>VZSF01000285.1:296654-569885 GCA_013398295.1 Chionis minor
TTTTTTTCCCCTATGTTCCCCCCAAGCGCCCACCTTTGGGGGGGGCGGGAGGAGGGGCAGACGGTTAGGAAATTCGCCCCGCCGTACGGTGAGATTCGGCCAGCGTGTGCAACTCCTTCGCATTCTTTTGTGTTGTGTCTTCACGTCATGCCTTTCAATAAATGCCTGCCTGCGAACGTGTTCCCGCACCTCGCTCTTCCCAAAGCTTTCCTGAAAAGTGCAGGAAATCATTTCCCAGTTCGGTACTTAAAATCTGAGTTGGACGTTAAAACGTGCAATTAAAACAGCTGTATGGGGGTCAGATCAAAGGTCCGCCTAGATTAGATTCCAGTTTCTGCAAGTGGCAAATAGCAGATGCTTAGGAAGCACCATAACAACCGAGGGAGCGTGCTGTGAAGCTTTGGGAAACCAGCCAGGCCTCCAGCAATTTGAGGTTAAGGGACTTCCTGAGTCAAATGTGATGTTTTAGTATTTAAGTGCCCTTTTTCTTCCATGATTTACATATACATGTTTTCAAAAAAGAACGGGACAAAGGCCTCTTAATAGGAAAGGTTTTTCTTTGCCTTTTAAAAAAAAAAAAGAAAATTAATTGCACTCATATTTTTGTCACAGGCAATTTCATTCTGCCAGGATGAAATTTGCCTGTCCAAGGATTACTGGTGAGCAATATATGAGCAATATATTGTGTTTTAAGTGGGTAAGGGGTATTTGCAATGGGTGTTTTCTAAACATATGGGAGCTGTAAATAATATTTTTTTTAATATTTGTTTTTACAAATAATTTGCAAAATTTAAATGTTAAAACCTAAAATAACATTAACAAAACGCGGTTCAGTAAGAACTTGGTTGAAATAGCAAGTGTTTTACCATAGTACAATATTGACAGCTTTGAAAATGATTATGTGAATATGAACCGCCAATATTTAACTATTTCTATTTAAGCTTAAAGAGTTAACTCGCATAAAAGGAAGAGGTTTATTAATACAACAGATTTCTAGTTACATCAAGATTTCTGGTAAAATTATTTCAATAATACCATCATAGACTTTTCTATAACAGCAAAATCATGGTGATCCCTAGCTGTCAACTTGATCCCGCAATCCTAATTCAAGAAATAGCTTCATACCAGGAGCTCCTAACCTGATTGCTCTTATAAGGAACGTTTGCACGAGTGGGCCTCATTTTTCACAGGCAATGTGAATGTCAAGTGGAGTAGAGCTATTTCAAAAAAACTGCATATCCCTCCCCACCCCCAGTAGAATTTTATAAGAAGGTCATTACCAGTTTCTTGGGGGCTGAGAGGAGGTAGTGGGTTGGTGTGTGTATATATAGATAGGTATTTATAAGATTAAAAATAGCTTAGAAAACTGACAACTATAACTGTGATGAATGACTGTCATGGAAAGATGATTTTTATTTTTTTTTGTACATCACATCACTGCTTCCAGCAACAGACTGGAATTTGTTCTTACCTAGTCAACAGATGTTTGTTCTAAAACGCTTTACACACTTCACTATTTTATAAAAACCCTAATCACTTTGAACTATACCGAGGTCATGATGGACAGTTTAAAGTATTCAATATATTTTCTTTAGGAAGTTGATGAATAGATGGTTCTGTTGTAAGCTTACACCAAGAAAGCTGTTGTGGTGCAAGTTTCCTTAGCTCACTGAATCATTTTTATCACAAAAAAAAAAAAAAGATTGTTTCATCTGAACTTTCAGATGGAATTTGTTTTGTTTATAACTAGCCTCTAAAAAAGGTGTACTTGCTTTATATAATTATTAAACATACTTATAATTCATAGCTTTTAGTGGTACTTTTTATTAGTAGGTCTCAAAGCACCTTGCAAAAGAATTCAGTGCAATTATTCCCTTCTTATCTAAGAGTAATTATTCTCATCTAGTGCTCATAAAGAGATCATTGTCTGCCTGTGATCACTGTAAGAAACTCTATAAGAAGGTCTAACGATAAAATCAGATTTTTTATTTAAAATTTTTTTGCAATAAAAATCCCACACATTAACATTGCTGTTTTGTACACTCTTCCGTTGTAGCATTTTTATTTCATTTAACAATGCCTGAGGTCATATGCATACTGTGCGTTCCATACCAGGGCTGGAAGCTAAGCTTGTGCTTTAAGTAGAACAGACTTCTCTTCTTGGTGCCAGAAGAGACCTTGCTGAAGGCTTAACCAAATTCATTGATGAGTTAGAGAATGATTCAGGACAGTTTCTGTTAAGGTGATTGTAGTAGTAATGGTGCATGTCTCTAGTTCAGGTACCTGGCAGCTTGACTGCTAAAAGTATTTGTACAGATGTCTCTTGATATCTATCAGGAAAAAAAAAAAAGTGTGTGTATGTGAATGAGTGAGTTCTATGGCTAGCATCCTTGTATCATTTTGGTTTTTCTTCATTTCTGCCTTGCAGAGCTGGTAGAAATGGTGCAGAATCTCGCACTTCATTTTTTTGAATGAACCACCCGTTCCAGTCACCTTTGGTGTCCCATTTTTCTGATGCGTCTGATAGCAGAGCAAACTTCCAATGCTAGAGTTGTGAAGTACACACCCTTAAATTGTTGCTTTCCAACTACCTCTGTCAGTGGTGGTGTGCAGATAATTATCACTAATTATATTATTGGTGCATTTTAATAGCTTAGTTTAGGACTTGAGGTCTTCTACTGGCTTGATATTTTCCAAAATAGGAAAGCAAGCCATTTATTTGGTTTGCTGGTTTTTTTTGTTTGTTTGTTTTTGGTTTTTTTTTTTTTTGGGGGGGGGGGGGGTTGTTTTGTTTTTTGTTTTAATAATTAAAGACAATAAAGGGTCATTTAGGGATAAAATACAAGCTAGGAAATGTGTGAAAGGTTTGGTCATGGAAGGATTATAATGTGGGATCTATATAATATACTGTATACTAAATAGTATGGAACTGCATTCCCAGGTAGTGTAATGCCATCTAGAAAGATGAGGTCCTATAACTTAGATCTAAGTTGTAAACCTTTAATAAAAGGGGATGAAGGTTTACTTACTGTAATGAAATGTTTGTCACCAGTCGTATAGGTGTAACCAGTGATTTCACTTGATCCTCTGTAGAAACGATGCCTGCTTGTTGGCAGGCTAGCATCTAAACTTTGGTTAGATCTGTGTGGAATCCAGATTATTTGGAAAAAAGGCCCAAGAAGAAACCTTCCGAGAGGTCCGGTTTCAAGAATTTGATTTTTCTGCCTGTTTCTGTGTTAATTGTTTTTGTGTGACCTTTGTTTTGATCCATGCTTTTCTACTTGATCCATTATTTCTATGTTGTGTTATTTTTAACTAATGCCTTTGTTTACATCATTTTACAGTACTTAAAACTGTAGTATTGTTTAAATGGTCTATAATAATAGTTTTCATTTTGTGTTTACACCCATGAAAGATTTTAGTACTATTTATCTGCACTTCATGTGTTTGATATCTATAATACATCAAAGCTGGTGTGGAGAACCTTCCACTGGAAAGCTGGGCTGTTTGTGTGGCATGGAGGTCCCAATTAATTTGTGATTGTTGCCTTCTGGATTGTTTCAGAGCTAGCAGACCCAGCGCATAGTCACATGCTTTCCGAGTACCCTGGGTTTTGAATAGTCTCCAACACCTTCGTCTAGTTGAAAGTATTCTTCGCCAAGCATGTATTTGAAGATTAACTTTCACATTAGAATATAAAGATCTAGAGTTTCTCAGTACTGATATCAATACATCTTATCAATTCTTCCTCTGCTTTGTACCTGCGATTGGAATAGATTCCTCTCCTTTGAAGACACTCTACTTATTAAATATTTGTTGAATCAAATACCTTGCAGCTAAGCTGATTTCTAAATAAAATCTTCCTATCTCTTTCTTTTTTTTCACTAGTTTGTATAATAATTGCAAAGTAAAATTTGGAAGAAGGCCAAACCCTTTCACATAGCCCTGTAAAGAAAATTGGTGCAAATACTTTAGCAATGGTACCTGGCACCATTTAAGCAGACAAAAAACATAGAAAGGAGCCATAGATGTTGGACACGATAGGAAAGAATCTTTCTGCACGTATATTAAGAATATGATAGAAAAGCAATCTTTTTGAAGATAAATAGCAAATAAAGTTATTGTGAAAAGCAAAGGTTGGCTGCATGCTGTGATTGTGATGCATCGCAGTCCACAGGAGGATCTTCAGTTGGAGAAAGACCATAGCTAACAAAATTCTTAAATTGTGAGAGGAAGAGAGCAGTCTTACTTCTATTCTGATTTGAGCACAGTTTCTAGTACAGTGGGAACCCTGGTCTATTGGGCATCCCAGCATTACTAGCAATGTTACTGCTGCCGGTGCTTGATGAAGAACAGATCTCCATATTTTAATGGCATGGTGGAATGGCTTCTAGGAAAGCCTTTCAGTTGTAAATAACTAAAAGACCACAACCCCAGACATCTACCTGTCTAAAATCTGAATAAAATACACAAAAGGGAGATTGACTAACACAAATACTCTCTTGCAGATAATATAGGCTGTGGATAATAGTTAATGTTGTATAAAAATATCAAAAATGTTACTCATAAAGCTATTTTAAGTGTTAAGTAAAACTTGAAAGGAGGAGTGAATTCAGCTAAGGGAAAAGTAGGAAGAGTTATATATTTGTGGTGTCTTCCCCAGCTCTCATGAGTGATGTTAGTATATTAAGAACTGTTACTATATAAATATCTTGGCTGCCATACAAGTGCCCTACATAGTGTTCTGAAATGAGGGAATTGAACAGTGTAGGTGTTGAACCAGCTTTAGATATTTTACCTTCTGTTTTCCCAGGCGCAAAAATAAGGACCTAAGACTGGTATATCAGTTAAGACCAAAGATACATCAATATATTGTTTTTTTTAAAGGTGAATGATAGCAGCTGCCTAGGGAAGAGTATCATAGGGTGTGCAAATAGCTGAGTGTCTGAAGGGAAGTATCACTGGCTTCTAGTAGGATGCAGCTTTAGGGTTCTCTGGGCAGATGATTTGGTATTTAATCATTTGGTTTTTAATAGTTGTGGATTTATGCAATCTCTTTTTGAACCGTTGTTAGCTTTAGCATCCACAGCATCCTATGACAGAAGAATGACAGAAGCGTTAAATGTCCATTTTTATTTAAGCCATTGCCAGCTTGAGTTGTGTTCCTCCTTTTGTTTTGCTCGGTGTAAAACCCTGTTATTTTCACCTTGTAAAATTTGATATGAAACTTTTATGGATAAAATTGAATGCTGGGTGTGTACATATGGAACACGTGCAGACTCTTTCTTTTATTTACCAAGGAATATAAAAAAGACCTCTTCGTGTAATCTTCTCACTTTCAGTAATGTCCAGTTTGATTATGCTTTGCATTTCTCCTAAAATGGAACCTGAGAACTGCTTATAGTCAGTTTTGCTCTTAGCAATGTGTCTTTTTGTAAAGCTTATGGCATTCGTATCTTTATATGAATTGTATCTGTATATAAGCATATAAAGCTTGCTTTTGAAAATTAATTGTCAAGTTTGTGATTGTAAGGATGAAGAAACTTTCGATTGAGATTTTGATGTGAAGTTTCTGTAGATGAGTAGCAGAGGACAGGTATTATACACGTATTTATCATATGGTCATTCAAAAAAAGTAAGACATTCCTGAATAATTTGGAAACAAAACAGTATGTAAATGAAGTGGCTCTTTGCTATGGTCAATACTTGAACTTTTACTTGACCTGTAAAGAAACAGTGATCTAAATCAAATGGGTTTGATTTGCTTTTCCAGACTTGAATTGTTCTGGAGGCTGCTGAAGACTTTTCCAGTTTGATACAGATTTATCCCTGGCTTGGATTCCTCCTTCCTTCTCTTGAGTGTTAGGGTTTGTTAGCAGATCTTTAAAGATACTTGGTTCCTAAGGCAAAGGATGCTTTATGGCAGTATATATATTATTTGGTTTGGGTTTTTTCCGTAATTTGTTGGAATAGAAAATGGGACTATAGCTCCTGTTGTCCGGTAACTCTTGATGAATTTAATTAGACAAAGCAATGAAAGCACTTGAATTTTAGGAGAGAGATTTAAATCATTTGAATCTTATAATGACATGGAAAACTACGCAGTGAAAATCTGCTATCTTGCATGAATGAACAAGGGATAAAATGAAACCAGCTAATGTTGCAGGTATGCAATTTGGAACCATTTGTAGTTTTTCTGAAGCAGAGATGAAGATTAAAAAAAAAAAAGTTTGATGGGGGAAGGGGCATGCTTCTTTTAAAGTTCCCTATAGCAAGCCCTGTTATGAATTGTAGTAGACCACTAGGAACAAGAATTAGTCTGTTTCTCTCAACAACAAAAACTTAAGGGCATCTACAGGATTCTATTAAAAGCAAATACAAATCATAGGATTAAGTGATTAAGTCCTCTTCCTCCGAGTTACAAACCTTCCAGAGGTGGATTCCTTCCAGGTTTTGCCAACCCACTGAGGAGACATTCTCTCTTCCTTTATACCAGTAGAATAACCCTGTGGAGCATGTATTAAATCCAATATATGTTATTTCCCAGTGTTGCAAAGAGAATTTTTGAATGTGAAAGTCTATTCACTGGACCAGTAATAAGACTGAGGGAAGTATACTATATAAAAAAGTATAATTTGAGTTCAGTACTAGGGCTAGGAGTATGTCTGCACAGATTAGCCCGTCCCTTGTATTTCCAGAAGGTTAAGTACTACTTTATATTAATACAGGAATTGGAAATTGCTCTTTCTTCCAAGGGCTTAAGTGAGAGACCACTGATTAGAGAATGATGATGTGGTTTGGGAGATGAGGAAGAATATTAAATGGAAAATTCTTATAATACAATTTTATTTTCAGTACTGTGTTGGTGGGTTTTGCAATTGTTAGTAGCACAGGGAGCAGATGACCTGAATAGTGGTTGTTCTGGGCTAAAAGTGACCAGTAATGCGGAATGACTTCATAAAAGATAGTGTCTGATTTTCAGGAGAAGCAACAGTAAAGTCTTTTGTCGCTGTCAGAGGAAGGTCATATTCCAAAGGTTGGATAGTTACTTAATTCAGTCTTACCCTTTCCCCTTTGGAGTTTGATTTAGGTACTACTGGTGTGAGGAGGTTGGTTTGGAGAGAAAATATTTGGGATTAAATTGTCTAGTGTTGTTATGCTGGAACGAGCTCTTGCTGGTTTTAAAATAGCAATGTGCACTGAAACCCCAGAAATACCAGGAAGACTTTGTTCCCTGGTTTGGATTTGAATTTGTGTCCTTTCTTGTCGTCCAAGGATGAGGAAAGAAATGTCTGGCATTTGCTTTACATTGGTCAGAGAATGAAAACTCTGCTAAAACAATCAAATGACCATTGTGTGGGAAACAATAATATGATTTTTGTAGTGTCTTCAGGAGTAGATCTGCTACTAGTTGTCCATTTTTGCTTAAGGAAGGTACGATGGGACGGATGTGTTGTGAGAACTTGGATCATATTGACTCATCTCCAGCTGCATTGTCACAGTTTTGACAAATATGGCTGATGACTGAGTTTCCATACTGATGTGCAACTGTCTATTTGTTTTCACTTATGTTTACTTCTGCTTTGTTTTGTTGGTGTATAGACTAACACTTGCTCAAGCTCTTGGAATAACTTTTCTCCCTTGCAGTATCTTAGGAGGTTTGGATTGTTGCCTTCGCTGGCAGGACTAGTGTGGAAGCATTAAATGAAAGATCTTTAAATGCTGACAGTGCTCACTTCTGTTTTTGATTGCCCCAAATGAAATTTTTGAATTCACCTCTCCACATGTGGGCCGATAACACTATTGATAAGAATAGGCCTGAGGTGATGTAGGTTGAATGGAGAAAGCACTGGAGAAAGTACTAAAGAGCACATGACTTCTTTGAATTTGCGTCCTTGATTAGGCTGGGGTTTTTTGGGGGTGTGATGTATTTTTTTGTCGGTCTGTGTGTTTGGGTTTGTTCCCTCCCAACAATTAGGGTAATTTCTTCCAATTTTTCTCATTAAGAGCTGTGACCCTGTTTCCTGGTTGCTGATACTGTTATTGTCTTTGCCCTCGCTGAAATTTACAATATTGCAATTTTGTGATGTCCTAGGTGAGACTGTGTTTTGTTATTGTTTCTTTGTTTCCTCTACATCTTTATAACAAATGCAGTCAGGACAGAAATCTAGGGTTTTTTGGTTTTGTTTTAAAGCACCTCATTATGTTAGCTGATCTAAAAATCTATCTGGAAAATTGCCCCAACTTAACAATAAATAACAATTGCATGCAGACATACTTGGCTGCACAGCAAGATCTATTTTTAGAAAAGGGTCCTGTCCTGTTTTCACTTAATTGTAACATTATGGAGTTTTACCTTCATTTGAGAAATCCTGATGAATTTTGGCATCTTTTCCAGTCCTTCCTAGTAGATAAATGCATGCATCCTCTGGATCAGATTTCAGAATCATTTGTGTAAGGGAAGCTCTGCTTATGTGCCAGATAACCTCAGGTATTCCAGTAATTCCTAGTGTGTTCTAAGCTCTGCCTCTGCTTGTTTGGTGTTTACTCTAGCAAGGTCTTGTGGTTGCAAAGAAGAAGTAGGCTGTAGGAGGTTGCTGTCATATAAGTGCAACATATTAAAAAGCAACTGCAGTCCCATGTAGATGAGTGTTCTGATGAAATGTTTTCATTTTTTTAAATGAACGTATGTCAGTCTAAGTTAACAGTTACATTTGGATTTTATTTTCAATGTGCATTAGCTGATGATTACAGCAGCAGACTGGGAGTCAGAACTCCTGTACTTCTCTCTCAATTCTATCGTGAGCCTCTTTGTTGAGATGCTTAATTGTCTTTTACTCAACAGTATAATAGGAATAATGCTATTTTCCTGCTTCTCCTAGGGTAACTGAGGCTAGCAGAGCACTTATAGGACACTGGATAAAAGGTTCAAAGTTCAGGCTCACATTAGAAGAAATCGTCCTGCAGCTGGAAATTAGTCAAATGTTCACTCAACTGAAGATGAATAGGCTAGGTAAAGGTTAAACTAAAAAAATTGCAGGAAAAGAGGAGACTGAAATAGGACAGGCTAAACTATGAATACCGTTATAGGACTCCTTATTTCTTTGTTTTGCTCTTGATTCTTCAGTCTGTGAACTCTTGGCCTGTCACTTAATGTCTGTAAACCATCAGACACAGCAATGATGCTAAAATAATGATAGTTTAAAATAGTAAAATTGGCAAGAGTACCTGCCTGGGTGAGGTACCTGTGTAGGGCACATATTAAAGCATATCCACTAAAGTACTCTTTTAGTTGAAATATTCCTCCACCTGTCTGTAGCAGACCGGGAATCACAGCAAGGGTCCACAGTGTTGCTGCATTAGAATATGTTGTGTTGGGAGTTAGCAATGACAAGGTCTGTAGTGCTCATTCATTGGTAAGGCTGCATTTGTGATGGAAAGGTTGATTCAGCAGCTTAGTGCATTTCTGTCTCTTCTGTGTAATAGAAAATACATCCGTAGACTATTCAGCTTTACCCATAGAGATGCTTTTTGGCCGCAGATTTTTAAGTTGTGGAAGTTTTCATTTTTATAGTCCTTTAGCAGTGTCTGTGTTTACTGGAGCAGTATGAATAAAACAGGGATGCTCTTTTGTTGAAAAGTCTTATCCTACCTGTTTGAGATCGTTTCTGGAGGACAGACTGCTAATTCCTATAATAATTTCTTTAATACTTAACTCAGCAGTTACACCCCAGATTTATGTTTGAACAGTGTAGTATGCAATATGCAAAATACAATTTATCCATGTCATAGATTTGTCAAGACAAGAATTAAACATTAAGGTTATATAGCCTAAACTTTTGCACAGCTCTGTCTTTGCATTGTGTGTGAAGTTGGGTGCTTGGGTTAAACTGAAGCAGTGTTCTTTTCAGAGAAAGTAAGACTTAAATTCATGGTACAGCTATGAAGCTGGCTCTCCCATATAGTCAATTGTTAGTGGGCCTGTTCCTTCCCTGCATCCAGGCATAGCTAGAGACCTTGTGAAGAGGAGAATTGTACTTCAAGGCAAAGAGGCAAATATAAAATTCCTTACGTCACAGAGAGGGGTAAGGAAAGTCAAGAAGGTCCTTGCTTCTCATTTCGGGGCTTACTAGTGTTGTGGTGCAGACGTTTATTTGGAAATTTAACTGAACAAAGAAAACGTGCCATGAAAAATGCAATGAACAAATCTGCATTCTTTCATGATACTTTTTTTCACTAGGTTTCCCAACTTGTGGTGCAAAGCTTCCTGGGTGTCTCACCTTGAGCTGCTTGCCATTTCTCTTTGTAAAATGTCTTGTTTACCTATCTTTTTCCTTTCTATTTTATGAGACTTATTCTCTGTCTTCAGAAGCTTACTTGCCTTCTTTGAATAGCTGAGTAAATTCAGGGATCTCAATTTGTCAAAAGATGATAATGCTGTCATGTTTCTTGCCTTGTCCCTCTGCGTTTTTGAGTTTTTCTTTCAGGACAAGTTACTATGGCTGTGCGGTTGATACTGTGCAGGGTTCCACAAAGTGACACTGTTAAGGTTTTTGCTCTCCAGACTCTGATGTTTGTTAGGTGACCTGTACTGTAGTACTCAGGCCTTCTCTTTCAAGTTTTTCTTGCAGGATGTTTCAAAGCCGTCTGTTTTAAAGGACAAATAAGTGATAATGGGAAGGGAAAAGTTGTGTGAATGCTGGTTTCCATACCAAACTCACAGAAGTGCACAGATTGTTTGGCAGCATTAGGATATCTAGTGCACCTGCAGAACACTTACTGTGAACTGACAGCTAAAGACCTTTTGTTCACTGTTTTGGAAAATTTCACGTCTAGAAGTCTGGTCAAAACACTGTTCAGACAAAATACGGTATATAGCCACTGCTCTGAAAGCCATAATCTCTCTTCTTACATTAAGGTTTTCAGAGTTAATATAGATATGTCCCATACTCTATACTGTTTGAAGGATCAAAGGCTTAAGAAACATAATACTTCAAATTGTGATTTATTTGCCCTAGCACTCATTCACAGGGAGTATCTTGGGCAGAATTTTTCTGGTATTTACAAAGTGGGCAAAATCTTATATTTTCCTAGAGTAGGTTTGTTTAGTCTGTTTTTGATTATTTTTATTTTTTTTCCCCTCTAAATTCTGAAATCATTACTGATGAGTCTAACTATAAACAAGACATTCCTGCATGCTGGTGATAAGTCTAAATCTGCCTTGGGACAATTACCTCTTTGTTAGCACAATGTCAGCCTGACATCCGTCAGTCAAATGCCCTGACTCTTTGTGGTTATACCCAAAATCAGCAGGGTATCGTAGTGCATTCATAGTTGGAGCACGTGAAGACATATTTTGCCTTGATCAGTTGGAAAGGTTGCTTCCTGTTTTCCACTGCTGGTTTTTGGTGCATATGTGTGTCATACAGAAGCAAAAATGGAACAAAGGTGTTGGTATTATACACAGGTTTTGGGTTGAGACAGGCATGTTTGTTGTCAAAGAAGTATTTTTGTTTCTTCTGTCCTGTTCCCCCGTGGTGGTATATGATTACAGTAATAGCCAAAAATGTGCCTGGAAAGAGTGTAGCATGAGGATAATGCTCTCTCTTCTCTTAGGAGTTTGCAATCTGTATTTGTTTTTTAAGGCAAACACCTATTGGACACTTCTATCAGTTGGGTCTTTGCAAGAATAATATGAAAGGAATCACTGCCATCCTAATTTTTTCATCAGCATTTTATCTCTGTTTTGCTTAATTGCTGATTGTACGTTGTTTTTCTAATGACACACTCCTATCACCCTATGTGAACTTGAAGTGTCTAATTTATCAAGACAGGATTGTCTTGCTGAGAGGATTTTATGAACATGTCATTTCTCATGTCAAATGATTTAGCATTTCATTGGCATGCTAATGAAAAAAAATGCTTCAATAACTTTGGTTTTGGGTTGTGTGTGGGTTTTTGTTTTGTTTTGTTCTTTTTTTTTTTTTAGCGTAAAAGTGTCTTACAAACACTGTTGCTAGACTGAAGGACACAGATTCTCACACTCCTTTCCCCCCAAACCCTGTGTCCCTACTAAGCTAATTAAACATCCCTTGTACTAGATGGCAGATGACTCTGCAGTACGTATGTACAGGCTGTGGCCAGTTTAGTCAGTGCAGGAAATTGATACCATGCCTGAAGTCTGATTGGGGCCTTTTGCCCAAGAGCTTTTGCATCGTGGCTTCAAAATAAAACTGCATGAATTCCACATGTTAATCTAGTGCTCTTTTTGGCCTGTGAACAACCTGGCTCTTCTCAAAATGACCTTAATTGACCCCATTTTCTCAGAAGGAGACTCGCTTCTTTTGTCTCTGCTTTCCTCTTAGAGGGATTCCCTCCAGCTCTATCATTAGCTGCATGACCAGGATAATGTTTGTCATGACCTGATGTCTCAGCTGGAAGGGAGCAGATCACTCACTGGTCAGGTTGGAGCCAGCTTCTAAGGGTTGACCTACCACTGCTGTATGACACTGCAGGGTTTGGCAAATAAGCATTACAATTTTTCTTCTCATGTGTGCGTTGAATGGGGGCAGGAAGTAGAAACACTAATTTCTGCATGGCTCCTCTATTATGAACCTGATATATGCATTGTTCGTGCCTTATTCGTCCATCTGAAATCTTGTGTGTGTTGAGATTTGAAATATGGAGACTCTTATCTTTTCCTGAAGTTTTAAAGAAATAAAACTAGTATGTCCAAAGGGCTTTAGCAGACAAAATGTGTTGAAGTCTGGCTGTGACAGTTTGATATGTCCTCTCCTGCTGTACCTGGTAGAGACTATCACCAGTCCACTCCTGAATGATTAGAAGAGAATGTGTGCCTGTACCTCATGCAATTTACTTCAGAATTTGGCTTTTTAGCTTGGTGTTATCTTCATTGTCAGCTTTCAAACTGACATTAAGGACTTTTTGGGTTGTGATGGAAGTGCAGACATGGGTCCTTTATCGAGAAGGACCCTTTCTGACAATACCGTAGCCAAAAGTCTTTTTTCACTACGATGTGTTAGAGAGCATTTGCAGGGTAGCTAAAAATGGATGTTAAACGATACTGTTTTTAAATGGAACTTTTTGTCTAACTCTATTGTAGTAAATTTAGCCTTTAACATAAGCTGTAAAATTTAAATAAAATAGCTTTGCTAATAAATAATACGAGTATGAATTGCTTAAATATTTTTTGCTGAGTTTTTAAAGTATATCAGATCACTGAAATGAGGGAAATTTGCTGGGTAAATAATTGGATTCAGTTTGCTGAAGAGGCAGATCAGCTTGCAGTGGATTTTCTTCAGTAGGCATAGATGGAAAATTGTGTGTTTATTTCAGTATAGTTTATGCCATTTTTTTTAAAAGAGAAACTGAAAAGGATTATTTTTGTCTTAGAAAAAGTAATAAAAATGAAATGTGATTTTTGAGATCAACTATTTCTACTGATGTAGTGATGTAGTATCCAGAAAGTCACCCCAGTTCACTAGCTAAAGATGCTTCCTTTTATTTAAAAGAAAAAAAAAATTAGTTTTCAATGAAAAATTTATTAATAGACATATGACTCCAAAACATCTAGTATAGTTTTATTATTTACATTCTCTAAGTCTTTTAAAACTTGGATTTGTGTAAATGGAATTCTAGTTTCCTTTGAAACCAGCTTGTCACAGTTGTGAGTTTGGAAGATAGTCCTAAAATGTAATCCTTTAAAATATTGCAGCTTTTTTTTGCTGTCCCCAGTAACATTGGTGACATCAGATTTGACTGTTGGCAGTGGTAATTTCTTGTTCTATGCTGGGTATTACAACGCTTCAGAGTACCTTGTGTACTTGCAGTGTTATGTATGCATATACTGGGCATCAGTGGTGCATATATGGCAGTTTGGATAACTTATGGTGCAGAAAATGAGAAGGACCATTTACCATCCTTTAAAATCAAATATGAAAATAATCAATTTTAATAAATGTGTTTAAATTATGTGATTACTTAAATGTGAATGTATTATAGCATTAAAGTCAGCAAAATTAATTATCAAATATGAGGTATAAGCTATGTTTACTTGCAAATCAACATCAGTTTAAGGTTACTATCTAGTAACAGGCTTTTTTTTCAGAAAAGAAGTGCAAAATCAAATTAAAACTATATTTAAGTCAAGTTTCCTTGCTTGATAATTGAAATAGTAACTAATCTTGTTTACTGTAAATCATTTTGAATTAACCTGGTCTGAGTATCTATCCATCTGTAGTGAATTGCAAGAGAAATCTTTTGACACAAGATGTGTTTCATCAGATGTTAATGCGTATTTTCAAATATGAGAGTAAAAAGCAGAATGTTGGGTATGGCTTTTCCTGTGGATCCAAACCAGATAAGTTTTGAAGCAAGATGGAAATGGACAAGAAACTATCGTGAGCCACACTTAGTGGTGGTAGGATCGTAGCACAAACTGGAAGCCAGTAATGCTAAATTCCTCCCTCTTACTTTTGATGTTATCATTCCCTTCAGTATTAAGGAGGATGCTCCAGCTTTGTCCCATTGGGAAGTTCCCTGGTGCAGCTGAGCTGATCTAACATGTTTTTGTTTCTGAAAGGTCTCCCGGCACCTAAGACTTGTGGGTCCTACCTGCCCCGTTCCTTCAACTGTGACACTTATCTGGCCTTTCAGTGAGTTGATCCAGCTCCCTAGAGCCGCAGAACACTCCTCGCTTTTATAATATTTATTTTCTGATGTTTTAGGAAACTGAGTCTGCCCAAGGAGATGTCAGTCAGGTACCTGGCAGTGAACAGAGGGATGAGGGCCAACCAGATCTACGAAAGCCATAGGGGTAGTAGAATAGGTCATAGGGGTGGTGGAGATTAAGAAGTCTTTCTATGGCATAGACTGCTTTGAACGGTTTTCTTGTCTTGCAGGCCTGTACCTTTAGTTTCCTCATCTATTACAACGGGAATCATACCTATCTTACAGGCTTCCTAAAAAGACTTTGTAATGCATGCATTCAGGGCGTCGTAGGTGGTGAGAAAGATCTTATAGAAGCAATCCTGCCCTACTGTATACTGAATATACTACTACTTTTGCCATAAAACTTCATTTGTCAAGAGACAGGATGTCATAAAGCTGTTGGATTACCATTGATAATGGTAATTCTGCCAGTCACATGTCAGCTCTTCTCTTAAAGAGTGATGAAGCTCTCTTAGTATTAATAATTTTGTGGGAAGAGCAGGGCTAGCTGTTTGAATCATTGAGGGTTGCTATGAGGAAGCTGATAGTGTTTCCGTAGGGCATACCAATGTAATTATAGAAGTTTCTTTTGAAAATTGATAAGGTGTCAGTTATTTGTAGCTATACTTCAGAGCAAATAAAACAATAACAAATGTTGAACAGAGCGGGTGACCTTTGTGTATCCTAATTTTCTTTGCAACTGCGTATGGCTATCTGGAAGACAGGCTTGTGTTTGCTTTTAGTTTGCTAGAGCTCTGGCCGACCTGGGTGCATTTCTGAGAAGCAGCAATAAAGAGCATTTGGTATCAAGCTGTAGCAGTTGCTTTGTTCTTTGGCTTTTGGCTCTTGCAAGGAGAGCAACAGATACAAGAATCACAGAACCCATCGCATGGGGGAATGTTATGAAACTGCAAGTGCCTTGCTACGCTCTGCTTAAAAATTTTGATAAATTAAAACGTTGAAGCATTGAGAGGGAGTAATCCTGCAACATCTGTAAGGCTTTATATAAGACACAAACACTGTTTTATTGTAGCGTATCCCAGTGTACGTGCCACTAGTCCCAGTGGGAGGCTGACTGCCCAGCAGAAGATACTGTCTGGAATCAGGCCCCTGCAGCGCTGCATTACCCTAGTATGTCTGTCTAGAATCTAGCAGTATCTTGCTTTATTTTACTGTTCATATTGCTCTCTGTGAGATGGATTTCTTAATCTGAAATGAAAATTTGTAAACATACAAGTGCAAACTAAAGCTTGTGAGTTACATTTATAAAAAGCCACTTTACTGGTTTCAGTAACCGAAATACTGATTTAACATATTTTCTGGATGTGAGCTTTAGCTTCTCAAGCCTTAACCAACATAAGACATGAGGTGATAGTATTAAATCTCCAGCCTTTTTTGCTTACATTGGTTACAAGACTTCAGAAAGTACTTTGCTTCAGATGCTAATTGTAGGTAAGTAGCTAAAAAGAAATCTGATGGATTGGATATAGTATTATTTTATGGATATTTTGCCCTTAAGGGGGGGGGGGGGGGAATCCATGAATCTTACTAATACTGTCTCCTACCTACTTGATAAGCACTAGAAGTAACAAAAAATTCAATAAATGCAAGATAATTAAATGAACCAGATAGGCATTGCAGACAATTCATAGCTGTCTTTGAATACTGAGGGTAGAGTATCCTACTCTCTACATGGATGGAAACAGGAAAGAAGTTTTAGAGAGCTCCTAAGCCTAATTCTAGACTGATCATTTTCAAGAGTAAAGGGAAGAAAATGTGGTTTTGTTAGCAGGTCCCTTAAATGCCATGTGTGTGTGGGGTTTACTTGCTTAAGGAGTTTGTGTCCAGTAGGGATGGGTGGGAAAAAATGAAATATTTGGTTTATGTTTTTTCTGGTTATCCATCAGTAAAATGTTGTTTACTCCCATTCTTAGTGATAGATCTTGGATGGGTTACTGTAGGAGTGACGCTGTGGGGAATGTTTGGAAGATATAGCTGACACAGTACAAATCTGTCAGGTACACTAATTTGTAAAATTATTTGTTCCTATATGATAATCATCTTTTGGGGTTTGCTTTTTTTCAAGATGATTGTGGAACATTTATCCATTTACTGTCTGTGTTAGTTATTTGAAGGTATATTTAACATGTTTGGAACAGCGTATGCCACTTCCTTTTGCTGTCTTATGGCTTTGCAGTTTTATTAATGCACTGAAATGCTCATGCTGAGAACATTAGGAGTTAGTTACTTGTCCTTCTTCTCCCAGGTAATCCTGGCAGCCTTTCCATATTCTACTTTGACCAGTTGCACAAGTGTTACAGAGCCCCTTGTATGAGAGAAACACATTACAATACGGACGCAAGGAGAAATAGCAATGGCAGTAATATGGCTGTTGCTGTGATGGTCTATAGTTGTAAGACAGGATATTTATGTGTAATGTTTTGGTTTATATCTTTTTTAGAAAGAAATAGGCTGATTTCGGGCAAACATGTAATCTTTGGGTTATATACGAAATACAACAGATTTTTCTCTTTTGTTGTTTTACAACTTACATCATTTTAATCAACCAGCCCAATACAGAGTTAGTAGGAAGATGGTCCAGTGAAGTCAGCATCTGTATCAGGTATTATTTGAGGTTTTCGAATCACCGAGTAACTAGATTTTCTTATGTTTAACTTAGGTTTTTCACTCTTTTAATGGTTAGGAATAGAATTTTTATATTCTGACATGGTAATTTGTTCATCAGCTGTCTTTGTTTCATGCTGTCATTCGGTAGAACAGTATGTGAGAAGTAATACATCATTTTAGTTATTGGGGTAGAATTTTCTTATGGTGTTCTTGAGTTACTTAATTTCAGAAGCTTTGTATCAGCTTTGTGAATTACTATATATTTTACCTTTTTGTCTAAGTTTTTTTTTGTGCATCTGTCTACTACAGATCAAATGTAATAGCTTCAAGCAGATGCTGAAGTGTAGACTTCATTGCAATCTAACTAGTATAGATAAAAAGAAAGCATATAGCTGTCCTGCTAAACTATTGTTATTCTGTGATATGTGCATAATACGCAGTTAATGGAGAAAGCATTGAGGTGTTATGGCAGCACTAGATACTGAAGTAATAGATGGTCTTATGTTCCTTGAATCTCAAAAGAAACTGAAATATACTGATCTTCTTTTCTTAAGCTATAGAATTGAAATCCTGAAAAAGATGTTTTCATGTAATTTGTTTTAATAGACTTTGTAAGCTCAAGGGAATCACTGACACTGCTAGATTATGATGTTGCCTTGCCAAGCTGCTTACCAGAAAAAGCAGCAGAATTTTCCTTGAGCAGTTTGTAAGCAGACTTTTTCAATACAGAAAAGGAACCTTCAGTACAGATGTTGGGTTTTGTAGAGGGAATGGTCAAGGTGGATTATATGTTACCAGTTGTTTTTTTTTTCTCTCTGATTGTTCCGTTTTTTCACCTTTCATGGACATAC
The DNA here is from genome assembly GCA_013398295.1 of Chionis minor. Classification (NCBI taxonomy): domain Eukaryota; kingdom Metazoa; phylum Chordata; class Aves; order Charadriiformes; family Chionidae; genus Chionis; species Chionis minor. The sequence goes on from VZSF01000285.1 coordinate 314,864, forward strand.
AGAAATAGCACTTAATATAGTAATATTAGGCTTTTGTATAGCTTTGGAAGTACTTTGTGACATACTTATTAAATAAAAAAATGATTGTATTAAAACAAGTTTGTTAAAATATATAGTAATTCTAGGCATAGAAGGGAAAAAAAAGCGACTGTATGTAAGATAGCTTTAAAATTTCAGGTAAAATCTATATTATTTATGAAGTGACCTCAGATTACTTTTATCTTCTCATTACTTTTGGCTAGAATCTGCAAGCATGGTGGAATCCTAAGGAATTTACAGTCATGTTCAAAGACAAAAAAAAAAAGGCAACCTTTGTTGAGTATGACCTATATTTGTCAGATTTAGCAGAAGAAGCCTGCTAAGTAGTACATAATCTACTAAATGCAATCATATTACTTTCCTGAATCCAAGTTTAAAATGAAGTGGAAAATGTATGAAGCTGACCTTCTTCAGTTGAGTCAGTCTTTTTCTCTGGCTGTTTTAAAAAGTTTACCATCTTCGTGTGAAGATCCTTGTGTTCCTTGGGAAAGGCAGTAAGGTGAAGCTTGGCAACGGGAAAGAAGAAAATCCAAGCAAAGAATGCCAATGTTTTGGTTTTTTTCTCCTGTTTAATCCTGGATAGCTTTAGCTTTGTGTGTATGCATTGTGTTAGCTCTACATGAATATTTATCTCAAAGGTATAGATTTAATTGTGATAATGAATCTTCCCTTAGATTTCATGCTTTGTAGATTCTGAATCTGAGCTTTACCAAAAAAACTCCAGACCCAAAACAGCAAACAAAAATCTCGTAAGTGTATGTTATTTAAAGATGCTGAAAGACATTGCAGGTTTTCTGTTGAGGGGGAGAAATAATCAGGTCCAAGAAGTTTGAAAGTTACTGCATTTATATAACTTCCTGGGGGGAAAAAAAAAAGAAATATATTACAGGACTAGCTAGGGAATAGTGAGAATATTACTTTTTCTTAAAAAAAAAAAAAAAAAAAAAAAAGCCGAACACACATTTTATGACATGTATTTACTTTCTTGGTGAAACCTGAATGTTTTTTCAATGAAAGAGCATTTTCATAACTTCATAGAGATTATAGTAAGAAGCAAGCACTGTCCGGTAGTTGTATGGAGTTAAATGAATTACACGAATTCTGGCTATCTTGGGATGTTACCATGTTAAGAAATAAATATAGCAATACAATATAAAATGAATAAATTTTATATTAAAAATTCTACCTTTCAAAGGCTTGCTCTTTGCAGATTGACAAAGCTGAATGGGAAGAATTGGCATCCCAACTAGACTTGTAGTTAATTATAGAACTGAATTTTATAAACAAAATCTGAGTAGTCTCTTTTCTACATTGACAGCATTAAAGTGAAATATTCAGAAATCCTACTTAAAATAACTCATGTTGCTCCTTGAATATACTTTTTCTGAAAATCTTTTTCTGTGCATTCATTTTCATCTGTGATCATTTTAACATGTATTTTTGTATCATAATTAAGAAAATAGAAGACAGTCCTTTGATAGCTGTCCTTCCACTGAATATGTCTGTAATGAGCAATTTTTACCTGTTATGGACTTCTTAACAGAAAGGTTGTGGTGTCACAATCATGCAAGAAGAATGATAGAGCTGTTTGCGACTACAGCACACCGCTGTTTCTTATCCCCACTTCAAAATTTTGTATTTTATCTACCTTAAACTTTCATATGTCTAGTAGGAGCATCTGGCCAGGATGAAGAGAGAATCATAATTGTGTAGACCTCTACAAAGTAAAACTACTTGGACACAACACAAGACCGCTGTGCTAATTTACCTAGGTGCAGAACTGCCTTCCCACCTTCAGCTTACCCACCAGAACATGACTGCGTAGAGGACACCTGCTTCTTGCTGGCCTCCTTGCCTCTGTCAACATTTGGTATATTAAAGCAGACAGAGCAGCTGGAAAACATCATCCACTTAACTGGGCGCATGTGTACGCTGCTTAATCTTATGCCCTCTGAGTCTTGCCAGTGAAACAACTCACTTCTGTACAGAAGTCATTCCTTTGCTGCAAGCATTCATTTAAGGCTTCTGGCTTTTACAAAGGCCTCTTCAGTGACCGCCGCTTGTCAAGGTTGCCTCTAAAGCAACCACTCTTTGAGTTTGTCTGTCTTCGTGATATTATATTCCTCTCTTAACCCAGAGACCTTGGCACAACCTTCCAGAACATTGAGGAAATAACATTTGAAACAAGAAGGGAACAGGTATGGGGAGAAGATGAAGCTGTTCCTTAGCTTTGCATCTCTCTATTGTGAGGGAAGAAGTATCCCTTCTCTGCATCTAGACCTCTAAGCGGTGGTCGTGAGGTGAGTGCAAGTCCTCCCAACACAGGCTGAAATCTTCAGTTAGGGCACATTGGATGGACAGTCAGGACTAGAGTTAAGTTCTTGATCCCAAAGCCAAAGACTGAGAAAACAGAGTTCTTTGAAAACTGCAACTCTTGTCTTTTTGTATTTAAAAAAATACCCAACCCATTGAAGGTTTCCCGTGTGAGAAGTGCCTTGCTTCACAGCTGTAGCTGAGGAACAGCCTGTGGTGAGCAAAAGGCTGTGCGGTGGGAAGCTCATACCCACAGTCCGCTTCACACCTGTGATGCAGCTTGCAGGCATCACCAGGAGCTTCTTCCTGGCAGGCTGATGCAGTGTCCTTCCCTGCTGCAACACGCCTCACTGAAACTGCTCTGCAGTGATTATCAGATTTCTGACTGAAATATGTCTTGCTGTCCAACAGAAATAATCCTTGTTTATGAGGCTCTTTGGAATTTTAAAAACTGGTGGCTTCTGTTCTGTTCTCCCTTCATCTCCCCCTCCTTTTTTTATTTTATTTTTTGTTTTCCGTGTTGCAGTGCATGTGCCACATACAGAGGTGTATTGGGATTTTGGGGGAGGATATAAAAACTTCAATGTATGTTCATAAGAAAGTATTCAAAGAGCCTGTGGGCAGATACTGGAGATAATTAGGAACTAACTGGAACTGCTGCAGGCTCGGGGGATGTTTGCAGGCTGCAGAACATTCCTACGGGAAAGAAATTGCTCTGTAATTACAGGCAAGGTCAGTGCAGTCAGTTCGATGGAAAAGAGATGGTAAGAGCTGGCGCTCCCTCCCTTGAAGAACTTTGAATGTCATTAACAGGATACAGTTGTTACCAATCTTTAAGTAAATGTCCCCTGAAGTGCACATTGTGTAAGTGTTTTCTCTGCTGTGAGGATTGTAGCCCTTTCTTGGGAGAGAAGATTGACACTGGTAAGCAAAGGGAATTCCTTGGTCATGTTTCACATTTCTTTTAATCTCTTAAGATTTTGAATGTGTGTTTCAATGGTGTAAGTCTCCAATTTGTTTAAAAGGCTAACAGGTGTTATTTGTACATTTTTCTTTTCTGAAATGGGTCTTTCAACATCCGTCTAAAGTATTTCATCCCACTTCAATTTATTTGAAAATAAGGGGTATTTTGTTGGCTGAAGGGTAGCCTTGGCTCTAGGACGTTGTGGTAGCCATCTTCAGGAGACAAACTTTGCTTGCCTCCCTTCTGAGGGCAAACCCTTGAGTTCAGAAATACTCTGTGCCCAAAATTTGTCATCAGAAGCCTTCAAGTGGCAATGCTAGTTGCAAGTACTCCTCCCTTCTGTTTCTTGCTTGTGCTGTACAGCTCTGCCTTCTCCGTTTTGCCAGGGCAGCTGAATGTGGGACTGTGCTGGGAGAGCGTGTTGGGGGTTGATTCAACTTAAAACAGAAAAGAGAAAGATTTTGAGCACCATTCAAAATGATTGAAAGCTAGGCAGCTCTGGTGCCATGCCTCCCACCCCCTTTCTTACATTGGCAGTAGTGCTGCTGCATGTGCATGGTGAGCTCACTAAGGGAAGGTCCTTTAAAATCGATTGTGCTGGTTTTGGAGGGTGTTTTTGGCAAGATTGGCTTCCTGAACTGCATGATAGGAAGAGTGCTGGTGCTTGTGTTAGAAGAGGCTGGGGAAGTATGACTTGTCACAAAGGAAGCTGGGAGTGCGGCTGAATCTAGCAAACCAGATTTATATTGGTTAAGCTATTGGGAATCTTCTTTTCTGAAATTTTTAATTGGATTGTTTCTCTGATGGGGTTCAGAGAGAAAGGAGTGATCAGAGCTGCAGGAACAAAAATAACTTCTGTTTGTCTTGTGGCTGAATGCTTTGTATTGTGAAGTCTGGCCTTCAATTGTTTTTCTGGTTTGCTTCCCTGCCATATAAGCATAAAAGATCTAGCATTGTTTGACTCAGAAATTCCCCATGAGTGTGTTTGACCCCAGTAACTGATTAAAGGGACTTGCAGCAGTTCTTTCACAGGTGGATATAATATTTATTCACCTCAAGTATATAGTTGCTAAAGAAAGTTTTTTAAAAAGCAAACTAAACAAAAAACCCCACCTAAGTTAGGTATTCCCTTTCTTGCGTGTTTTGGTAGGTTCTGTTTAGGTCAAATATCCTTAGTTTTGGGTCTGAGTCTGTTCTGCAGGGCTTTTATCTTTTTGAACTTCTTTTCCCTATGAACAGCATAACTGTTTACCTCACTTCCTCCATAGACAGGGTTTTTAACAATTTACTGCATATATCATGTCTTCAGGCTTCCACCTTTTAGAGAATGTGTGTAAGTCTGGCAACTTACAATTAATAGCTTCTAACAGTTTGCTTAAGGACCCTTAGTGTTTTTATTGAAAATATTTTTCCTGAAGGCATTTTGAAGTTTGTTTCTTGCTTGTTCTTCCTAACTGTATTTTTTAATTTAACTGCTATTTAATCCTATGGTGTAGCATCAAGCAATGAAAGTGGAGTGTATATATAAAATTATTAGAAATAATACAAATATTTCCCTTATTTGTCATATGACAGCTATACATGAAAAAAGATCTTGCCCTTTAAAAAATGTATACAACATACATATATTGCCTTCTCTTTTATTACAAGAACCCAGGAGGGTCATTCAGCACAGAAATGCCAAACAACTACTACTATTTTTTGTTTTCACTTCTCTGAGAGTATAATTTGGTGGAGGAGATGGCTCTAAGTTTGTTGGAGTGTTGCACTGAAATAAATTGTGTCAATATTCACAATGAATGTCTGCTGAGCAGCCAAGCTTCACTTCTCTCAATATGCCAACAAATACATTTTCTGTCAGTTTTATTTGCTTAACAATATATAGGTACATATAACTAACATTACAGTGTCTGTATTAATGGGCTGGCAGTTATTATGATGGTGCCTGGCATTATACCTTTGCTACATATTTGTTTCTGGGCAGCTATGCTGGGGTTTACAGATCTCTACATCTCTGATGAGCACGACTGACTGTCTTGCCCAGGCTCTGCAGCTGTCCCTGAGCAAGGGAAGAGCTTCTAGAATTACCCAAGGACAAACATTGTGGAGAGAAAACCATTTAAGAACAAACAGAACTAAATTCAAGTATCTTCTGACTTTTTTTTTTTCCCCACTCTTCCTTAAGTTTTCTAGGGGTGAAGAACATTTTTACAACCTCTAGTTAGCTTATTGGTGTTTGTTTAGAATTATGTCCTCCAGATTAATTTGGTATTGTTGTGTAACGTGCAAGAAAGGTGTTAGCATCAATGACTTATACCACAATGGAAGGTGAATAAAGCAAAGAAAATTAGCAGAGATGAGTGAAAGAAGAGGAAACCCAGTACTTATTCAGGTCAAAATTACACTTTCTCCCTATGGAATTGACCCTTTTTTAATGGAGAAAAAAAAATCCTTCTACCTCCAAACCAGTTATCTTTTCTTGTGTGTACTTCATTCTTTTAGGAATTGAGCAGTTAATTTTATTAAATAATTTTCTTTCCTTTTGGGTAGGATTATTTAATAATTTGTTACTTTATCAGTTGGACTAAATAACAAAATGTCCAGCTTCTAGCTCTATAGTATTTAGCCTGTAATACAGTGACTGTTATTACAGAATGTGCAATTTTGTAGTATAGTTTTCAGCAGTAACCTTGAAGGTTGCTCCCACAGTCACCATCTGATAGCTGGTGGGATTGTCTGCCATCAGCTTTTGCAGAACCAGTTGTGGTTTGATCCTTCAGAACAAAACACAAGTTTGTGGTCTCGCTTTTTTTTTTATAGTATCTTGCTATCTTCATGGATACTGGTATATAGCTTTTCTATCTTAGACTGTAAAGGAAGGGAAAACTGCAGTTTCCCTTGACCTCATGCAAGTTTGACAGGAAGGAAACCTGATTAGGCTGAAAAATCTAGAATCTGGTAGCCTGACTTTTCAAAGACTCTGTAGCCTATGTTTGTTTCCATAAGATGTTTGGACAGTCAGAATCTTCAAAATGCAGGCCATGAGTCCTTTTTTGTTTTGGTTTCGTTTTTTGAAGGTAATAATTTAGAAATAGTGTGTACTCACCTGAATTTTCCTTCTCTGCTTTCCTTCCCCTCCCAGTCTCCTTTTATCCTCACCTTCAGATACTCTGCTCTGGAGTCTTGAAGAGTGGGGTTTTGAATAAACATAAGATGCTGAAGAGCTTGCTGCAGTATTGGTACACTTGGCTGTGTGTGACTTCTTTCTGTCAACAAGAGAGAGACACCTCAATGAAAGATGCATGAGAACAAGCAAATATTTTTCTGGTTGTCCAACTGTGGCTTAACAGTTGCACTTTATATAAGTTAATGGAAACAGTTAGGAGATAAATATGATGAGTTAAATATTGACACTAAAATATGAGCGCCACTGTTAATAGCCTTCTTTTTTAAAAATTAATACCTAAATTTATTTATAATGTGGAAACATAACTTGTTGCTGGTTTTGCATTTGAGAAGAGCTGTACTTTCAAAGAAAAATCAGATAAAACACATGTAGATTCTTCTTTCCTGTGTCACAGGTCTAAAATGTTTTTATCTCATTAGGTATCTGTACTTAAATATTTTGCATCACATGGCTTAGACTCAAAACAATATTAGAGGATGAGTTCAAGTAACATCTTCCTTTTTTAAAGGGAAAATCCAGAGCAAAGATAATTTCAGCTACCCTTTAAGTGAGAATAAAAGTAGATAACTGCAATTTGTTGATATTTAGTGTCCTAATAGTGCTAGAAATAATTTACCAGCAAAAATAAATATTTTTTCAGAAGCCAGTGTACTTCTATGATTGGCGCTTGCCCTGCTCTGAAAGAAAAGATGTATAAAGTTTGATTATATAAAAAAAAAAAAGTATCTGCAGTTAAGAACTTACTTTGGATGAGTTTCACCTGGAACATCAAGTTCTCTTTCTATGGGGAGCCCAAACTGAATTTACACTAGTGGTAAGATCATGCAAGTAGCCCCTAGCTCTTCTGTAATGCTTTTTGTCCTTCGCTTTTGCATATGCTTTACAATAGAGGTAGTAACCATTACCCTTGTGTTTCAAGGTGGGGAAAAAGAAGGTAAAAAGCTTGGTTTAAACATATGAAAAGGAGCAGAACTGTGGGACTGCTGTAGTGGCAGAAGAAGGGGAGCGTGTCTAAATTAGTTACTGATTTTCTTGAGGGAAGACGAGCATCCGAGTCTTTTAATTGGGTTATTTCTTAGGAAATACTGAGTGGGTGGAAATGAAGGAGAGGGGAATGGAAAGAAATATTAATATATAATATATGTAATCTTAATTTGGCCTTTTGAGTGTTTGACACCACAGTCTTAAAAGTATCTTTTGTCTTGTCTGCTGAATATAAGTACAACACAAAGGAAGTGTTGACCCTCAGTGATTTGAAGGTATTCTCATAGGGTGCATTGTATTGAGAGAGGGGTATTTGAATAATGACTGACTTTATTTCTTTTGTAGCTATTTTAGATTTTCATCTCTCCCTGTCCAGCATTTGTAATGCAGTTAGGATATTTTTAAGAGGAGAAGCCTTTGATTTGTCTGGTCTTGAAAGTGATGGTAAATGAGACTCAGGTGAGAGAAGGTTATTGGCAAAGACACAAAAGAGTCCTTTTCTCAAACTCGGTAATTTTATATGCAGTGAATAAGGACAGAAATTGCATATGGATTTTGTGCAAAGCCACTGCGTCTATAGTGGTCTGTATTTTAAGATCCACGGGTAAAGTCATGGTACTTGCACAGTTTAAACAATTCTGTTTAAGGCTTAACTCCTGCTGCTCTAACTGATGTGTCAGTTTTCTCAGTAAACCACCTTCTTTCCCCCAGTCTCCCGCCCCCCCCCCGGATTAATAAGGGCTTGCATCATAATACACACGGTGCTAATTAAAAATGTCAACTCTTGATTGCAAATATTTGTTAGGAAGACCTTAGTGTGTATGGAAATAAAAGCACTGGTCCTTGACAGGATCCAGATTGCTTATGGGATAAGTGCAGAAATTCTTCAAACCATCGTGTTCTAAAAGTTTTTTCTGAATTTTCCTTTATATGAACTTTATTTGGACTGTAATTGAGAAGCATCATAATTCTAGGTCTGTGACATTTCTCATATCCTCATCATGCTATGATGAAAAAAAATTGGTAGCAGCCATTATTTTTAAATCTTTGGTTAGTTGTAATGCTGAGAAGTTCTGGTAGTAACTCACCAAACCTCATGGGCAGTGTTCCTGATAAGTGTGCTAGCTGAATAGTGTTGTAAACTACTTCTGACCTTGCCTTTGTATCCATAAATTCGTTTTCTGATCTTTTTCTCTTTTTTAAAAAATTCTTGTTGGTATATCTATGCTAGACTGAAAAAAGTGGTTAATTATTCAAAATATGAGGTTAGTACAGTTAGTACAGAAGACCATTTTTACAGCTCTGATGAATGTCGTGAATGCAGTTCTTAATTTAAATGAGCTCTCTTTAGCAGTAACTGTATAGATGCAATAATTGTGCACATGTGTGCAATTCAGATAAAACTTCTGGAATATCGTGAACAGCCTTTTGCTTGGTCTCTTCTACTCTGTTTGTACTCTTCTGTATATAACTGAAGTAGCGTAATTTTTTCCCCCCTTTTTCAAATGCAGGATTTAAGTAATCTTTGTATTGATTCAAACTTAGAAGCTTTAATTTTGAAGTGCCTTAAATCTCTTTAAAGACATAGTTTAAGCCCTGGAGGTATCCTTCTCAGTCTCCTTTGACACTAAGTTTAGCATTGTACTTCCATGGTTTGGAGCATCTTCATATGAAGAAAGTCTGAGAGAGCTGGGACTGTTCTGCCTGGAGAAGAAAAGGCTCAGGGAGATCTTTTCAATGTGTATAAACACTTGACGGGAGGGAATGAAGATGAGAGAGTCAGACTTTTTACTGTGGTGCCAGTGACAGGACCAGAGGCAACAGACACAAAACAAACACAGGAGGTGAGCATCAGGAAACACTTTTTTTGCTGTGGCAGAAAGCACTGGCACAGGTTACATAGAGAGGTTACGGAGTCTCCCATCCTTCAAAAGGGAGACATTAAAAAACTGTATGGATACAGTCCTGGGCAACTGTTCTAGGTGACCCTGTTTCAGTAGAGCGGTTGGACCAGATAATGTCCAGAGGTCCCTTCCAACCTCACCCATTCTGTGATTCTGTGGGTGTGCATCGGCATCTCATGCTGTGTCTGCTCCGTCACTGAGACCTACCTTCACTCCAAAGTTGTGGAATCTTTGTTCAAGAGCTTGCCCCAGCAAGCTACCATTTTCTCGCCCCCACCAATGTATCCTTCCTGGATACGTTTCATTAGTTATACATGTCAGTTGTGAAAAGTTTTGGGAAATTTGGAAGCGAAAAAGAAAATTTTATAGTTTGTGTATCAAATACATATGTGCATGTGTCTGGACATTGCATGTATCCTTCTATCATATAGATCCTTTCAACATAAAATCCTTAATCATAATGCTTTGATTACTGTAACAATAGTCCTTATATCTTTAAGTTGTTTTGTGATGTATTTTACTCACTTTTTTCTTTTTTTGTATGTATGTGTGCTTTGTCTTGCAGAGTTGGAAGAATCCATGGATTTCAAGCTTTCGGTGATGGGCGTCTTACAAGATTACCACAGCTAAACTGAAAAGGCAGATGCAGCTCTGAGTACCAGATTGAGTGAACTGGTGTGTTCACTGCATGTACATGAAAACGCACATGTTTTTGTCATCACATAGACTTACTCTTGCATACTCCTGGGAGCTTTTCAATTGATGAAAATTAATTTGAGAACCAGATGGAGCACCTTTACAGCACTAGCATCAGTAACCCATGGAAAGACACCTGCCAGTAATGTTCAACTTTCCACATGGTCTTTGCGGGTGAAAAAAGTTTGCAAGAAGAGGAAGAAAAAACACCCTCTGCACAGAAAAAGCCGAATAAATACCTCCACAATCTAAACCAATAGCTGCGAGGGAAACAGAAGAATACAGAGGCTAGAGGATTTCGTTATTGCAAAGGAATAATGTATGATCTTTGGCACGTTTTGCTTTGGGCTCAATAGATTGTGACTAATAAATCGTGACCATATGTTGAATAATGATGACTGGAAGTAAATAAGTTGAGGAACTATGGGACAAGTCTGGGCATTGAACTGAGCAAACCTCGTCGTCCTTCTTGAGTTAACCAGGTCATCAAACTTGCATATTCTTTCTCCTTCTCCTTTTTCCTCTTTTCACTTAGTGTGGTATAAATACTAATTGATTGAGCTCATATATGTTGTTCAAATAAAACAATTGGAATACTTCATATGTTTCCTTCTTGTACAGCTGCAAATGTTGTGTCTGGAACTATGAATCTGTGCTGTAGACAAGCATCAAGAAGGAAAGATCTGATCAAACAAGCAAGGAAAATACCTAGAGAAATAGTGAACCCAGGAAGTCAGATTTTTAATGCTGCTTCTCTTTCTTTTTTAGATGATTATATTTCTTCCTTGAATTTTAGAAGATTTTGAAAGAGTGCTTACTTGATGTGCTTTAATTCTGGCATTTGTTTTTTATGGTAGGATGAAAAGTCTGTGATTCCTTGTAGCAGAAAAAAGGGAAAAGTAAAGGAAAACCAGCTTGACACTATAGCCTGTTTCGGAGGAGAGAGAACTTCATGGTTCACCTGAGGCAAACTTACCTGCTTTGAAAGCCAAAAGCTTTAGAGCATTTTTGATTCTGCTATAAATGAAGAGGGGGTGTCTTTTTCATTCGTGTGTGGCAGCAAAAAGTGGGAAAGCAGGCAAGATAGCGTGATAAACAGTTCAGGCTGTGTTGGGTCTCTGGTGGAAAAAAAGTGCTGCAATGAAAATTGGATTGGCTTTGGATTGCAAAAACTTTTGAGTCCAACGAACGGTTCAGTACCAAGAGGGATTTCCCAACTGGCCTGGCACACCAGTGCCTGCACAAGTTCGGGTCTGTTTCGCACGGTTTGTGTGCCTTTTTTTCCCTTTATGCAATCTCTTTCAGCTTTAGCAGCAGAAATACATCAGATGGAAAAGATATGCCAGAGGGCAGCTTGGAAAAGATGAATGTCATATATATACATATATATGTATGTGCGTGTGTTTAAATTTCTGCAACTGAACTTTTGAAGAAAATCTGACTGGAGGAAATCTTAAAAGCCTTAAGTTACTTGAAACCTACACATTTGCAACTCTTTGTCTCTGGAATTGCATTACGCTAAACTGGAATCTCAGGCTGTATAAAGATTATATCAAGTTGAGCAAAAAGATGACTTAACCATTTCTTGAGCGCCTCTTATGAAGTAGCTGTTTCTCCAAAGGATAAGTGCACCCTCACTCTACAGACTCAAAAACAAAAATGAACCTGAATTTTTTTTTAAGTGTTACTTTTTCTTAGCCAACTGCCATCATCTTTTATAGAGGAATTTTTCACTATGCATTTGGTGGATATTTATAAACACTGACCCCATCCTCCTCCCTTTCAATGATCTATCCCAGGTCAGTCTTATCAATAAAAAAAAAAAAAATTGATTTAAATTTTGTGCACTAGACATACTACTTTCTTATGTCAAAAAATAAATTATTTAAAAAGCATGTATGCAGCAGTGGAACATGGGCCTGTTCTTTGCAGCGATTCCAACATCCTCTGCCTCTCCTGGAAAGGGAGAGTCCCCAAAAGTGAGAAGGAGAAACCGGTGTGCAGGAGGCGGTATTATGAGGAAGGCTGGTTGGCAACAGGCAATGGCAGAGGAGTTGTAGGCGTCACTTTTACTTCCAGCCATTGCAGGAGGGACCGGAACACCCCTCAGAGAATCAACTTCAATTTGAGGGGCCACAACAGCGAGGTAAGCAAAATGTGTGTTACGCTTTAAAGGAAATTATAGCAATATTTATTTTATTTTTTTGGTAGTATTTCTGCTTGAAATTTAACAGGGCAGTGTAAAGGAGGTTCAGGACTAATCCAAATGTGATTGGGATCTATTGGAGTCTTTCTAGTAAATTCAAGTGCATGAGGCTGATGATGGAGAGGTTTTCTGGAAATGGCTCAGGTTTTGGTTTGGCCTGTTTTCTCCTATGTTCCCCAGCATCTACCAGATTCCAGGCAAATTCAATAAATGCGTGTTAAGGGAGTTAAAAGTTGTGATGGTTGACTGCTTTTACTGGTATTAAAGTCTGGCTTGGAAGACTAATGGAGAGGCAGGGGAGTGGGAAAGGAGCTCAGCTGAAGTCTGCCAGTTTTTCAGACGCTGCAAACTGGAATGACCTGTGGCAGGGGATAGCTCTCATCTCTAGAAAAACTTTTTAAATTTTGTTAGAAAAAGGGGCAAGTGGGACTTCTCAGAAAAATGTTGAGATGCCCTACAGTAAAATATTGTTAGCTTCAGAGTGCAAGGCATTGTCCTGACCACAATGATACAAAAGCTTTTCCATATTTTTTCTGAAAGGGATAAATCTGTTGGTAAAAGCTGGTGTTTCAGCTGTGCTTTACCATCCTCCTGGCACCTATCTCTTTCTCTGCATAATGCTTCCTGCAAAGTGCAGATGATGCCCCGTAACATACAGAGTGTCTTGGACAGGTGGGAAAAATTAGTTTGTTTCTGCTTTTTAGTTAGGTTGCATTTGGATGTCCTCTTTGAAAAGAATCTGCCCAAATCAAAGCTTTGCTCTTAGGTTAGTGAATGGAATGACATTGCATGTACTGAAATTAAAACCAAAGATACAATGTGATTTTTCTTGTCTTTTTTGCTACTTACTTGTTGAACTCTAATATATGTTGCCCTTTTCGCGTAAGCTGTGCCAAAGGTTTAGCAGTGGGTAGTTTTTAATAACTTTAATAGCAATCCTCTTTGTAAGGAAAAAAAGGGAGCAGGGAATAAATATTTAGTCTTAAATAATTGCTTTCACATGCTTTGTCTATATGCAGGTGTGTGGGTGTATTGTAAATGATATAGATTTTTATGTTTATAGACATGTATATATTTGTATCAGGTTCATTCAAAAAAATTACAACCACCTTTTCCTGAAGGGAAGAATGATATTTGAATCCAGCATTTTGTTTTGAGCCATCTCTAGTTGTCAGTATAATTTTCAGTTTTAAATTGCATTATATTTTTGAAATGTATGATACAATGATCACCTTTCATTTCTTTGTATTTTCTTCTCTTAACTTTTTTGTGAAGCTGGGCATCTGTTTTTTCTTGCATAATGTGTGTCTTGGAAACAATGGAGGAAGTGCTTTTTATGGGAATGTGAAGTCTTGTTGCGGAATGTGGAAATACAAGACTAGGTTTAAGTATGTGCCAGTGAAGTGGAGAAGATGCTGATGTGCATGCTGCCCTTTGGTTTTGGCTAGTCTTGCTCTGTTTACTCAGTTGGCTATTGGATTCTCTTTGTGGGCCACTGCATTGTTGCTCTGTGGATTGAGCTGTGCTGTTTGTGCATCCTTTCATGTAACAGTGATTGACTTGAGAAAGACTGAAATGAAAGGAAAATGTCCTGTTTGAATTTTTTTTTTTACTTGGGCGCTTACAATGTGCTGGGTCAAGCTTATCATTAATAAATAATTGTGTTTCTGTAACTAATTTTCCTGGTAGCAGAAAATGTGTGAATGACCAGAAAAGAGGCTACCAATTCATTTCTCTGTATGGCACTACAAAACAGGTATGGTGGGGTCAAAAATGTGTCATACTTAAGGAAGAAGAGAAGTGGCTTTTGTGCAACTAGCTTTCTGTGATGCCTCTGTGGCTGCTATCAGATTTTCCTGCCGGAGTGTGTTTTTGAGCATTGGTGTAGATGAAAGTTCATCCTTGCAAGGTGCTGTGTTATATAACAGTCTTCACCAAGCTTACTGAATGTTATCCTTTTATGGGAGAATACTACTGATTTTTGTAGGAATGACACTGTAATACAGGATTTGTTAGTTGTTAAAGGTATATAGCTAACTGGACAAGAAGATTTTTTTCTCTAGAAAACACCTTTCCTTCTAAATCTGTCTGAAAGATTCTTTAAAAGGAAGAAAACATTGAGCAGCACCGCTTATTGCTAATATTTGCATAAGAAGTAGTAAAGGGTTTGTTTTCCTATTTTCGTGTTAAAAAGCAAGCCGACAGCAACCTTGTCTCTTCTGTGTACCACATTACACAATGGAAAATGTTAATTTTGCAAGCATATCCTGATATATGTGTCTGATTAAAGCTGCATTTGTTGTACAGAATGTGCCCAAAGGGATATGATTGATTTAAAACTCTTAAGAGCCTGTGTGTTTCACTGACCAATTCTAGGATTGTATTGTGTTGTCTTGTTCCCAGAAATGATGATTTATACCTACGTATTTTTCTCTGGGATAAAGCTATTGTGACAAGTCAAGTTTATTGCTTTTCTGACATACTTTTATGCTTTAATATTAGTATGCATTCAATGATAAAGTGTGAAATGCTGTAATGAGCAGAGCGGAAGAGGTGAAAATACAGAAGCTAAATACTTCCCATTTGGGGTATAATTAGCAATATGCTGTGGGCAGAGCAGTACACTGTATTTCAGTTTTAGGGTGAAAATCTGAAAGAGGTAATGTGGTAGTGCTGCGCTTTTGGGAAGAACATGACACTTTTTAAGTGGGTCATGAAGGTAGGTGCTAGTGATGTATTTTTGCGATGTTTTTATGATTGCTGAAGAGATTCACTGAAACCTTTTGCTACACACCTCCTTTTTTGACTGTAGTAGCATGCCTGTAGCATATCAGAACAAATAAGAATCCCCGGGACTGAGTTACTGACACACATATTAAAGTGGTGGACTTGCATGACTCATTACGCTGAACAATAATTGAGAATGAAATGCTTTGTAGTAGAAGCCGTGCTTGCGTTTTTACTACTGCTTCAAGGTTGGTTTTTAGAGCTTGCAACTAGGAAGTGGCTGCCATATTATTTTAATTAACAACCTTTTTTTTTTTTTTTTGTAGTTTCTGAGGTGAACTGTAGGGATTAAAAATTTATTCTGTGGCAAGAGGTGAAAATACTGTATTTTGTGATAGATTTGTTTAGCTTCGGAATTGTATTTACAGTCCTGAGTCTCATTTACATAAGGCTCAGCATTCTAAAAATTAAAATGTAAATGGGCACGTATCAAAGGCAGGAGCAACTTTGATGCAGAAGGAAGGGGAAATGTGTGTTGTGCAGCCACAACTTGTTTCACGTGTCATAGGAACGTGTTGCATCTCTGACCATGGCGTGGGAGGTGGCTGTGTGAGGGTAGGTAGTGAATGGAGCAGATGTGAATGACTGCAGAGACACATGGTTTAGGTTGGCTTTGGAGCATTTCCCTCAGTCTGGGAGAACAAACTTACGGAGACTGGCATTTGGTGGGTTTCTTTTGTAAAACTGGCAGGAAGATATGCCATTGTACCACAATGTGTGAATTAGCAGCCGGGGAGCAGGGACGCGGTGGCCTAAAATACCTTCTGCTCCCCTGCATGTATAAGTGCAAGGCTGTGTAGAAATTTGAGGGTGAAATTTAGAAGTCTTTGATTTTGACCTAACTTGACTTTCCTTGGCTGCACTGGGAAACAGTGTTAGAAAAGGAATTGAGCACATTCCTTTTATGACTCTTATTATTTCTGTGATAAATTAAGGATTAAATGAAAAATATCTGGTCACTTCAGCAAGGTCAGGGTTTCGCTCAGTGTGATGAGTAGGCTCTGAAGTATGCCAGTCTGAATGTTTTTGTTTTTTTTTTAATATTACCACCGAGACACTGGCTTTCAGCTTCTGGTCCGTCCTGAGGTTTCAGGGGAGAGATTTTCTGTGAAAGAATTAGGAAAAAAAGCCCAAACTTATCCTCAGTGGGTTTCAGTAGCCTGACAGGGATCTTGCCTTCCAGTGAAAGATTTACAGGATGTCTGCAAATCAGATTGTTTGGATGGTGCTGCTGTGTAGGTATTTCTTTGAATGAGTTCTATTGTGTCTAGTGTATTAAGATAGTAACAGTTTCTATGGGATTTAATGTTTCTTAAATTATTAGTGCTTAAAATAATGTTTTGCTGGTGCAAATTTTTCTTTTCACTGTGCTAACTAAAAAGACATCTTTGATATATTCAATAAGATTCAGTAGGCTAATTGCTGGACCAACACATTAAAAAGTAGTGCAAGAATATGCAAATTCTGATGCAGTGAATTAAGTAACATGCTGAATATGTTATTGAGTATGCATAGCGTTTTTTACTGTAAACATAAATTGCTCATTTTTTTACATTTGTCATTATTTGAGTGTCCTAAGTCCATGACTCCACCTGCAAAAAACACTATGTTTTGTTTATCACAGGATTTAGAACTAGATAGGGATGTAAACTGATCTCAGCTGGACTGTCAAATGAATTATTTTAGTTGCAGCTTTTCAAAGGAATGCTTTCCTTTAAAAATACTCAATAAATGTTGCTTTTCATACTACATTAGTTATGGAAGTCTTTGCACAATTCTTGGTTTGGTTTTGTTTTAGAGTGGAAAGAGGTTACAAATCATTTTTCCTGTTTTTAAAAGAAAGCTGTTCTTTACTATATCCACCTTTCTGAGCTTGTATGTGAAAGTTCTGAGCAGTTCTGGCGGAGCAGATTCTTTCCAGAAGTCTATTGCTTGCATAGGAAATAAATTTTAAAAGACCCAAACTCTTTTCTGTAGCGTTTTTTAGTTTGTAGTGTTACTGGTAAGAATATAGAAAAAAATATAGAAAACTTTTTTGAAAAAAACTTTGTCTATTTTAACTGTAACTGGCTTTGAACCTTAAACGTTATTTTTATTGTGATTCCTGGACAGAAAAAGCAAGTCAGCCTGTGAGTCTTGACAGCACGGGTACCTTGTATCAGTTGTTGCCTTCAGACATGGCTGGAACAGTTGTTCCTGGTAAATGCTTAAGAAATCTTGAGGTAGAGAGGTACCATAATGATGCCTTTTGGCTACAGAAGATTCAATGGTACAAGACATAAGTAATGTAAACTGCAGTGGTACTGCAGATCTTCTCTCCTGCTTTTCTGTCACTGCATAGAAGACAGGACAAGGTTTGTTGGCAGAAATATTATCTTTTTGTTAAAGCAAGCTAGTATAATTGGAAAAGACAGACAAGCTTTTGGGCATACAAGGTTCTGAAGAATTCTGTTTATGAATGCTTGCCTAGTTTTTACAATGCTGCTAGCTGATACAATGCTAAATCTGTCTACAAACCATGCCCTTCCTCTGTCCTTAAGCTATTATGGCTACAGAAAAATAGTGCTGCAGAGAGGCAGAATTTGTGCTTCTGTGGGAAGTGAATTGTAGGAGAATAGGTCCTGTGCCTGACTGGGCTGTCTCTGTTAAATTTGTATTGTGACTAGTATTGCCAGGCTTTTCTGACTACTTATTTTCAGAAAGGACAAACACATGGGTATTTCATGCAGGCTCGTTGTTACACCTTCTTGAACTGTCTGCTCCGGTGCTTGGGTGCTTTAATTTTTTAAAACAAGCATTAAAAGAGCCAAAATACATTTTATATGTCTTTGTTAGTCTGTCTCTTAGCAATCTTTTAAACTTTTGACGAAGCTTAAATATGCTTTGTGGCATGCAAGAAGTGTCTTTCATAGCCTTTGCTTAAGAGAGTTAGCAAAGAAAATAAATGGAGTTGGAAGCTGGGAGGGATTGATCTTCTTGCCCTAAGTGACAGATAGCAGTCCTGCTGCTTCCCATTTCTGTGTTCTATATCAGTTTGCAAACCCTAAGGTATGACCTAAACTGTACCAGTACACCTTCTGTATAGTTTGTTCACTCTAAGAAGTGTGACCACCTTCAATGTGTCTTTTACATTTTCTTTGTGATACTGTTTTTTCCAGCCACGCTCAGCTTCTACTTCCACAAATATTTGGCCTTTTCTGTCTGTCTTTCTCAATTGCCTCAGAATCTCAGCCTCTCTGTGAGCTCTCCAAGTTTGGGGGAGGCTGGCTGCTCAGTGCACTCTCCTCTTACTAAGGTACAGATTATATTTGTCCTTAAGCAATCATGTGGCTTTGAAGCAAACCATCCAATATTGCTACAACTGTAGTTGCATAATGCACGTTTGTAATGCTGCATTGATGTGCTTCTGGAAAGTTGCTTTTGGAGGCCATGTGTACACAGTGTGTTTCCTGCAAAGGATAGGTCATCTGCTCAGGAAAATTTTAAATTGCAATTTTTCTGTTTTGTTTTAATAAGGATCTAGAAAATCATCCCTCAAGGCAAGGTAAAAAAGGAATATATGACATGAAAACAACATTGTCAGTTTTTAAACAAAACTAATTATATTTCTAAGTGGGTCATCAATGTCAACATTTTATCATGCCATAACAGGTGGCTACAGTTTTGTTGTTAGATGATTCTACTCAAAAAAGTTTGAAGTGGAATCAAGCTCACTTTTATGAGAAATGAACCCTAAGCTTTTATTTATGTTAAATTGTTGAAAGATAACAACACGCATAATTCAAAATAATGAAGTTGTCAGGGCTCATTGAAAGGGCTTTAAACTGGATTTGAAGGGGGAAGGGGATGAAACCAGAGTCTTTAGAGGTAAGCCTGGGGATGGCATACCAATGTCTGTGGGACAGGATGCTAGTGAGGTCCCTTGGTCTGCTGACTCAGTGGAGGTAGGGGATGGAGATTCATGCAGCAGCAGAGATGTGAGGGTCATTGATGGATTAGGAATTTTGGCAGTGCCTGAGGGAGCTGGTGGAAGTGCTCACCAAGCCACTTTCCATCAATTATCAGCAGTCCTGGCTAACTGGGGAGGTCCCAGTTGACTGGAGGTTAGCAAATGTGACACCCGTTCCCAAGAACCAGGGAACTACAGGCCTGTCAGTCTTACCTTGATACTGGGGGAGGTTGTGAAGCAGATCATCCTAAGTGCCATTATGCAACACATATAGGACAGCCAGGTGATCAGGCACAGTCAGCAGGGGTTCATGAAAGGCAGGTCCTGCTTTGCTCACCTGATCTCCTTCTATGACAAGGTGGCCCACATAGTGGATGAGGGAAAGGCTATGGATGTTGTTTACCTGGACTTTAGTAAGCACCGTTTCCCACAGCGTTCTTCTGGAGAACCTGTCTGCTCATGGCATGGATCGGTGTATACTTCGCTGGGTGAAAAACTGGCTGGCTGGAAGGTTGGGCCCAAAGAGTTGTGGTGAATGAAGTTAAATCCAGTTGGCTCCCGGTCACAAGTGGTGTTCCCTAGGGCTTGGTATTGAGACTGGTTCTGATATCTTTATCAAAGCCGTGGACGAGGGGATCAAGTGTACCCTCAGTAAGTTTGCAGACGACACCAATTTAGGCAGGAGCATTAACCTGCTTGAGGGTAGGAAGGCTCTACAGAGGGATCTGGACAGGCTGGATCGATGGGCCAAGGCCAATGGTATGAGGTTTAACAAGGCCAAGTGCCAGGTCCTGCACTTCTGTCACAACAACCCCAGGCAGCGCTACAGGCTTGAGGAAGAGTGGCTGGAAAGCTGCCTGGCAGAAAAGACCTGGGGGTCCTGGTGGACAGTTGACTGATTATGAGCCAGCAGTGTGCCCAGGTGGCCAAGAAGGCCAATGGTATCTTGGCCTGTATCAAGAACAGTGTGGCCAGCAGGAGCAGGGAGGTGATTGTCCCCCTGTACTCAGCACTGGTAAGGCTGCACCTCGTATATTGCGTTTAGTTTTGGGCCCCTCGCTACAAGAAAGACATTGAGGTGCTGGAGCGTGTCCAAAGAAGGGCAACGAAGCTGGTGAGGGGTCTGGAGAACAAGTCTTATGAGGAGCGGCTGAGGGAACTGGGGTTGTTTAGGCTGGAGAAAAGGAAGCTGAGGGGAGACCTTATTGCTCTCTACAGCTACCTGAAAGGAGGCTGTAGTGAGGTGGAGGTCGATGTCTTTTCCCAAGTATCAGGCGATAGGACGAGGGGAAATGGCCTCAAGTTGCACCAGGGGAGATTTAGATTGGATATTAGGAAAAATTTCTTCATTGAAAGGGTTGTCAAACATTGGAACAGGCTGCCTAGGGAAGTGATGGAGTCACCATCCCTGGAGGTATTTAAAAGATGGGTACGGGTGGCGTTTTAGGGACATGGTTTAGTGGTGGTTTTGGTAGTGTTAAGTTGATGGTTGTACTTGATCTTAAAAGTTCCTTCCAACCTAGGTGATTCTATGATTTTTATGATTTTACACACCCAAGGGGCATTTCTTGCCTTTTGAATTAGAGTGAAGATACACTGTTGTTCTGCATAGCAGCAATTGTTCAGCATGATAATTTGGGTGTTCATGGAAAATAAATGCATTTTCTTTAACAAAAGTTTAATGATGAGGACCTATAGAGGTACTGAATAGGTGAGATTACTACTGACAGTTGATACCTAACCTTGGAATACGAGCACCTTCTGAATAAGGAAGGTCACAAGTCAATGTGTAATTATGAAGGCCCTGTATATGCATACATACATACTGAGCATCAGAATAGTGGAGAAATCAGGTTTTATGATAGCATTTCTGAGCCCTAATAATCATTAAGGACACTGCCTTTGTTTAAACGATTCCCAGAAGAATTCATCAAACTACAGATAGTCTGAACAGATAAGATAACCATTACAAACCATAAACATTTCACAATATAATTGAACATATAGCACCAAGTAATTGCTTGTCAAGTATAGCTAGAATGTAGTAGTACAGACAAAAGAAATTTTATAGGCACTTGTCCTTGGGCAACCAGCATCTCTGCTCCAATAGCAATCTTTTGTGAACATGTGTGAACTTCTGAGGGAGTTCTCTGTATTCTCTTTGCATTAGGAGCTTCTTTAAGGGAAAGTAGTCCACTTGTATAACAAAAATGTTACAGGAAGTAGTGAAAATGAAGTTATTTTGGTGAATTTTCTAAAAGAACTGGTTTTAAATTTTCAAATTAGAATTGTGATGTTCCAGTTCTGGAATTATTTGGCACATTAGTATATTGGAAAATAGTACCCTTATATATGCCTCAATGTTTTACATTTTAAGGAAACGAAACATACGTAGATGACTCTACTAATGAAGAAAATACATCTTTGTTTAGCCTGGTCAGAGTGTAGTGAAACTGCAAAGTACAGTGAATTTATTCTGCTATTCAGAAGGACAATGGCAGGAAGAAGTTCGCACCCCTTGTCCTGATTAATAGTAGAGTTCACAGTTTGGTGGAAGATATATGTTGGTGGAGCCTGATTTGGCAATTTTGGTTGTTCTCTGCAGACAACAGGCAACTCCCATAAGATTCTCGTAGACAAGCTGCTGATGTACAGGCTGGATGAGCAGACAGTGAGGTGGATTGAAAAGTGGCTGAATGGCTGGGCCCAGAGGGTGGTGATCAATGGCACAAAGTCTAGTTGAGGTGTACCCCAGGGATCAATACTGGGTCTAGTCCTGTTTGACATCTTCATTAATGGTCTGGATGATGGGGCAGAGTTTGCCCTCAAAAAGTTTGCAGATGACACCAAACTGAGAGCAGTGGCTGGTATGTCACAGGGTCATGCTGCCATGCAGAGGGACCTTGACAGACCGGAGAAATGGGCTGACAGGAACCTCATGAAGTTCAACTAGAAGTGCAAAGTCCTGCACCTGGGGAGGAAGAACCCTATGCACCAATATATGCTGGGGGCCACCCAGCTGGAAAGCATCTTTGCAGAAGAGGACCTGGGGATCCTGGTGGATGCTAAGTTGAACATGAGTGAGCAATGTGCCCTTGTGGCAAAAAATGCAAAAGGTGTCCTCAGCTGCATTAGGAGAAGTATTGCCAGCAGGTTGAGGGAGATGATCCTTCTCCTCTGCACAGCACTGCTGAGGCCACATCTGGAGGACTGTGTCCAGTTCTGGTGGACTCTGTAGTACCAGAAACACATGGACCTACTGAAGAGAGTTCAACGCAGGGCCACAAGGATGATGAAGGGACTGCAGCACCTCACATATGAGGAAAGGCTGAGAGCGCTGTGACTGTTCAGCCTGAAGAGGAGGATCTTATTAATGTATATAAATACTTGAAGGGAGGGTGCAAAGAAGATGGAACCAGGCACTTTTCAGTAGTGCCCAGTGACAAAAGCAGTGGGCACAAACTAAACTGCAGGAGGTTCCCTGTAAACATCAGGAAACACTTTCACTGTGAGGGCAACTGGCTCAGGTTGCCCAGAGAGTTGTCGGAGTCCTTGGAAATACTCAAAAGCCATCTGAACACAGTCCTGGGCAGCTGACACTGTGTCCCTGCTTGAGCCAGGGAGCTTGGACCTTCCAGAGGTTCTTTCCAACTCCAATCATTCTGTGATTCTGTGAAGTCTGTTTGTAACTCTAGGTGAAATCCTTTGCACCTAAACTGGTGGAGCAACACCAAAAAACACGACTCTTGAAGGCAGGCAGGAAGTGCTAAATATGCAAAAGTGTGGAGAGAAGCCATTCAAACTTGGCTAATATGAGAGAACAAGCTGATGTGCTCTAGGAGGCAGAGAGCCTTTTTTTCTGAGGATAAATCCAGATGGTATTCCAAGTAGTCAAGTAGCTGGAAAGCATAGTCAAAATCCTCACAAGGAATTACAGGCAGGGACAATTAAAATGCAGAAGAAAGTCAGAGCTCTTGGATGTGAGGGTAACTTCACAAGACAAGCAGAATTTGGGAAGGAAAATTCTCACTAAGCTGAAGAGGAGAAAAAAGTGCTTATATGGCATAAGCCATACCCCTTGGAAAGAAGTTCTAGAAGAAGCTGCAGAGCATAATTCTGTTGTAAGCTACAGAAATCTTCAGCTCTGCTTAAAGTAATAAAAAAAGGCTAAATGTAGTCAGTGAAAGATCTGACTTCTGTAGGAAATTGTATCATAAAGTAGCAGTACTCTACTGAGTTGGCTCATCTGCATGTAAAATGAGAAAATGGCAAATAACTGTTTCATCAAGGAAAGACAAGGCAGAACTGTGAAGAAATCATCACTACCTGGGATAGGACACGTACCTGTATAAGTGCAGGAGAGACAGGTGTGGCTGCAGTAGAGCCAGGCTCAGAAATGTCCAAGCTGAGAATGACACTGGCTTTTGTGAAACTGAGCGACTGTGGAGAATCTGGTATTCACAGTCAGCAGAAGGAAGCAGTCAGTTCCACTGATGTAGTTTCCGGAGAGGATAATGGCTAGCAGCAGAAGACACAACTGAAGGCCATTTTTCAGCAGTGTGGTAACCTCCTGAAGTTAATGTCTTGAGTAGTGTCCTGGAGAGAAGGCCAAGCAATAAGGACCTTCAAGAGATGTTGGAGAAGTTGAGAGAGAGGAAGTGTTTCAGCCTGTTGAAGTCCATCATCTGAGCAAGATAGAAAAAAGAAAGAGAGTTCTTCCACCTAGGGAAGAGAAAGCTTTAAAGCCTTTAACTTGAAAAGAGACAGAGGAAGTTGAGTTTCACAGAAAATCTGATTCCACCAAAAGGAAGGAATCAAGGTCATTCTTCAGGTAGAGACACAGCAGAGAATTATGTCAGTGGAAAACAAGGTAGGAAGGAGACTCAAATTGTTTGATTATTCGATTACAAAATACTAAAACCAAAGAGATGTTTGTGATTTGTAGCTACCCTAATGAGGACCTTTCTTGAGGAATGACCTTATCTTTAAAGGGTGTACACATGAAGATATCCCCAAGGAAACAGCTTTTTGATGCTCTGCTGTTAGTAAAAGAATTGTTGATTGCCTACTAGAGAGCTTAGTTTATAAGGGATACGAGCAGGCCTTTACGTTAGGTTTATCATGAGGAAAAGGGATCCTATTCCTTATTCTTTCCCTTCTCTTAGTTGTGATTTGGTCCTATGAGGTATTTCTTGAGCCTGGTAATACACAAATATCTTGCTCCTTAGTTCGGCAGTATTCCGGGAGCATACAATGAAGCTGTGTTTTCTGCTGCTGTGCAGAAGTGACAATGTTAAATGACTGGTTAATTAATAAACAGTGTTGCTGTGGAGACAGTTGTATTTATTGTAAGGAAAGGATGCTCAAAATGTGGTACCTTGAAATAAGGTGTAGTAAAAGTAGGCAAAGGAGTAAGTGGCTAAGAAAGGCTGCAGTTTGAGAGTACCTGTCACTTCTTGTTCTGGTAATATCTTGAGTTAGGCATATACTTCATGACCTAAATGGGACCAATACTGAAAAAAGTGTATGAAATGGAAGAACATTTGATGTTACAATTACAGGCACAGATTGCTTTACTGTACAAAGTGAGTTGTTAGCATAAGTTATGTTTATCGGTGCATAAGATAAATGCTTTCTCACATATGTCATCTTAGCAATTCTACTTTTACCCACAGGAGACCCCATTGATCAGATGTTAGAGTAGGAATTGCTGTTTTCCATGAAATGCCATCAAACATCTACATGTTTCATTTAAATTTCACTGTATTTCCAGCATTCTTACCACTTCCAGAATAATACCCTCAATGGTTTCTTCAGATTTAGTAGTCCTTTTACTAATTAAGCAACCAGACTCTGCACTCCACTTGTGAGAGAAGTCTATGTGTCATAAGCTCTCTTGAATATTAGCAATACTTAAGCAAGTTATAAAAACATAAACCAGGACTTGTTTATTGAGAAATATGTATTGGAATATATATACGTTGTTCTTGTTTGAAGGAAATCAGAAGTCTTTTGAAGCAGTGTTTCAAATTAAGAATAGTTGATAAGGATAAAATTTGTCCTGCTTTAAGTACTTTCTCCAGAAGAAACAAGTCCAGCTGGAAGGTTAACAAATTAGATTAGAATATTGTTATTTTAATACATACTACTTATGCAACCAATTATACCTTGTTTTTATGTCTTATGGCTTCCATAAAGTTATTCTGGTGATTAAACAGATTCAGATTAGGCTTTGACACAATGTTATTATGTATTATTAAAGGTCGAGCTGGAGTTTCATTGGGTTAATTGTGCTAACCGTTCTAGTCTCTGTGGTTACTGGGTATGTGTTAAAATTGTTCTCCCTCAGCCAGCTTCCTGCTCAGTTCCATCTGAGTGAAGAAGTGGGATGTGGTTGTGATTACATTGGCCAGGGAGATGACTGTGTTTAATGGCTGGCAGTGGGCGTCAGTAATTACAGGTGTAGGTTGCTTCTCCATCCCGAAGGTCCTGAGCTGCTGCTAACAACTAAAATGAGCCACCTGAGAGGGGAGAGGGAGATGCTTTCTCTAAAAATAGATGAGCCTAAACTACCATCTGAGGCAAATACATGTAATTTTATTTCTGTACGTATAAAAAATTTTCATACAAGCCTCATTTTTATTTTAATTTCTCTTTCTGCAGCTTTGGTGCGTAATTGTGACAATAATCAAAACTTGTTTGTAAGACTTGAAGGACTTCAGCTTGTTCATATGACTAGAAAACATCCTATAAAGAAGTTGTATTTTACATATATATATTTGTGTGCTTGTGTCTTAGGAAGGATGTGGATCTACTGGAGTGAGTCCAGAGGAGGGCCACAAAAATGATGAGAGGGCTGGAGCACCTCTCCTGTGAGGACAGGCTGAGAGAGTTGGCATTGACCAGCCTGGAGAAGAGAAGGCTCTGGGAAGACCTTTGGGTTCTTTGACCAGGACTTGATTTGCAGGATGCTAGGCCTGCTGGTAACAATTACAATGAGGGTGGTGAAACACTGGGACAGGTTGCCCAGAGAGGTGGTAGATGCCCCATCCCTGGAAACATTCAAGGCCAGGTTGGATGGGGCCGTGAGCAACCTGATCGAGTTGAAGGTGTCCTTGCTTATTGTAGAGGAGGTTGGACTAGAGGTTCTGTAAAGGTCCCTTCCAACCCAATAAATAAAAAGATTTGTAATACATACTGCCAGATAAAATAAATTCATGTAAGTAAAGCCGTCGAAAAAGTAACAGCCATAGAAAAGTTCTGTTCCACAGAAAAGTAAGCCAGTGAGGATCTAAACCATTTGATTTGGAGACCCCATACAAATGTTCTATGTTGAGCTAAAAATTAATATGGAGGTCAATAAATGTGCAAATAGATGAGATGTACCATAACATGTGGTACTATTTTAAATGAGAGCATAGCATTTTCATAGTGACTTTTGAATGTTCTTATTTTCTAATTAATGATTCTTCCAGTCTTGTTTTGAATAGGCATGAATCACATACTAACTGAAGTAGCAAGTTTTCATTCCTTGTATTTTGCCTATTCAGCTGGTTTTGTTTGGAAGGAAATAATGTCTGCTTTTACTATGGCTGTTTGTGTGCTTTGAGTGTTTCTTTCCTATGAGTTACCCATTTTTAGTGCTGTGAAGATTTGATAATAATAGCTGAAACTAAATTAGAAACACTTTTTTGATGTATGTACCCAAGATGAAAATTCTTGCTGGGCACTAGGCATTTTATTACTTCACTTGAGATAGTTTTTCAGGGTAGTTTCTGAGTGTGAGACTTTTGTACTGAAGTACACGGAGATTTAGATGCAAGTGTATCTCCTGTCTGAAAATAATAAGACATAGACCAAAAAGATTTTAAACTTGATAATTTGGGGCAGCTGTTATTTTTAAGTTTCTTGTGGACTTTAAGTTTGTAATCTCCAGGACAGAAATATGAAAGGTTTTTAATACTGAAGGCACGCTTGTTTCTTAAGTTGTTTTTTCTAATACTACTAGTAATATTAGAAATACCTTGCTATTAAAATTTTGTTTTTAAATTACTGGTGCAAATGATAGTAGCACCTGAATTGTTAGCGTTATTTCTATGCACTCTGCTTTCCAGTATTATTACTCTACTGTTGAAAAAGAGATAATTTTACGTGGTGGACATCCATTATTATTTTTACTGGCATTTATTCCAGCAGAGGGTTTTACTAATTTGCTGCAGGGATGTAATTAAATACACATTAAGTGGTACCAGCATCCATGAGAGCAGGGAAAGAACTCGGAATTGAGGTAGAAGTGGGAATGAGCAGGCCCTGGGGAACAGGGCAGCCTGAAGGGTAGGGTGGGAGTTTGGGACTGTTTGGATGCGAGACACAGGAGTACCTGGAAGGGGATAGGAGACAGAGAGAGGGCAAGCCTGCCTGCTGCTTTTCTAATGAGACTTTCTACCAAGCCCTGGGGTTGGACCTATGGTTCCGAGGTCCTGAATTCCCCTTGGTTCATAAACAGCTATCTTCATCCTCTGTACTGAGTGATCCAAACCAGAGATGACAACTTTAATAGCTGTTAGTTAAATGTGGATAGTAGATATCAGTCCTGCTCATCGTTTTGTGGATTGATGGTAGATGTCAGGAGCAACATGTAGGTTTTTCCTGTTTCTTTTGTAAAGCTTGAGCAATTTGTCACACAGCCATTGTGTATCAGAGAGAAAGATTAAGCTATCAGAAGTTAGGAAATGTCAGCATTACCTGCAGTTGTTTTACTCTGTCAGTTCATTTCTTTGAATGTCTTGGCGCATACATATTATGATTCAGTTTTCAATTACCCCCCCTTTTTTTTAAGCTACTTGGAATTCTCTTCTCTTCAGTGCCTGTATGGTGCTTGTGGATGAGAGAAAGTTCCTGAACAAGCTCTGTATTAGTTGTTTTGGAAATCAGTAAGTATGCAGTGGAGGGCATGAAGAGAAGTGAAGTCCTGTGGTTGGGCAGCTGAATGTTGCTATGGAGGATTGGTTTTTTTTACTGAGCTTTTCGCCATAATCAGGATCTCATTTTCTGAGTAATGGTAGTAACCATTTGACTATCTTCAGAGCTATGAAGATGAATTAATTAATTCTCATTAAATGCTCAGATACTATAATTCTACACAGCTAGCCAGCACTTCTTCATCTTAAAGCATTTGCTTTTGTCAGTCTGATCTTGATATTCTTCTGGGGATCTAATTTCATGAGCCAATTTTAAAATAGATTTTCATGCCTTGTCTTCAGGGTTTGATCATGAGTTATATTTGTCCCCACAGCATGTGGGCACCAATGCAGTGGTTTTTTGGTATATATCCAGCTAATCTTGAGGGATTCCGTGATGGACAGCATAGCAAACTTCAGAACTTGAGACTTTAGGTGTATAGCAGTGAGAGTAAGGAGATTTTTAGTTGTGTTTTACATCCAGCTCGTTGTGATTTAGTTGGTTCATCAGCTTAGGAATCACCTGTTTGGAGCTTCAGAACAATAGTAATGATGCAGATTGTGCCCAGAGGATGTATAACATGATTCCTGTTAATGGGAGGTTTTAATAATGGAGTTCAGTGTTGTTGATGATTAGAGATGTTAGATCTAACTTGCCCTGTTGAGCTTGACTTAAAGTGTTCTAAAAAAATTCTGTGATGTACTTATATGCTGCAGTGATTATTAAGACTGAGAATCACAGGCATTTAATTGAATCTGAAACATGGTAGCGTGACTCCCTTGGGTGGACATGAAAGCTAGAAGAAAGTCAGATAGTACATGGAGTGAAGTTTCTTGTTGTCAGTTAACTGCAGAATTGCTTCATGAATGCAGACAGTTTATCAGCAAACTTACTGTATCCTCACCAGTACTGCAAATACCACTGCAGTCTTGAAAAATCAAGTTGAGCTTTTAATCCTCACCAGTAATCACGGTTTTGTAGGTTAATGTAGGTTAGCTCTCCTATATCATCTGTCCAACATGGTATCTCCAGTGGGTTTAAGCGGGTATAATGAAATGAACCGTTGATCTAGGAATAAAGATATTCCTTCGGTTGTAAAAGCAACAGAAACTTGTCATCTTTTCTCTTTACTATGGGAACTGCGGTGTTAACTTCTTATCATGAATGTCAGCAGAGGTGGGTTTTGAATATACATGGGGAACAAATTTATTGAGTAAATAGTTGTTACTGTTAAATAAATCACACTTAAGGCTGCATTTTAAAGCCCTTATATTGCCAGAATGAGGCAGAGGCCCATAAAATGCCTTAGGGAAGATGTGTGAACTGTAGAGGAGGCTTTAAAAAGGGGACAAAATGTCTTTTTAAATGTTCTTTATATTTCCAGGTGGTTGCGGAAGGTGCTTTTTTGGGTTCACTGTCCAATGTGATGATGGTTAATTTTCCAGATTATTTTTACAAGCAGTCTTTAGCAATGACAATTCCATTGTACTGTGCTGTGGCACTTGTGGGTAACCTCTGTCAGTGTAGATTTAGCTACCATTCTTGTGAAATATTCCTTAATTTTCCTTAATAGCAAAAGATGGGTTGTTATTTTTTAAATATTAGTGTGGACGGCAGTGGTTTTAGTGGAGCATGTTAGATTATGTAAAATATTAATCTATTCTGGTGATGATGACAGCTTTCTATTTGGGTTTTTTTACAGATTGAAGATATTTGAACTTTTTTTCACTTAAAATACAAGTTTCAAAAGCCATTTCACTCCTCTCTATTTGTGATTCTACTTAAAGTAGCGTGCTGCTTTCTTCGTTCACTACTTGGGACAAGTAGGGAGGGGAAACCTTAAATATTTACAATAAAATTGAAGACACAGATTTTCCATTTCAGTGAGCCAATGGTAGTCTAAGTTGAAAATAAGAGGCTTATTTTTGAGGATTTTTGATTACCTGAAAATTTTTGGAGCAACTCTGATCATGACAATCACATAATTGTTTGACAGAAGGCAGCTCACCAGTTTGTATTCATTTTTGTCTGGTTATTAGCCAGCTAATAACTCTAGATGCTGTTTTGAAATTTCATGTCGCTTCTTGTCATTGTCACTGGAAGCAGTGGGTGTCATTCTAAGGGATCAGCCTGGCATTTTACACCACATTTCTCACAGGTAGTGACAAGGAGTGCAGTGTATCTAGACCAATGACGTCCAATCATCTACCCAGATGAACTGATACCTTATTCAAGTGTTAAGAGAAAATTGTGTGCTTTGGCTGCTCCTGTACCACATGACTGGACTTTGTATGGGGGCACTACAGTCATGTACCTTCCAGAAGCAATAAAAATAAGTAGGTAGCTTATACCAGTGAGTTGTATTTGGCCCTCAGGTGGAAATTACCTGAGCAGCAGCTGTAGAATATGCTCATTCCCAAGCTTTGCTGAAGGTGGCACAAATCATAGAATCACTTGGGTTGGAAGAGACCTTCAAGATCATCGAGTCCAACCATAAACCTATGCCAAAAAATCACCCCTAAACCATGTCCATCAGCGCTACGTCCACCCGTCTTTTAAATACCTCCAGGGATGGCGATTCCACCACCTCCCTGGGCAGCCTGTTCCAATGCCTGATAACCCTTTCGGTAAAGAAGTTTTTCCTAATATCCAACCTAAACCTCCCCTGGCACAACTTGAGGCCATTTCCTCTTGTCCTGTCGCTTGTTACTTGGGAGAAGAGACTGACCCCCCACCTCGCTATAACCTCCTTTCAGGTAGTTGTACAGAGTGGTAAGATCCCCCCTCAACCTTCTCTTCTCCAGGCTAAACAATCCCAACTCTCTCAGCTGCTCCTCACAAGACCTGTTCTCCAGACCCCTCACCAGCAATGTGTGGAGCCGATGGGCTTCATCACAGCCGTGCTAAGGAATGAGATTTGGCTGCCCTTCTCTGTTGTGTTACCGCCAGCACTGTTAAACTGATAATGTTTTACACAGCTGCAAGGGCCACTGCAAGTCTACTGTGGTAGCACTCTGGGGTGCAGGTAGCTGGAGTTGATCTCTCTCTGGAGACAGGCTATTCCTGAAGCTGAGTTGTAGCAGAAGGTGCTTTGTTCACTTCCCCCGTTTTACAGAGTTTTGGTCAGTGAAGGATCCCGGCAGTAAGAGACTGAGTTAAGCTACAGAGCAGAAAAGAGCGAGGCAGGATCTCTCAGTCACAAGGATGCCAAACCATCTGACATCAAAAAGCTGTTAAAACTTACAAGTATATGACCAACTCTAGTACAAATAGCATGCTGAGTCTTTTAGAATATTAATCTATTTTATGATCTTCCTTTTATAAATAAAGCTATATAATAAAATGCTCCAGGGTCCTTTCAGATGAAAGGCATTAGATAATGGCGCCTTTGGATGTTTACCTCTTGTCTGGGCCTGTTAATTCATTTATCACTGAAATGCTTTATTGCAACAACTCTCTTCTTGCCCATGTGTGGTGTGAAACCATTTGAATGTCATCCTTATTTATTTTAGCACATTTATTAAGTTGCCTCTTGTAAGGCATCTATCGGCTGAATTAAAACAGATACAAAACACTAAAACCAAATCTCTACATAAAACTGCCACATAAAATACATAGCCAGGCAAGATTTAAAAAAAAAAAAAAAATCGGGCTCGAGGACAAGCCCAAGAGAACTCTTGCAAACCACCCACAAAGGTATTAGTTCCCAGCTACTCAAAGGAATGGGAAAAACATGGGTAGCAGATAAAAGAGCTAAGGGAGTGGACCCAAAATAGGTAAAAATAGCTCAGTTGAAATAAACAAGACTTGCAGTAAAGCCAGCCAGAAAAGGGCAAGAAAAGAAGTGCATGCTGAAATGTTACACAAAAATGTAAGTAGGTGCGCAGGGGTGGAAGTCATGGTGCAGTGTGGTGTCCAGAGCAGGCAAAGGGCCTTTCTGACATGCAGCCTGGAGACTTCAGTTTGGTTTTGCCTGGCCGTTTCAACCTGCCCATGAATGAAAGGTGATGGCGATGCTGATACAAGTCAGAAAGCTGCTCTTCTGACTCACAAGTTTGCTGTCTTTGGTTGGAATTACAATATCAGGGCCCTTATCCACCCATTAATCACAGAAGACCCAAGTACTGAAATGTTCTGCAGGATGAGGTCTAGAAGTCATAAAGAGGTGCATCCTTTTGAGGTTTTGGATTTTACTGACCTTGCTGATTCGTTCTCATCTTTCCCAAGAAAAGTCCTTTATAGCCATCAGAATTCTATAGGTTAATGAAGACTAAGTACACCGGCTTATCTAAAACATCCCCTTTTTTAATAGATTGTTTCTCCACAAATGGACCCTACTTGTTTCTAATCTGCATTGTAATCCTTCACCTGTGCCAAGTTATTGTCCCCAAACAGGTTAAATTATTGAGGGTGGGAGAAAAATCTAACACGTGACTTGACATTTTTGATTGTGTCAGCCCATGCTCCTGGCTCTAAATTTCAAAACAAACACACCCTGAACATTATGCTGCTCTTTTATTATACCTCCTGGCAACCTGCGGTTCGTTTCTGCTTTGCATAGCTGCCACTTTATGGGATTCTTACTGGTGGTTGTTTTTTCCACTTGGCCTATGTAGGCATTTGTTTAAATGGTATAAATAAATGATAATAAAATAGATCTTTAGTTCCACTGCTGGTTTTCCTCAAGCAGCATTCCTGTCTGTAGTTTTCACTCCCTACCCCCTTGTAGTCACGGCCTTTTGCATTAAAAAATATTTTTTAAATTGTTATCATATTTTTCCCTTTCTTCCTTCATTCCTTTTGAATCTCTTTATGTGAAATCAGTGCTTGTGAAAGCTGGAACTTGACTGTCCTGGAGGATAATCAGAGAGATACTGGGCAGAGTGGATGTGCAAAAAGGCAGCAGGTGTAAGAACTCCTGTGTCTTGCTCGCTGTGACCATTAAGGTTTATGCTCACCCATTGCCAGTGGTCCTGGTGCAATCCCCAGTGCCAATGCTGGGGCAGCTCCTTTGTGGAATCCCCTGCGCATCAGAGTCAGGAGCACGCATATAATTTTCATCTAACTGGAACAGGTTTCAGTCATTACTGTCCTGTCTTAAAGGTGTAACCGAAGGCAATCTGCAGGTTACTAGGAAGATGCTGCAAATTCTTACCTACAGAGTCTTGTGTAAACCGGAGAGTCATAACCTGGCTGCTTTGTGACAGATATCCAAGAGATGTTATAAACGGTATGGCTGGGGGTTTACCAAAATAGTGCGGCATTGCAAATTTCATGTTCCTCTTTACTAATGTGTGTTTGGTATTTCTAAGTTAAAAGTAGAATGCCTCTTTTCATTTAAAACATACATTAATTGAAATAGCTAAGAGAATGTAAAGTACTGATTTCTGTTGCATTGAGCAGAGTTCTGACTCGGTTGAGGCTGTCTTGGACACTGCAGTTGTCTTCAGAAATCCAAACTTGTCATACTGATGCAAAGCCCCATCCCCGTCATTGAGGCTTTGAGTTGACCCGCAGATGGGTCCTATGCTCAGATATGCAGGAGCATAGGTAAAAGGAGTATGATTAAAAGAATGGTCTCTTTTACACCCTTTATGCAATCTACTATTTATCATTTCTTGATTTCTGTTCTTCATTGGTAGTATGCTATGGGACTTTGGAAAACTATTGCCGTGGTACTGGGTTTATGGTTGTGATAAAACACCTCAGTCTTCAGAGCTTTCTGAAAAGCTGCTGTTTGAAAATTGAGTGTTTTCATATTTTTTTAATTTTATCTGTCATTACCACGCTTCTAAATTCTGCTTTCCCTGTATTCCTAGTAGTTTTCTTTTTCATTTTGGAATGAAACTCTTCAGCCTTAGCTGGTGCTTTGCATCTCTTTGTCTTGCTGATCTGACTCCTCATCTTAATTACATCAGTGCCAAACACCATATATATTTTTGAAATGGCTCAGTCCTACTTTCTGGCATGCCCACTTGATTCCCATTGCTTAATGATAGATTAATTTAGGCTAGAGATTTCTACTTGGACTTTCTAGTGGTAACAAAATCTAAGAAGTCCTGCAACATCTTGAGGTGTTTGTTGCAACTGTGATTTGAGGCATTAGGTCTGGTAAGGCTCTGTGCTGAGATATATTGTAAGAATAGATGTATGTGAAGCTGCCAGCATTTGTTATATTAGCTTACTTGTAGATATACTGCTCAGTCTTCTGAAAATGTCTCTTGTCAGGATTTTAACTTAATTATATACAATTGAACTTTTCAACTTGATGAGAACAAAAGAGGTAGCTAAAACTTCAAATATTGACTTCTTGAGAAAACGAGTGAAAAAGAAATACCGAGCAGACTTTACCAGAGGTAGATAGAAAAGGTTAATGCTGGCACTGACAATTTTTAGAATTATTTTATAGCTGTATGTCACCAGTTTGAGAGAGGACAGCATGAAGTTTTACATGTAATAGGCTTTGTCCACTGTGGTTAAGAGCATCCATAGAGTATCAGCTCAAATTCTGGATGGCACAATGTCCTGTCTCTGGCAGTGACCATTAGCTGACACACAGGACAGAGTTTAAGCACCAGTAAGCTCATAGTTGTGATTTCCCGATACAGGCCCTCGCTCTCTGTGAGACTGCAGCTCAGGAGCTTCCTGGGACAGGCACACACAGAGATTTGTGTCCTTATAGCTTTTCTTCTATGAATTTGACTAACTGCTTTTTGCATCTGTGTGAAATTTTGACATATCCTGTACAGTGAATTGTATAATTTACCTGTGAGTTGTGTGGGATAAGTACATTCTTTTGTTTGGATATCCACCCTCCTGATTTCCTTCAATGACCTTTATTTTCTGCACTGGAAAAAGCAGTAGGTTGTTACCTGTTTATTCCATGCCATTCCTGATTTAATAGACCTATGTGATATCCCTTTATAATAATTTATTTTCCTGGTTTGAGTAATGCTAGTCTGTTGCTAATACAGAATCTAATCTATCCATTTTTGAATCATCTTTCTTTTCCTGTTCTCAATGTGTTTTCAAGTTGCCATATATGCATTTTGAGACTAGAGGACACATAATAGAAATGAAAGCCCATTCAGTGGTGTAATGCTGGTTTGTGCTTTCCCTGTCTCCACCACCCCTTGACAGTTGCAAATGGTGGCCAATATAATAATGACAATTACCGCTTGTTATAGTTAGGGATGATGTATTTCTTTGAAAGAAGGCCTAGTGGGGGATGTTTTAAGTGGTGATGGATAGAGGACCTGACGTGGACTCCCAGTACAGTTTCTGCTTCTTTGTTCCATGTAATATTTGTCAAAACAGTGGTGATGAATGATGATACATATTTATTTTTTTTCAGTGTGAAGGATGGCTGCATTCAACACGCACACGCACAGACAAAAGATGTTGAACAGCTTCAAAAGCCATGTCAGTCAGTGTGTCAAAATCACATTGGTAGACCTGGAGCGTTGTACGTACAGATGGGACCTGAAAGTGAGATCTGTGTGCTCATGGGAGAAAAGGGAGCTTGGTTTGACAAGATTACCACGGAGAGCTGCTGCTGGCTTACTTGGCTGTGACTGCATCTTCACACGCCTTTCAAGAAGCTTGCCCTAAATCTCTTCCCCCCCCCCCGCAAAACATGTGTTTCTCTTGGAGGTGCGCAGCCTTCGTGCTCTGTGTCCTCTCTGGAGCACCAGCTGCCTTTGTGGGCCTGGCTGTGCTCCTGGGGTCTCCCTGAGCCGCTTGCTGTGAGGGGGGGTTCACGTGAGGGCTGAGCAGGCAGGAGAGCTGCTGTCAGCGTTGTACCTTTGCTCATGCTCTGAAGGGTCTGTAGGGAAGCTAATAAAGCAGCAGAGGACACTTTTTGATGTAGAGGAGTTAGGGAAGAAGAGCACAAAGCGAGCAGGGCGCAGTCTGTGAGTCCCGCTCGCTCCTCCAGAATAAGCCCTCCTGGGACCTGAATTCTGGCTGTGGTGAAGACATACGTGTGCCCGTGCTCATGAACGCCATCCTACACACTTGGGAGAAATCTTTTTAAACTACATCAAACCTTGAAGCTAAACAGAAGTTACTTACCTGTTGGCTAGAAGGTTGGGGTTTTTTGTTACAGGTTTGGCAGTTCAGAGCAGCTGTTCACCTAATGCGTTAATGGAAATAATGTGTTTGAAATGTTGGGAGATTCTTCCGTCATCTGTAGCCTTCATGCGTTTAAAGTTGTCATATAATCAGTTATCCATATCTTACACTTTTGTCATGAGAAATAAGTTAATCTTTATTCGTTTTAAAACATGTAAGCATTTTAAAATGTGTTTATATAGGCAGTATACTTGATTCGTCTCTCCTGATCAGGTAATAGATATGTATTATTTTGCTAGGCTTGCTCCACAGTGATACTGATTACTGAAGTATTGACCTGTTTTCTGGCAACTAGTTTTTGTTACTGCCTTTTAAAGAGAGATCTCGTGCGTTGAGTGGAAGTCTTGTAGGTCTTATTAGAGGTGTCCATCTTCCCATCTTTGATCATGCTGGATACAGTGGCATAAGAATAACAACACACCTGTGTTTCATGATAAGGCTACTTTACTCTGATTTCAGCTAGTGGATCGCTTAATTCAGTACTATTTGTCCTCCTTGAAAATGGTGAACATTTTTTTAAATTTTAATGAGGAAGATATTAAATACCTAATACCTGTATTGTTGAATGGAGTAAAATAAATGTATGGAAATGATGTAACATGTTCCCTTGAGAAGATATTAAAATGCAAAGAGTAGGTGAAGGACATGGGCACCTACAAACTAGAGCTAACATACAAAGGAATAAAATTTCTATAAGACAAAGATTTGGAAAGAACAAAAAAAAAGCTAGTACACCATAGGAGTTAAAGGGCTAAAATCTATAAATGAGTCATTAAATTGGGAAATGGAAAAAGAGAAATTCAGCAAAGGAATGCAGACATTAACATAAATGAGGTTCTTTGAGCCTTAATTGTTACTTAAATTTTCTTTAAAATGTCAAAGGCACTTGCTTTCATTGTCCCTTAAGTCCTTGTAAAGTCTGATTTTTCTTTTTTTTTTTTTTTTTTCCCCCTGAGTAGAAAGCTGAGTGGTGCCTAGTCATAGGACCAGAGGCAGTGGGCGCAAATTGAAACACAGGAGGTTCTCTCTGAGCATGAGGAAACACTTTTTCACCTTGAGGGTGACCAAACACTGGGACAGTTTGCCCATAGAATTTGTGGAGTTTCCTTCCTTGGAAATACTCAAAAGCTACCTAGACATGGTCCTGGGCAGCTGGCTTTAGGTGGCCTTGCTTGAGAAGGGACTTGGACCAGATGACCTTCCAACCTCAACCATTCTGTGATTCTGCAAAAACCATCTTTTAATTATAAAAAGGAATATTTTATTCCCTTTTGCATAATGTAAACAGCTCAGCCAACATAGTTGACACTTGTAAAAAGAAACATTTACCTTCAGATATTAAAATGAGCTTTCCAACCAAATAAATGTTTAAAATGGTTATATTTCAGTGATAAGGCAGAAGGGAAACTTCAGACCTCAATCTGAATTTGGGGCTCTATCTCCTCTAGCTGTAAACTGAAGGTCTTGCATAACACTGTTAATTAAACCTGTCTTGTTATGGAGGATATATTCAGAAACAACCTTGTTGGGGTCTTGTTAGCAGCACTGAGTTAGGTATTTGGTGTTTATGACTCACTGGTATGCTTACTAATGTATTCTTGGGTGAGATCTACAGACTTTTGTCCAAGAAATTATTTTTTTAAAGCAGAAGTGCAAAATTAATGAGATATTAATTGCCATCCAAATTAGATTATTTGGCAGGGCTTCATGCTCAATCCATCCACGTCAGTGCTTGATCTAAAATAATGATGGCATTGATACTAAAATGTAAAGCACTGGCATTTTAAGATGACTCACTTTAGGAAGAAATACTATTTTGAAATCAATTCTTCAGTCTGAGCTGCAGGCTGGGGAGAATGGTATTTGCTTTTGATAAGGAATATGAAAAAAATTGAAGGTTTACTGAGGGACAGAATTGTTGCAGGCATGCAAAGTTAGACAAAGTAAAGCACTTTGGAGAGGACTGTAGAGGAAAAGCCTATTTTCAAAGAGACAGAATAGGTTGTACGATCCAAGACAGATACAAGCTAATTGGCTGACCTTGCCACATTTTCTGTGAGGTTTGGCTCAAAAAGGAGAGAAGTAACTTCCAGTCAAAGGAAATTTTGTGTCCACTTCTTTGAACTTCATTCAATGACTTGCATTTGTAAATATTGATGTAGTTTGAGCTGAATTACAATTTTTTTAATGACACAGTATTTTTTTATTTTCATTAGTTCTTGTTTTCACATGTGAAATGTGAAAATGTGATGTAAGTGCAAAGTGTTGGTATATCTTTGGACTGCTAGTCTTTATTTACTTGCATGAGTTTGTGCTCCAATTCCAGTCTCCCTGCGATTTCCCTTTATCTTCTACAGCTCATGTTGCTTGGGATAGATAGCTTAGCTCAGAAGCTGAATTTTTCATAATTTTTCTCAGACTCACTTAATGACTCTTTGTGGTGATGGTTTCCTTAACTGATGCATTCCTTTTTTTTTTTTATTTTTTTTCCTTTTTCTGAGAGTATTCAAGCCTTCAAATTGTTTCCCAGTGTCTAAATCCAAATATTAATATTTCTTTACTTTTTTCTGAATTGCCATAGGTATCTTTTTATTATTTAAAAAAAAGTGCACGCCTAATATGAAATGCTGTCTTAGTTCCCTTATATGTGATGCAGCAGTAATCAAATATATTGTATCTCATTCTCCCTATCAGAGGTTTACGCAACACTTGAGTCTTTTGTGACTGTGAAGCTTAATAAAATTTGGACTGTATCTTTGCTTTGATACAGAAGTTATTGTTTTTCAAGATACTGGATTTTGTTTCTTGTACTACCTCCCCATATCAATGTGACTGATGGATGCAAACCCATCTGCAGTTCAACTATCTGTCTGTCTTGCTGCATGCTACAAGGTAAATTTAATTCCTATGGAGCAACTTGAAATAATATTTAATAAGACAGAATATTTGAGCTTATGAAAAGGAGATTGCTTTTGCTGTCTGAGAAACCAAATTTTAGCTTTGTATGTCTCCCTGAAAGAAAGAAAATTCCTTGGAAGCTGAAAGTGGTCTTAACATTTGAACAAATCAAGGGAAGAAAATGTAGCTTTCCATTGGATTGAGCAAGAACTTTTTAGTTGGCCTGATTGGATTTCAGCATTTATGGGAAAAGATGCTCTCTACAGTTTTTAAAAGAGAAACCATCCAGTTGTGGATTCTGTACTGGTTCATAAATGGCAAAGATTAAAAAATTAACTGCAAGTGAAACTAGTCAGTTGGGATTAGTTGCTTCAGTCAGTGGAAAAAGAAATGGTTCTAGGGAATCTAACATATGTTTATTTGGGGGCGGGGGGAGGGTGAAAGCGGTAATAATAATGTCCATTAGCAGAAGCTGTTAACAGCAGGAACTTCACTTAAGTCTGGTGGCAAGCGTCATGTAGTTAAATGCTTTGGCTTGGTGGGGGAGCATACGGGATGCTGGCTCTGGCTGCCCAGCAGTTGTGGTGTTTGAGTGTCGTGGAAAACATGCGGTGGAAGAACAGAGCAGAGGAGGAAAGATCAAAGCAGAAGCTCTCACTATAATAATGATAATGAGAAAGAAAATATCCAGCAAGACCCTCTTTCTCTTTGTCCCTCCTCCCCTGATGCTGTTGAGAACTAGTGTTTGCACCAGAGCGGGGAATGGTCTCTCTTCTTAGCAGATGTCTTCCAGGAATTTCCAGTAGTGAGTAAATAGATCTGCTCATGCCTAGGACTGGATGGTTTTTTTTATAGGCAGAATCTATTTTTGTTATGACCTATTTATAATGCTTTACTTTCTTTAGTTGACTGGAGAAAGTAGCTCATTTTTCATCTGAGTTGTCTTTCGGTAGTCACATTTTCCATGGTTTTGGAAACCTCTGCTTGTAAGTTTCATAAGTTAATTTTTTATTTTTCTTTTGGTTGATGACTGGAAGTTGCATTAACTTCTAGTTAGGAGACCAAGCTGTTTGGTGGTTAATAGGCTTATTTTAACATTAGGGAATTTTAATTTTCATAGAAGTTCTGCGATGGCCAGTGCTGTTCAATTCTGTCACTATTTGTAGAGCTTTGTTTTTGAACGTTCTCTTCTAGGAGTCCAGGATGAAACAAACAAATCAGCAACTCTGTTATTTTGCAGACATTGGAGAAATTATTTGAATAGTCTTAATTTAAAATAAAAATGAAAGATAGAAAGCTACAGAAGTCAATAGACTTATGGGATCTCCTAGAGAAATAATGTAGATGTACTCTGCAGATTATTTCATTTACATCAAACCAAAATTGATTTGGTATGAGTATTTATTTCCAGCTATTTGCATGTCAGTGTGAACAATGATGATGAGTTCTTTTAATCCTCATATCAGTGTCTACATTGTGACTTAGAAGAATGAAACTCTTCAAATCTGTAAAAACTCAATGAAACAAGGGACCAGTGAATCATCTAGCCTGGACAGCAGTAGGACACAAAATGTAATCCCAAGCTCATTGCAGAATTCAGTAACTTGAAAAATCAGCCACGCAACTTGTATGGGATAAAAATCTACCCTTATAGTTGAATAAAGTACCTTCCTTTTGTCTCAGATGTTGAAAGTTTCTCTTTCATTGAGAAAATGAAAATTATAAACCATTGCAATATTTTTTCTTACCTCTAAGTAAATATCCAGCGGTGATGTTATCGATAATCTGTGAATTGCGTCAAAGTACTACTGAAATACTAACTCTCTCACAGGCAGCTGCCAAGAGAAATGCAGAAGGCTACTTGAGACAGATTAATTGGTAGAAGTTAATGGAACCCAAAGGCAGTCTGCTTGTAGTTGCGTGCTAAGATAACCAGATGCTCCTCTCCCAGTATTGTCTTTCTCATACTGTCAGAAGCCTTTTTAAGTGTCTGTCATTGTTCTAATGAAAGACTGCAGAAATTTCACAAAATCAATTATTTCAGTCTCTCCCTTTGGGGAAAGGGAAATTGAAGTAGCATTTAATGCGATTGCTGAATTGCTACCAAAGGCGTCCCAAATCAGTCCTTTACATGGGAAAACATTGCAACATATGCTGTCGCTTTTCGGCTTGTATATCTACTGTGGAGAGATCAAAATACAAGTGCAATGTAGCTGAGTTATACCTTTTAAACATACAGTGTGAAAATCACATGGGTTATCCTAATTTCCTAGACAATTAATGTATTCAGGTTGCTTTATGGAAGAGAAAAAACTTACCTGCATAATGGCTAATCTTGGAAGTATATGCTTGGGTGAGTTGGTACGTTGCCTATTTTTTAGAGCTCAGAACAGGTACAGAGATTGTCACCTATGATATTTTTAGGTTTTAGGGCACTTTCTAAAGGAAGAAAATAAATAATTAAATCTAAGCAATGAACTCATTTGTGAGACACTCAGTGAAAATCTATTTAGTTTTTTCTCATCCTACTTAAACTTGATTTGTATTCTGCCTGTAGGGGAACAGTACTACTATGCATTTTAAGAGTGTAAAATAAGTTATTAATTTTGGAGTGTTAACTTGACAGCATTTCTGTGCAATTACTGTCTCTTATCGTTTGGTGGTGGTTCTTTTTTCCTTCTCACTCTAGCATTGGGATGGCACTTACTTCAGAGCCTGTCACGACTGGTTCATATTCAGTCAGAATAGTGGCAACTGAGTTGAGTGCTGGGCTGAGAGTGCAGCTCCATAGCAGTCCCAGCTCCTGCAGTCCCAGGCAGGCAGACTCCGAGAAAGAGATCCAAGTTTTGCTCTCAGAGAACTGGAGCAACATCAGCGAAGCCACTTGGATTGAAGGCTGCTTAATACCTCTGCGAATCAGGTTAAGTGTCTCCATGTCTCCTTTTGGGCCGTGCTAAACTGGCCACTTCTGCACAGTCTGTGCGGTGACAGCTGCAACAGATAAGAGAAATAATTGCATTCTTTTTTCCTACCTTTCTTGACATAGTGCCCGAACAAGGCACAAGAATTGGCTTAAGAAGCACATGAAGTTTATCAGCTCTTCAGGAGCTTTGAAGGTAAACCACAAATTTTTGGGTCAAGTCTTAAGCCCACTGAAAATTATGAAAATTCTCTTCTAATTACAACAGAATCAGTCATGGGTTTAGCTTTAAAATAAATAATGTATTTCCGAAAAGATGCATATCCTTAAAAATTATTCTGTGTAATAATTGTTGTCTCTTAGGGTCTTTTCTCCAGGAAGATGAGCTAGTAATAAAAGAAATGTTGCTATATTATTATAGGATCCATAGCAAATTAATGACAGATGGCAGTTGTTGCTAATTTTATTACTACTGAAGAAGCATCTCTGGAACGAGCTTCTTTTTTGTGTCTTGATGCCTTTTATACTAACTGATAAGGAGAGTCCAATGCCCAAATGGCTTGGTGTATTGAAGTTGAAAGCATCTGTGCTGGTAAGCGGTCTTCTCACTCATGAAATGCTTTCATTTTATCTAAAATGGGATTGTACTAGGCTGTTGCTTGGCATGTCGCACCTGTTCTAGTGTTGAAATGAGTGGGTACAATATAATTTAAAAATTGTGAAAGAACACTGTGGCAGATGAAATACCGAGTGCACG
This sequence comes from Chionis minor, assembly GCA_013398295.1. Taxonomy (NCBI): domain Eukaryota; kingdom Metazoa; phylum Chordata; class Aves; order Charadriiformes; family Chionidae; genus Chionis; species Chionis minor. Next base: position 357,562 of record VZSF01000285.1, read on the forward strand.
AATGTCACAAAATTCCCGAATTAAATTTGGCTATGTGACACGAGTTCCCTACTTTATGCACAGGCATCAGGAACAAGTCTTTAATTATACAACCACATAGTGGTGTTTCCTCCTTTTCATACTACAGAATACCTGGGCTGCTTGCATTTCATATAATCATAGAATGGTTTGTGTTGGAAAGGGCCTTAAAGATCATCTAGTTCCAACCCCCTGCCATGGGCAGGGACACCTTCCACTAGACCAGGTTACTCAAAGCCCCATCCAACCTGGCCTTGAACACCTCTAGGGATGGAGCATCCACAGCTTCCCTGGGTAACCTGTTCCAGTGTCTCACCACCACCCTCACAGTGAAGAATTTTTTCCTAATATCTAATTTAAATCTACCCTCTTTCAGTTTAAAACTGTTACCCCCTCATCCTATCACTACACTCCCTGATAGAGTCCCTCTCCACCTTTTTTGTAGGCCCCTTCCATCCCCCCTAGGTAGTGGAAGGCCATAATAAGGTCTCCCTGGAGCCTTCTGTTCTCCAGGCTGAACAACCCTGACTCTCTCAGCCTGTCTTCACAGGAGAGGTGCTCCAGCCCTCTCATCATCTTTGTGGCCCTCCTCTGGATCCACTCCAATAGTCTTCTTATGTTGGGGCCCCCAGAGCTGGATGCAGTACTCCAGACAGAGTCTCATGAGAGTGGAGTAGAAGGGCAGAATCGGCTCTTTCGACCTGCTGGCCACACATCTTTTGATGCAGCCCAGGATGCAGTTGGCTTTCTGGGCTGCAAGCGCACATTGCTGGCTCATGTTGAACTTCTCATCAAACAGCACTCCCAAGTCCCTCTCCTCAGGGCTGCTCTCAATCCATTCTCTGCCCAGCCTATGTTTGTGCTTGGGATTGCCCTGACCCAGGTGCAGGACCTTGCACTTGGCCTTATTGAACTTCACAGGGTTCCCACCGGTCCACCTCTCAAGCCTGTCCAAGTCTGGATGGCATCCCTTTCCTCCGGTATATCAACCACACCACACAGCTTGGTGTTGTCGGCAATCCTGCTGAGGGTGCACTCAATCCAAACATCCTTGTCGCCGACAAAGATATTAAACAGTGCTGGTCCTAATACCAGCCCCTTGGGAATGCCACTTGCCACTGGTCTGGGACCAGTCATTTTATTTATGAAAAATAAATTCATATTGTATGACTCATTTACTCGGGGAACCTCCAAAACCAGCTTGGAGTTCATCACTTGGTTGGTGCTCAAAAGTAAAAAGACCTCAAAAAGTCTAGACAGGAGAAGTGCCAACCCATGTTAAGTGTTAAAGTCACTACCAGTTGCCTATGATATTGTAGGATACCTGGCAAATTGTTTAAAAATTAATTTTTAAATCCCTGATTGGCATGCAGTAGGGCATTTGTTAACAAGGCTTAAAAGCTATTTAGTAGCATTGCAGTGCATAAGCACAGAAATATATGTCAGGAGATTTGCAGCTATAAAGAACTATGCCCATTTCACATATCAAACTGAAAGGTGCTGAAAAATAAGAGAATAATTGTGGTTTCTACTCTATTATATTTAGAGAAACTGAAATATACAAAATGTCAGTACAGGCTAATGATGAAGAATCAACCTCAGTAGGTGTTACATGGTTAGAACAGCACTGGTAACAGACAATAATAGGCTTTAATCCCACAGTTGACCTCGTTTTGAAGATACTTGCAGTGCTCTCTTTCTGGGAGCCAGTTACTGTGCTGGGGCCGCATTCCCTAAATGCTGCAGTGTGGTGAACGTTTGCATAGGCTCTGCCCCGAGAGCAGATTAAGGAAGATAAAGAGTTGCTGTGCATTGCTCCAACTTACATTCATTTTCTGTGTGCGTGCTCTTAGCCTGCAGCAAATATTAGATAATTTGTGCTAGCTCGTTGAACTTAGTGATGGAAGTTGTTTACTAATACTGATCTTGGGCATTAAAGCTAAGATGGTGATCTTAAGGGGCAAGGAGACAGTTGTGCTGTCACCAGTTCCTCTGCATCAGATCTAGTGCTTAGCAGCCCTAGGGAGGGTTGGCTGAGCTGGTTGAGCCCCCACAAGATTAATTGTGTAGAGGAATTAGTGCCATTTCTTCCCTTTCTGAGGTTGCTGACAGTTTTATTTATTAGGATTATTCCGTGTATGAGCTGTTCATTGTTTCTTTCTTTCTTTCTTTGGGTCATGCTTACCATTTTGTAGGCGCTTCAGTCTCGTGCACTGTAAAGATTAATCTGCTAAGCTCATCATGCAGGTTTTAACATAGCCTGTGTTCAGGTCTGAATGCCATTGGAAGAGGAAAGGAGGAACACAAAACTACCATATATTCTAGAGCAAAGTAGGAAAGGAACAGAAGGAAGGCTGTGTGTGGAGAGCAGTTTTATCAAAGTTGGAGTCTTGCGTGCTCTGGCTGTTCAGGGTAAAAGAAATAATGAGTCTATGTTGCTGTAGCCTAGAAAAATGAACTTTAAGGGTGTGTGAATTAAAAATGCAAGAACAGCTAGCCAATGAACTAAATTGCTGAGGGAGATAGTGAAATTGTTAATTTAAGCCTTTGTAAGGATAGGATAGATCAGGCTCCCACCCACTAGGGCTGTCTTAGGGCCAGTGGCATTGTCTCTGAGATACGGCAGTAAAATAGCTGGCTGAGCAGCTGAGGCGTTCTTCTAAAACCAAAAATATAAACGCATTAGGTATTGGTTATATAACAACTGTGGTAAACATAGGGTTCCGAGTAAACTGTTGATTTAGATGCTCTCATCTGAGCTGCGTCTTTGGCGTCAGCTCAGCTGAGCAGGTTTGGCTTATAGAGGGAATGGAGAGGCTTTGCTTTCTCCAGTCTCGATCTTAATTTTCCCTTTTGTGATTGGATGAGACACTTTTTCAGGCATTTCCTTGCAGTGAATTGTGTCTGCTCTTTTCATTTGCCGGTGGGTTTATGTGTGAATAAAAGGTTTAGGTGTTTTTAGTTACTTTGAAAGCTTGCTGCTTTATCGCCAAGAAAGCTTCTCCTGTGGGTGACCACAAGCTCTCAGGACCTGCGGTGTTCCTCAGCATTATCTATAAAAGCTTGCAGAGGTGGAGGACAGTCTTTCAGTAAGCAATAGATGGTGATTCAGTGCCAGCTCCAACTGTTCAGTCTTTTGAAAGTGGCTGTTTTGGCCAGTCATCTAATCTTTTTCTGGTTTGGTTTTTCCTTTGTAAAACATGAGTAATATTAATTCCCTTTTAGCATCCTTTTATACGTAGATTTTGAACTTCTGGAACTTTTTATTACAACTTATTTGCACAAAATCTAGCACTGTGGGATCCTGATCTTAGCTGAAACCTCAGAGCACTAGCATAATTAGTGGCAGAAATAATAAGCTACATTCCCTATTTATTCTTACCTTAAAACAAGTGAGAGAGCTCTTGAGGTTGGTGTTTAGCATAAGACCCAGCAGATTGCTGAAGGCTTTAATCAGGAAATTGTTATCATATGAACTCACCAGAACAAAAGTTAAATTTATGAGGGAGTTAATTTTTCAACTGTTTGTTCCCAGTGTAAGCCCTTATTAAGATAGAATTCATGTTCAGACTGTACACAATTCATTTAGGTGAGTTTATAAAAATGTTGTAAGGATTTGGAACAATACAGGCTGGCATTAAAGAGAGAAACCCCCGAAAGCTAAAAGTTCTGGAGTTACTGTTAAATTTCATGTGTTTGGCTTTCTTCTAAGCTCAGAATTACATCGTTAAAATGCATGAACTACTAGTCTTCTGTGATGCTCTTTAGTGCTCAGAAAGTTGTGACTGTGAATAATAGTATTGTGTTCCAGTTCAGATCAGGGTGATTAATTAAAAAACATAGAACTGGGTTTTCTTTCAGTTTTTTCCCCTTCGTTTATCGCCAGAGAAAAAAAAGAAAGCCTTACAAGTTGATTAGCAAAGACTTCCTATGTGGCATATTTTTTCCCTTATGGAGGATGGTGGTTGTTCTGAAAGAAAGGGGCCATCATCTTCCTGAGGCCACATTCCATCATTGTTCCTTCAGGTGCACTTGGTTGTGGCCGTCCCTTTGCAGTACAATTCTTAATGGAATTTTCTGCTACAGAGTAAAAGTCATCAGTCCCTGTTAATTTAGAAAGAGTGAGGGAAGATGACAGGGCCATTAATCCTTAAACAGATAAATAGGCAAAATTTTTGAATGATGCTTGAGATTTCAGGGAGCTTTTACAGTAAGTAAGGGTCTTGCACTAAGATCCCGTGGGACACAGGAATCATTGAAAGCGAGATTTTCGGCATTTTGGTAACCTGGTTTTAATTTACTTTAGGCTTACCTGTGAGTTCTGCATTTGTGCAAGTATTGCACCTGCTGATGTTGGTATATACGGTATTACTCGTATATAACTGTGGCTGAATCTTTGGCTTACTCTGAAAGCCTTACGACATATAAAAATGGTAGTTGGTATTTCTGCGGTATCAGGAAGATCAGAACTTGAAATTTGTACTTGTAGACATACATAGATACTCTCCCCCCACCCCTAATTGTCTTATTATACGCAAATCTTGAAATACTAACTATGGTTAACAGCTGCTGCCACAAAACATGTCAGTAAATATTTCATTTTCTGATTATTAGCTCTTTCTTATAATCTGCAATTCATAAATTTGCAATTCAGATTTTGTCTCACTTCACCAGCCTCATTTCTTACTTTTAAAGACACGATTTCCTGCTGAGCTAAAATATCAATTGATAGAATTGGTTAGGCAAGCACCTGGGAAGACCTTCAATATATCTGCTTATTTGAAAGACACAGATAATCTGCTGCAGAAATAAAAATAGCATCTGAATTATCCAGAGGAGACAAAGAATGAAGCTACCGGATTATAATGCTGCTCATTTGTATGCAAATGTGCTATCTTACTGAATTTGATCCTTAAGATCTGTTAATATGGAAGAGTAAGGGGTGAAGGACATTCTTGAAATTGACAGATACACATGGGTTAGTGCTAAATCATAATGTACATGTTGGGGATTATCTGGAAAAAATCTACATTTGAAAAAGCCAAGCTGACTGCCTTGGGAGAGCAAAGAACTGCGTCTACCATTACTGAGGCTAATGGTCCTATATGACTTTAATCACGTAAAGACTTTAATTTGCTAGAAAATGTCAGTGGTAAAAAAAAAAAAAATCAAATGGTAAATGTCTGCATTTTTGCTACTAAACATTGCTGATTACCTGTGTAATCAGCATTACCAAAATGAATGGAAATATTTTGGTGGAAGGGATTTTTTTTTTTCATGACTTGGATACAGGGTTTTTTTCTGCAGAAAACTGAGGGAAAGAAAGGGTGGGGGTGGGGAAGACTCTGCCTTAGAGGCTAAGATTTCCGCCAGACCTGAAAATAGTTATTTGCATATTTGAATCTTGTAGGAGCTGTACTGCTCTCTTCAGTTACCTGAAGCATGGGCTCTGTCGACTGAGTTCTGATGCCATGCGCTTTCAGTCTCCAGTATAGTTTGTAATTTTGAAATTTGGTGGCACAGAAATGTACCGAAGTACGTCTGTGCACCTGTTTATGTGGTCTTTACATTGCATTCTGTCCATACCTAAAATTAGATAGACTCAGGGGTTTAAATTTCTCAGGGTTTCTCTGCTGTCATGATTACCCATTGTGTCAGGAAAGAACAGTTTTGTATTTTTCTGTAGCAACAAAAAGTGAGGAAACAAAAATGAAGGAAAACAAGCCTGCTTATTTGAAAAGAAAGCAAGCGTATGAAATCAAGAAATCTAGACCAAACTCGACCAGTCCAGCAGCGTACCTCCAGATGCTTTATGCCATGTTGGCAGGAATGCCTTAGTGCCTTTGCACCCAGGAGAAGGTGGGATGCGCGCTCGGTCCTGCTGTTCCAAAGGGACGTTCTCCACAGCTGGGAAATGTTACTTTCTTTTACTTTGGGGATTTTTTTCTGAATTTATATTAGTTTTTATAAGTTGGATCTGATGTTCTGAAATTGAACTTTTGAGAGAGATATTATTTGCAATGTTTTCTGGATGCATTGAATAATACTGTTTTGTCTTATGGCACAGAATACTAAAAATACATAATTAGGCGAATGATAAGGCTTACCTTTTAAGAGGTTGGCATTTTCTAATGTTTATATTATTATACATTAGCTTAAAGTTGTAGTCAACATTTTTGCTTTTAACCACTCAATCTGTTTCATGAGTAGAATTTTTTATAACTGCTTATGCAGTTCTTGCAACAGTCAGTTTCTAGAAATAATGCTTTCTGTATAGCCCCTTTGTTTTGCAAATTGCTTTATAATAAAAATAGTTATTGATCTGTAGGACTCGGTATAAAATTGAGAAAGGTCTTCTGAGAAAAATGTCTTGGAGGAAGAATACATGCTATGTATATAGTTGGTTTTTTGGCTAGTGCACTTCACAGTCTGTTATCTCTTCCATTTGTGTGACTTATCTCCCACTTAATTTCATCTTTCTTTTTACCTCCTGGCAAATAGCAATATGCCTCTGCATAACAATCAGCAGCAGCAAAGGTAAAAACAAATATATTTATGTTCTTTCCAGCATTCCAAGTTTAGAACTGAAAATAGAAACTCGTTAGTATCTACTGCTTGGAAGGGTAACAAAAAAACGTGGTTTGGGTAAAAAGGCTGAATATACTTCAATGTTTTTCTGTATTATGCTTTTCTGTAGTATGTAAAGATTTTTTGTAGGAATGAAAAATAATTTAGGAATGATGCTGACAAGAAAAAGATAAGCAGGAAGATAGTTAGTTCCTGGAAATACTTCATGTATAGCTTTTATGTCTGTGATACTTCAGAGGCTTAAGGCTAAAATATGCTGTCCACCACGAAGATGAGACCCTGCGTGTTTTGGAAGTAGTGTCTCCAGAGGGGTCGGATTTTGTCCTGTTTGCAGGATGAAATGCGTGGCACATAAAAAGCAGCACAGTGCATGTAGAGTATTTGGAGTACCTCAAGGCTTAGAATAACATTTTTAACAAACATATCCACCTAGTGCTGTTTAGTAACTCCACCATCAGTGCATACCATTCCTCCTCACTACGAAGTTAGCCCTCTGCATACTGCAGCACAATTTTGAGTTGCCATTGTCACTTGGGTAGTCAAACACTGGAAGGAGTTGCCCAGAAGGGCTCCATCCTTACAGATGCTCAAAACCTGACTGGGCAGAGCTAGAGGGCAGCACCTCTAGCTGACCCTGCTCTGAGCAGAGGGTTGGACTAGATCTCCAGACTACATCTCTTCCCACCTCAGCTGTTCCGTGTTTGCGACAGCAGAGAGAGACAGCTTTTAATAAAAAGTGCTGAAAATGTTGGGACATCCACAGACTGTGACTGAACGGGTAGCTAGGCTTATCTGAGAGCAGCTTAGAAAATGTTGGCAGATCATGGCCATAGGTGTTTTTGAAAAATGTCTCTAGAGCAACTGTAGAAATCAGTGCTGCTACTAAGTAATCGTAAGGGGGAATGAGGACCCCAAAGGACATACCTTACATTCCCCTGACAGCTACCTCTAGGCAGTAGCGTGGTAGAGGGTTGCCAATAGCGAAGGTGGTTGCACCGGTGGGATGGGAACATGAGCTGTGACAATTCTGTATTCAGCACAACTTTGCCCCTGCCTCTCTAGGGTCATGAAGTCACCAGGCAGGAACTGTGAATTTTGAGGTTGTATTTTCTCTCGGGTTGTTTCTTGGCCAGAGGTACGCAGGCATCTGAGTTTAGAAAGGACCATTGTAAACATTCAGTCATATCTTCTATACGCCAGGCCTTGGGGCATCTTTCAGTTATTGTATTAATTAGCTCAGACATGCATTATCTGTTATTAGGAGCTTGACAGATCAGCTGTAGTTTAGCCCATAATTATCATCACTGCTACACATCTCCTACTGATTTTCTTGCCTGAATTTAATGCTAGTGTATGTGGATGTTGAGACAAAAAGCTTGAGGACAAAGTACAACAAAATAAAACATACATCCAGGATTAAGTATTTGTTTAGAAAATGTTTTTAGGAAAATTCATTTTAAGAGTATTTAGTATTCTCAGCCATGTAAGTCCAAGGCCTGATTGAAGAGAGTAGGTAAGAGTGGTGATGACATCACGACTATAAGACAAGATACGGTCTACAGTACAGTGATGCCAATCTGATGACTGTTTACTGCTAAAAAAGCAGGCTCCTCTCCCTCCCCCATTTGTTTTCTCTCTTTTTTTGATTTATGTTTTAGTTCTCGTAGTTTCCTCAGTTTAGCCCCTGAAGGTAGGGCTTATGTGAGTGCTAGGAGAAGAGGTTGGACAGGAACCATTCCTTTCAGTAGTCCACAGTTAAGATTAGCTCAGCAGTGTTATTCAGATCTAAGGCAACATAGTGGACCCCAGAAACTAAGGGCCTGATTAGGAACAATGTTGTTAAAAATTTCATCTTGCAGCAGAGGTTTGAAAAATCTGTATTTTCTGAGATTTGTGTTAACATTTAGATATTTTGAGTTTATACAATTAAATTTAGACTGTGACCATATTAGGGCATTACTGTAGGAATGCGTTGCTAGTGCGGACCGTGCGCAGCCACTGAAGTTACAGGCTTGACGTTGGCATGCTCATGAGTTGACAACACCCCGAGTAACACACATGATGGGTATAGGTGGTTGATGCACTGGTGTTGTGTGACTGACGTATACATGATGACAGGAGAAGAGGTTAGGGCAGCACCAGGTTAGAAATGCCCTTCTGCCTCTTTGGCTTCCCAGTCTTACACATCAGGAATTGGAATGGGAGAAAAAGTGCTGTGGTGCCCTCACAAAGTGTTTCATTACAACTATGATATGCTTCTACAGACACATCTACATTAGAGGGGTTTGGTAACACAGTCATGTTAGAGACTGTTCTGTAACTAGGCTTTTCAAACTAGTTTTCAAACAATTGACCTAAACTGGACCTTACTTTTGAAGATAATGATGATAATGTAGGAGAGGAGAGAGCAGAGTATCACTTTTTTTTTTTCCCATGTATATATTCTGAAGTATCCCATTGTAAAAGATGTTTAACGCTCCTGTCCTTGCAGTATATTTAGGAATGTTTTTAGAGATATATAATCGTGTTTGTCCTCCCTTTACTTATTGATTGCACTAGAGAACTGTGTAATTGGTACTCTTTCAAACTTCCACGAAAAGTGGAAATTGCCTGAAACATTAACAAAGAAGGATTTTCTCTGGAATATTGTCTAGCTTGTATTTGACTGCAGTGTATCAGAAATAAATAATGAAGAGTTTCACACACTGAAAAAAAACAACCGTCTTCCCTTTTCAGATCTTTTCAGTGTCTGGTGCTCATATATAGGTGTAACTATAGTGGCATAGAAGGCTTGGCAGTTCTGATATAAAAATGCGTGGGTTATTTTAACAATGAAAAAAACCCCTCCAAATAATGTTAACCGTACCAGAATCAAACCACTTTGTATTTGTGTGTGTGAACATGAAATGTGTAATTGTGTATATGCTTACAATGGGGCAGAGTGGCCATAGTGATTTTCTTTGTGTCTGTTTATTTTTCTGAAAACAAACCAAAACAAAACCACTCCACTCTAACACCAGTATTTGAATGAATAAAGCCTTGTTCTCCTGAGTTTATCCAAATCTGTAACTATACAGAATCACAGAATAATTGAGGTTTAAAGGGACCTCCAGAGATTGTCTAGTCCAACCCCTGTGCCCAAAGCAGTGTCAGCAGGAGCAGACCAGGACTGTGTCCAGTCAAGTTTTGAGCATCTCCAAGAACTGTGACTCTACAACTTCTCTGAGTCCAAACAGCACAGTATGTGGTATAAAATATTGAGTAGGGGACAGAAAGTGAGATGAAGAACCGAGGTTTATGGTCCACACTGCTTGGAAGAATATTATATTCTATAATATAATATATTATATTATATAATAGCGCATTCTTCAGTCTTGCTACAGTAAACACTATTTATGTTTGGGTTTAAGCGCAGTATTGAGCTAGAGTCATTAGTAATGTTTATTTTCGTGTAATGATGCCTTTCGTATTCTTTACAGATGCTAAACCTAGTATTCAGTCACAGAAATCAGATGGACAATTGTCAAGTCTGCTGTCTTATTGCATGCCCTTTTATCTTCCTAATGTCAGTGGAAAGGGCTACTACCTTTGGGACCCAGATAGAACTGTGTATCCCTATGGGCTTTGGTCAATTTTATTGCTAGTGGCTAGGAGTATGTTTTTATTTTTATTACTATGATAGTGCATAGAACTGTAGGCATTTATAATATTTACTTATGAAGAAGTGTCATTTATTTGTAAAGTGTGCAGTAATATTTTTTTATGCCATAAACCCTTTACATAAAGCCTTTGAAAGAGCGATAAGGCTGAAGCAGGCCTGTGCAATAATCACGTCATCCTTAAATTATTTTTCTGAAGCCGTGCTTCCCCAGCTATCATGAGGGATATTTTCATCTATTTTGCTGATGGCATTCACTATATCTGCTTCCAGGGCAGCCACAGGCAGACCTCTTTAGAAAAACAGATGAAGCGGTTTATATATAGCATTCCATTTATTCCCAATGAAATCAAATGGCCTTCTGGCCAGCACTTCAGTTAAAAAGAGCAGTTTATTGAGAACCACTAAGGAGGATAAAAAGGGTAACAAATGGTACTGTATTCCCCCTGTTGGTTACCTTTTTGATGTCATATGGAAAAATTCCCTCTGAAATGGAAAGAATTTACCGCACCCTGTTTACATAAAGGTGATTCACTTCTTCCTTGAAGTTTTTACAAATAGTAAAAAAAAAAAAAAAGAAGTTACACCCCCTGTGGCATTGATTGTCAGAACTGGGACACCGGAGTAACTAACATGTAATATTTATCAGTTTCCAGTGTTCCTTCCTGAGCAGAAATATATGACTGGATGCTATTTTTAATTGAGATGAAAGGACAATTTAAAAATTTTTAAAAAAATATATATTGAAATTCCATCGCAGTTACTGAATTTGGAGGATAAACCGGAGACTTGTTTCTAACTCTGCAGTCAATTTCAGCATGTGATGGGGCACAAAGATGTATGGATCATGATTCCTCATGGGCAAAGCTCTAAATTCAAAGTATACGTTACCTGTCAAAGTCTGCATAATGCCCATATGTATAAGATTAGAGATGTTTGCACAAATACTGGGGTGTGTGTGTGCTGTACTTAATGACAACATGCAGTATTTTGCCATGGGAAAGCTTAGGATTGCCCCTAGGTGCTGAAGGTATGTCAGTGTTTCTTGATAGAATGAGTCAGATGATGCATGAAATTCAAACTTCTGTGATTAGTGTGTGAAAAGTCATTATCTATTCACTTTATCAACTGTACTTTTATCTTGAGATGGAAGGGTCTAAATTTGTCTCTTCTAACTGTAATATTGGTAACCTGATTGAATTGTCTACTTGAAGAGTTAGTTCTTCTAATTGGCTTCTATTATATTTTCATTCTTTCGAGTTCAATTAGTTCTGTAATATGGCTGTATGGTTTAATAGTAATAAAAAACCTCTCAAACTGCGTAATTTTACAGCTCTGTAAATGTTATATTCTATCTGGTGTGTTTATTGCCTGTCACTCTTCCACTTTACACCTGCCTGTACGCCTTTAAGCTAATTTCACATACAGGAAGACTTTTTTCCTGGAAGCATTTCATTATGCATTTTCTCAAGGTCATCAGTGGTTTTCCACCCGTTCCTTTACTCTTTTTATCTCTCTCCGATTTTTTAGTACTCACCCAGTTAGATAATGTTAATCTCAAAGAGCCAGTTGATCAAGACAGTTGACTCAGACTTGCAACCAAACTTGGGAAAGGACCTTCCATGAATGTGTGCCTGATTGTAATGAGCCTGTCAAAGAAAATGACTGAACTTCAACATCTTTACTATTAAAGTAGTAGTTACTATTTGAAATTCACCTTTTTCAAATGCTAAGAAAAATACAATTTGGTAAAAATGCTTGTATTTGCGAAATCTGGATGTTGAAGGTAGCTTTTCATTGACCCAATTAGAAAGGAGTATGTAGCAAACTCATCTTTATTAGTTGCCATGGGCAATGAACTTTTTTAGTGACATAAGAATTCACAGAAATAAAACTTCTTTGAGATGCAGAGACTTTATTTGCTTTTAATGCCAGTAAGATTTGCCTTTTAAATTTGATACAGTTTTGCACTAACTTAGGTTTGAACACAAGCTTCTTAGCCTTTAGCAACCAAAGGCAGGAGTGGCCTCAGCTTCAAGAAGAAAACAAAAAAAGAAAGGAGATTGAAGAATGGAGAATGGTAGAGCCCTTCTTTCAACTGCAGGACACTGCTCTTCCACAAGTCCTCAGCCCTCAAACCCCACTTACTTTTCTAGTGGTATTACAAGTAGTATTTCTAGGATCTCATGTTCAGGATTTAATTTAAAACCCGAAGGAGACAAGCTGCAGAGAGCAAAGCCTGCCCTTTAGCTAGATGTAAGCTCACTTTGTTCATCCTTTTCCTAGTCTGTAAGAGCTTTAGTTCTCTCATATATTGTTCTTCTTTGCTTACCAACCCAGAAGCCAGATATCAATATGAACGGTACGCTGTGTCACGTATGGATAAAGTATGGAAAACTACACCCACCTGTAGAGATGGGGCTGGAGCCTAAGGTTGATTACTTCTGAGTAATGGAATAGAATATTTTAGTGAAAACAAAAGGACTGTGGGTTTTATTTTCCTTTTAAGCTTCCTGAGCTTGTGTTTCTAAGCAGGTAATTCCAGGGAGATTTATGGCTCGGAAGGTGGGCTCCTGGGCTGTGCTCAGCAGAGATCCCCGTATCCGCATCCCAAGGTGGTTCACATCCCATTGGTCACTTGGCTGGAGCCCCGCAGAGGGACTGCCATCCATCTGGTCCATTTGTCAGCTCTGAGTGCAGCTGTTACTTTGGAGCTTTCTAATAGGTACAGATAACAAAACGAAATTCTTTTCTAGTTAATGACATGGTGCTGAAAAGCAAGTAATCTTGCACTGAAATCATTGCAAGAAGCAAAATATAAAGGGAGTGCAGAAGCAGGAGAGACGTACATTGATAGATTAAGTGTCATGGATGTTAAGTCGATGAACAAAGGTGAGGAAAATACATGTGCTGGAGAAACTCAAATTTTAAATAAATATCAGTTTATATTGTAATGTCAGGCTTATACTTTACAGCTGGAGCAAGAATTCTATAGTAATCCAGACTAATCTGTTTGGTCTTTAAGTAATGGACTGAGGAATGAGTCTTCCTCTGAATTTATGTGCTGTTATTCTTAATGCAAGAATGTGTTGCCTGTTACACTCTTTGGAAAAGCAGGTGTTTTCCCAAGTATTTTAAATGCCATGGGATTTCCCTAATCATGGTTGCCTGTGAGGAGGTTTGCAGTGGCTCACGCTGCGAACCATCTTCCTGGAACACCCTGGAAAACATGTTGAGATGCTGTCTGCTACCTCCCTTTGCAGATGTTCTTTTAAATTGCCTTGAAGTTCTCCTGAAGTCAGGTTAGGATAAAAGCAAATGTGGTTTTATTTATAAAATTCATGTTATACAATACTGCTCAAAAAATGTGAGCGATGTAAAACTAAGAAAACCACACAACTATTTGCCTTTTAGGTTAAATCAGAATATTTCTCCTAGCCTGTACGGAGTTGCTCACAGGCTGTTAAAAGTTGACATCCCTGTGGCTGAGGAGCCATTTCACAAAGAGTTTGCTGGTGTTGGATTGCAGCAGTGGAAGAGGGTTAAGGGAAACTATAAGATGTTACACCCCAACGATTTTTTTTGCTGTTTGCTTCGGTTTCATTTATAGTTAAATCTTTTTTTCTCTTTCCTACACTTTTGTAAGAATTACTGATCCGTAGCTTATTGAGTTTTAGGTGCCTTCTGATCTGATAAATAGTCTCTATTTTTGGAAATACAGGATCCCTTTGGCTAGATTTCCTGTAAGGCTGCCTTTTTGGTATATGATTTCCTGTACTTGATTAAACTGTTACTGTAAAATGTTATTGAGGAGGAAAACTGTGCTTCTCACCTGTTAAGGAAACATAAAAATCTCAGGTTAAAGCCTTTCTATGCTCTGTACCTTGCGAGCATTCAGTTCAGCACCTTCATACAGACGCATAAACCAAGATAACGTATGCATTACTGGTGTTTGAGTTAACCTAGATGTGACTCTGTAGGCCACTTCAGGGCGAAAAAGGGGTTGGGATGACTGTCCACAACTTTTTTTTTTTTTCGTTAAAGAAACTGTTTACCCTTTTTTCATTACTTGTTTTCCTGGAAGTCGTAGATCTGAGCCTATTGCTTCTCATATGATGGCAATGAAAAGCTGTGATCCCAGTTGTAGGCTTGGTTTCTCAGTCCGTGATGTTGAAGCTTTTCTGATATAAGGATGAGTCATTTCTGACTGTATTAACATATGGCCAGAGCAGCAAGTAATGCACTCTTATATACAAGGCTTTTGTAATGAAGGATACCAGTTTTATCTTACGAACTGAAGACTTAGAACTCCACAGTTGGTTTCCAGGGGGCTCGTAGGAGACATTACCTGAAAAACCAAGTGTCTTTGCATAACTATGTGATTGAATTCAGTAGGTCTGCCCTTTGCACTTTGAAGGGAATAATTCTCATATTACTATTTTTAATCTTGCACAAATCTTTTGATTTGCCATTGCCTTAACTTTTGTAAAGTAGAACTAATTATAATTCCTTCTTTGCAAGGAACCATTATAATAATTGGCAGTGGGGGAGAAGACTGCAAAGTGTATCTCCACCCTGAGCTATAAATACACTATGGAAATGTGAAGTGTGTCATGCATAGGTCTGTAATCCTTCAGGGGTAAGATTAGCCTTTCTCATGGTACCTTTAATGGTGCCGTTCAGTGAAACTGCAGTGTGGACAGGTCTTTACATTTAAGATGGTGAGATTTTAAAATAGAATAGTGTTTGTCGGAACCATTCTGACTGAAATGCTAGATTCATAATATCAGATTTATTTTTAACACCTATTTACTATCTGTAGCCACTTTTAGAAAAATCCCACCTCCTGACGTTTCTTAGATGCTTAGATGACTGCATTATGTGGTTGTGTTTTGATATGCTCCCCGTTTTTATCTTGTAATTTTATTGATAGCTTGAAAGAAAATACCTACATGCCTTGTAGTTATGCACCTTTCCCCAATGAGTCTGCTCTTTTGCTCGAGGGAATCGAGAGCTATTATGTGTTTCTAACAGTTGTGCTGGAAGTCAAGCAGGACTTCTTCAGGTCAGCAAGTTTTCTCCTCTGTGAACTTGGTCGTGGGCTGTCTCATAGTAACCCCAGTCTTGTTGAACAGGGTAATGTTGCTGAGTGTGTATTTTTAGTATCTGGAAGAAACATCTCCTCACTTGAATGATTGCTGGATTTGTTTGTTTATTTTTTAGGCACGCTGTTGAATGAATGACTGCCAATGCCTCAATAAATAGCTCAGAAAAAAAACACCCATATGGTTATTTGCTTAGTTTTGGAAAGGAAGAATCCAGCATTGTTTTTATTTACATGCTGTAAATCCCAAGCCCCTCTACCAACTTCATTGGTATGTCTTTGTACATACTTTTTCTTTCTGAGAGTTTCTGAAAGCAGAACACAGCCTATAATTTAACAGCAGAAAGACCCTTCTGAAATAGTGTTTTTAAAAGTAGTTCACTCGCGCTGAAGTGGTAAATTGAGAACTCTGTACATTTTTTGGCATAGCTTTTATTTTTGATCTACAACCAGCGAATGCTGGAAGTTACTTAGTATTTATGCTATCAAAAGGCAAAGAATAAATCAACAGCTTAATAATGTCCTCTTTTAATTTGTGCTCTCTGTTTATATTTCATTGTACACTGAATGAAGTGTTCCTTAAAGTAATTCAGATGTTGATTAGTTGAATGGATTATTCATGATGGAAAACAGTTAAATTGAAGTGAAAGCAAATATCTTTGCATATGTGTGGACAAATCCAAGCGATTTTTTTTTTTGTAAAGCTTGTATATTTTTAGCTGATTTAGAGCAGGAATGTGACAGTGTTCGCCAGTTGACGAGATGTCTCTGATAACACTTTGCTGAAGCTACACTTGCTGATTGGACATTTCAGTTTGACTAAGAGAAATCATAATTAAACCATAAATCTTCCTGAAAATCTATGATTTCATTGTTCTCAAGTTATCTAAAATAATTGGCTAAGTGGGCTTTGCACACACAGGTCATGTTATGGATGTAGTGTAGGTAATTACAGGAATACTGTTTACTAAATGTTTTCTCTCCATTTCAAGTGGTTGCCATCAGCTGAAATGCTTTTATCTGAAAATAAAGCATGTCAGTGGACTGGGTACATGTGACAGTCCATAAGTGAAAGCTAGGACTGCTCACAAGGTTGGTTTTGTCATGGTGTAGTTACTGAGTTCTCACTTAGGAACAAAATTTTCTTGAATTATTTGGGTATACAGTATTTTTACATTGGCTGCTTACTAGAGAGGAACTGCTGGGGAAGAATGTGAGCAGGATTCAAAGCCTCTGATTTCATAGCGCTCAGCAGGAACACAGTCTAGAAAAAGAACTTGTCAGATATAGTAGATGATGTAACCGCATCAAGTACTTAACCTGCATTTGGATCATTAAATTGATTTTTCAAAAGTGTTTCTTTCTCTCCACCAAAGTTTTGCCAGCAAAGAGGAGTCCTTGCCTCTTCTTTCTCCCCCTCTTCTTCTCAAGATCTGGTTGTTAACCTGTCTGTAAGGCACAGCTAAGTAATTTTAATTTCAGAAGGTTTTATTGTTAGACAGTTTTAAAATTAACATGTATAAAGACAAACAGTTGTACAGTAATAGTGTGTAAACCAGATGCTGATACAGCTATGGGAACTTAACTGAATATAATACAGAGCCATCTGTTTTGGTACGGTTGTGTTTAACTTGGAAAATAGATATTGTGAGTTTTCTGTGCAGAGGATGTATTTCAGGAGCAAAGCATACATGAAGTTGTTAGGTAGCATGTGAGTCACAGAGAGGAGAGGGTGCAGCAGTCACGTCCTCTACTGCTCCTTGGGGCAAGTACAGGTAGGGTTAGCCGAGTAGGTTTTGCTGAGAGGGAAATTATATCTTAGTGCCCTGGGTAAAGCAGCAAGGTACTCTCTTAGGTAAAAGCCCTGCCTGTTACTGAGGCCATCTGACACCTCTCATTAGGAGGCTGTGGTTTACAGTGCCTATGAGTTTGTCAGCTGGAACCACTTGGCGGAAATTTTTATAAGTTGTTTATCTAGCTCAGGATGATAGGGTTTTTTTTTTCTTTGAATATTTCTCTTATCTCTGTATTGTGGAATATGGATTTCTGTCTCTGTATTCCCCAGGTTTGTTATTTGAACAATTTATAACTCCTGGGAATCCAAGAGAGACGTTTTAAGTTTTAGCAGTTAGGACTTTGAAGATTTCTCCCTTATTGAGTATCTTCCCATCTCTCCTTGTCCTGGTCCAATTACACATGCGTCTGTCCCACAGGATGGCTTAGTGTGATGGTGCCTGATGCTATGGGGATGAGGTTGGACTGTTTCTGCTTTGGTTACTTCTGCACTGAGACAACCGAACTGAGGGTGGGAATAGGGAAAACAGGGAGCACAGGCAAGATGAAAGTGATGTAGACAAAGTGAAAGCAGGAATGGGTGGGAGGGGAGAGCAGAGGAGGCATTTGTGACGAAGAGCTGTGATGAGGGCAGATAAGTGTATTTGTCTGGGAAAAGAGACTGGAAGATGAGGCAAGGCATAGCTGAAAGGGAGTCCAAAATGGAAAGCCAACTGGGGAGGCTGGGAGTGGGAACTGGCAACGGGGAAAATGGAAGAAATGTTTGAGGGATTGTTCTTCATAAGGACGTGGGGAAGTGGAGGGAGGGAGACTAGAACAAGGTTGGACAAGGGTCTGGTGGTAGGGAAGAAATAGGATGAGGCCAAGGTCAGTTTGGATAGAAAAGGGCTGAGGAAGTTTAACCATGATGTGAAAAGTCATAACAATACTAAACACCATGGTCTGCCATAGCTATGATAAGCCCTACATTCATGAGTCTCTTGTCGGCAAATACCTGCAAAGCCCATTAGTAAAATCTCCCAGCACTGGGTGTAGAGGTGGGGGTTTAGGGGGACAGCAGACTGCTGATGTTATGGGTTAATCTGTTAGCTCATATGGCAGAAATATGGGAGATCAACGTGCAAGTGCCATTAAGGTAGGAAAAGCCAGGTTTTCAGGGTTATAAAAATCGGAGAATTTAGGTGGTTCTTTTGACCCCACGTAACTCACAAGAACCTGAAAGTACCCAAGGAGAACTACCACAACATTATCCACTTGGTGGCATTTAAATGTCAGTGTTTGGTCTCCATTGCTGGTCAGCAGTGTCAGATCTTCGTTATTGTCCCTGTACAGTTAATGTAGGAACCCACCACTGTGGTGGAGACACTAGTGGTTTGGAACTCCAGATGCACAGGTTTTAATCCTAAATCTGCCACTCATAGGCTGAATGACCTTGGACTAGTTAATTCACCTCAGTGTGCTTTATTTTCCCCATCAGCAATTTGGGGCTAATGATTACTAACCACCCTCTGTAGAGGCTGTTGTGCTGAGTGCTGCAGTTCGCGTAAGAGCTGAGAGATGCTTGTCGTGTTATTAATGACAGTTTCGTGTTATTGACAGTTTCTATCGGACTGGTGACTTTCTTTTTTTTCTTTGGATCATTGTGTGGCTGTAGTAGGACAGAAACTGAGGGGAAAGAAAAGAACTGCTGGGGATGATAGGTGCAGTGTAATAGGGATAGCTTTCTGTCTGTTATCCAGACCTACTGCTCAGCCAACAGTAGATGGATTTGAGTCTGCAGCCAGACTGACTCAAACTTGGTAGAGAGTAGTTTCAAAGACATACAGGCCTCCCTAATGACAGTTGGTTTATATGAAATAATTTTGAAGAATTTGGCTTTATTAAGTAATTGTGAGTGACTGGGAGCTCAGCGCTGAGTGCTCGTTTTGTAGCTGGTGTGATAACGCCTCTTGTGCTGGGATCTGGTGGGCTGCAGGATTGGGCAGCGCCATGAAAACACATCAGGGCAAGAGATGGGGGTAGGAAGGGTGAAACTGCAGAACAGCACATTTATTTTCATACGTTGTTACATGAATGCTTTAAGAACTCTATACAGCTGCCCTTTATTTGAATGAGGTAGCTTTTTTATATCGTGCTTATTCTTGCTCTTCTTACTATTCGCAGCTCTTCTCAAGCAGAGAGAGCACCTCAGTGCTGTGCCAGAGATGACTCAGATGCTGGTTTACAGTGTATATCTGTATCTATGAATTTGGACTTGAATTCAAATGAGAATCTGTCTCAATGTCTTAGGTATCTAGCATTGAGAAACAATTGCATCTTAGTTATTTGTGTCTTATACTTAGTACAACTGTTACGAATATCTCTGACCCTTGTCATTCTGTCAAAATTGTCACTGAGGAACATGCTTAGGTCAGAAAGTTTTTGGTATGTCTTATTGTTAGGGGAGAAGATGCTATCATATGTGGTATTGAGCTGTGGCATGAGAAAATGTCTCATTTACTACTAGATTTTGAAGTAGAAATTAGTGCATTGCCTCATCCACAGGAGTCTGTGAAAGTAGTCAGGCTCGAAAGGCAGTTGGCTGAGGGAAGTGCACAGTTAATACTTTCAAGCTCCTGCTGTAACAGCACCTTTCCTATTTGAATAAGCTTTTTCCTTTTTTTCTGCTTCTTTTTATTGTTGTTTTTATTCTTCATGTTTAATGTTCATGAGAGTGAGTCCAGCTGGAAGCCAGCAGGTCATAGGCTGACTCTCCAACCCAGTATCCGTGCTGTTGCTTTGCTCCCAGGAGTTATTGCAAACTCAACCAAACCTCCCAACTCTGCTGGGAGGTTGATACAAGAGTAGATTAAAGTTGTCAGATGTTCTTTTCGGGAACAAGCCCAATTCAGTTGGTTTTGAAGAGCCAGATGCTTGTGAATTTTAAAGGCTGATATCTTTCTTAACTGCGGTATTTCTTCTTTCAACCTCTTTCTTTCCTGTCTCCTCTTCTGTAACCTGTCCTTGTAAGGTAACACAAGCCAAATGTTGGATAAATGTGTTTTGACATTCTTTTGTCTCAGATCTGGATGAAAAGGTACAGATGCTGAATTTTTTCAGGGAAAAGGAAGTTCCACAAAGCATTATATTGGAAACATATTAAGTAAATCACATTTTCTGTTGCGTTTCCATGTGGTGTTACATTACTTTGAGAGAGCTGGTTTTTATGTGCTGTATGAGACTGTTCTTCTTTACAAGCCTGGCTCTGTGGCTGACTACATTTCTTATAATGTGTGCTTAGGAGTCTTTAATATTTCCCTGGCAAGTTAGTGTGCTGGCTTTTGTCATATTTATCTATTGTCATAGTACTTACCTCAATGCATTGCAAGTTGAAAATAGTCCCTAAGTCACTCCAAATTGTTGAATCCAGTACTATAGAATGGTCGTCTTTGTGCACTGGCCTCTCATTACAAAAGCACTTTCTTTGAATCACTTCCTCTCATCTATTTGGAGAAAAGAGAGGGCAGTCGTAATTCCGGAATGCTATTGATGACTCCCAAGTTGAGAAGTTCTGTCCTAAAATAAATACTTCCAGTGACACTCCAGTGCACCGCCACTGGAGCGCTGCGTTGCCCATAACTCTGCCAATGTCAAGTCATGAGATACCTTGACTAGTGAACAAAATACAGTGCTGTAAATTGTGGATAATATCATGCAGTGGACACTGAAGCGTATTCTTCAGGAATAGAGAATGTAATTAGAAAAGATGGTTTAACTGCTATGGATTTGTTTTAGCAAGAGGAGGAAAACAAGAAGGTTAATGAAGTAATCTTAGTCTGTGATCTGCAGAAGCCTTTTAATCTTCCTTTCTCATTTTAGGAATAGCATTGTTGTCCTCTTAGTGTAGTGACTATGCATTAAATGGCAGCTACTTCAGCCTAAAAAAAATTTTGTGTCAATTTTACCTTTATTACTGGAGCTCGGTTCTCATTTTGCAAGATACTGATAAACATGAGAATTACTTACATCCCACATCCAGAGAATTTGGTTCTGGACTCTGAGATTCACCAGAAATGGTCAAAAGTATTGTGTAGACTTCAAATGCTTGGGCTGTATAAACAGGGATGAGTCTTAAATGAGAGCCTTGTTGCATAGTGAGAGTATGCACAACTTAAGTCTTAGAGCAGCGTGCATTTAGCTCACAGAAAACCAATTTGGAAGAAAATCTCTTTGCTGTGGATGAATTATCATATCCTCTAGATTTGGGTACATGCTGAGTGGGTGGATAAGTTAGCCTGTAACACTTAGCTGCCTGAAAAGAAAGTTTTTTTAGGACCTGCTAGTGGAGTATATATTTCTGGCCTTCAACCTTTTTTAATTCACTTCACATGAGAGTTGTGCATTATTTATAGTGAGTGTGGGAGATGGAAGGAGTACTGTGGAAGAAAGAAAAATAAACCTTTCAATCATGAATTCTGTTTTTTACTTTGATGCCGGTTTAGGGCAAGATGCCAATGATTTTGCACCCAAAAGAGAAGTGCTAAAAGCCCCCAAAATTCACCAGTCTCACTCGTGATCTGAATATTTTCTCAAATTATAGTTGGGAAACAAAGCACAGAGTCTTGAGGTATGTGTCAGCCTCGTGATGAAAAGAGCAGATCATCCTCTTTTAACTCATAAATGTTTTCCTGATGCTTTGAGTAGGCTTTAATGGCCAGAGATGACCTCTGTGTTTAGATGTTGTCAAGGTTACTGGGCTGTAAAAACAAACCAGCAGATGTCTGGGGTTTTGTGTTCCCCAGTGCTGGGTGCTTCTTGTGGTGGGTTGTACATTGGCAACAGGTTTCTTCTTGGCTGAGGGCAAGGCATGCCAAAAGCTCCCACAGAAGGCACCCGGCTTTTGGAGCTCTGCAGGACTGTAGCCTTTTTTCATCTCTGGAGTTTAGCAAGTCAGACTAAAGTCACGTAGGAGTTGAGCTATGTTGGGCATGCGAGGCCATCGCCATCAGATGGACATGCTCCACTGTGCTGCCATTGTGTGTTTCCATCGCTGCAGGGGCATGAATGCAGTTTCATGGACAGCGTTTTGGTATCAGAGCTTATTCAAGAAGTTTATTTTCTTGCACTGTAGTTCAGCAACACTTGATCGTTGCTAGAGATTATTTCTGTGAACTGATTTACCATGTGGCCACTCACACAATTGCATTGGCGCAAAAAGAGGAGCAGTAAGATGGGAACCAGGCGTGAGAACAAGCAGCTGAGGTGGGAGCTTTGCACACTGAAGAAAATTTATACAGCAGCTCTTCACAAATCTCCTACAAAGCACGGCGCTTGGCAGAGCTGACTCAACCAACCTGGGAGTGTTTGTGCAGATCCTAAACACTGCACTAGCACTACTCAAAAGTCCTAACTTTTTGTTCAAAGTGTGCATCAATTCATACCCTTTCATGCATGCCTTGTTTTGCTTACAGCTGAACCATGTTCATTCTGTTTAGTGGTACAGTAAAATTTACTTAAAGAGTCACAGTCTTGTTTAGAAAATTGGAGTATTGCATAGTGCAACTGTCAAGTTAGGTTACTTTTAATGGAAGGCAATGCCCTGTATTGTTAAAGCAAGTCAAATTTAATTTATTTTGAGCCTGGTTACAGAGTACCCTAATAAATACTTGTTCAGCCTAGGTAACATGGAACTTAAAGGCATATTATGCTTATCAATAATGAAAGGATCAAACAACACAGACCTTTTGGGGGTTTTCTAGTACATGTTGTACTTTAAACATACTCTGCTTGTTCTCCATCTGTGGTTACCAGAGGCCACGAGGAGACACATTTCATGTTTGGAGTGTTGTACCTATAGACACTGTGTAAACGTGATGAGTAGGGTAAAGAGTGAGAGGCAGTGATTCAGCTTGAATCTGTTGTGGAGCTATTAACTCTCTTTGTCTTGAAAGGAAAGGTAAGAGACCAAGGGTCCATAGGGGTTCATCTCATTGTCTGATGTTTCTTAGTTAAGGTCTATAATGTTCGTTTACTCAAACATTTTAAAGTCTTATCTCAGACTCAAAATTTATGAATTCAACTTAAAAATATCGAAGTTTTTCAGCTTTTTGTCTTTTGAACTGTTAATATTTGTGATTCTACTTCTGATGACTGCGGAAAAATACTTCAGGGTTTTTTGTGTTAAACTATGAATGAGATTACTTTGTTACCTTCTGATGTGCTTTGAGATATAACAAACAGGGAGCAAGTTGCACAAGCCAGTGCACCAAAAGCATTTTTTCCCTGTAGTCCTGCAAGTGAGAGAAGCAGGGAAGGGAGAAGCTTGGCGATTCCCCCATACACAGCAGTGCCTCTGCCCTGAGATCCTGCAGCCGGGATCCAGTAACCTGGATGTGTGGGTGAAAAGGGGGTACAGATGCTGAATTTTTTCAGGGAAAAGAAAGATCCACAAAACATTATATCAAGTGTTGGCTTGGAGAGAATAAAACCAGTGTCTTCAGAAGGTGCTCAGCTGTAGGACTCTTAAAGGAAAGTAATCCCACGAGGTAATCCTACAATAGGTAAAAATGAACCCCAAAAGACTGAAATACTGGCAGTCAGCTACGTAGCTGAAGGAATAGGAACAAAAAACAGAGAATGCTTTCAGTAAATGAGAAGCTGGAAATTCATGAGACAAATGGTGGACCTGCTGGGTGGATTGCTTCGCATAAAGGGAGCAATTCAGGAAAGCAGAATATTGCAGAAATGTTCAAATGTTTATTAGTACCAGTCCTCACTGCGGATACGCATCCGGATTTGTTGAGGTGGCTGAGGTGTTAGACAAAATATGTAGAGTTTTATTAGAAATAACATAATAAGAATGTGGAACTAAATGTGTTAGAAGGCTCTAGGAAGCATCTGGAGAATTACAGCCCATTAAGATTATACTGGTAACCAGTAAACTAGCTGAGATAATAGTTACTGACAGGTCACAATTCATAGATGGCAGCCATCAAGATTGTGCAGAAGAAGATGGTGTCATGCCAAACCTAAGGGGAGGAATGTGTTTTGGCAGATGGAAAATAATTTGATTAAACTGATGAAAGCTTTTAGAAAGTTTGTCCTTTGCAGATGGTTATTAAGAAACATGGTACTACTTGAGTCAGTTTGCTGGCATGACTCAAATCCTGTATTGGAGACAGAAGCAAAAGGCACGTTAACCAGTTAGACCTTCTAACCATGTGGTATGTTGATAAATCCCCACTTTAAACTGGCGGGGACTGTTCTGTTCTTACAGGCATGAAGCAGCACTGGTGTGGGCTTGTGCTTGCCCTGCTAGTCCTGCTGAAAGGCAGAATTGGGAAGTGTCTGAATGGTGTCTGATCCCTGAGCATGGAGCGCTCTGAGGCTGTCAGTCCTACACCCCTCCATGGAGACCTCTATTTAGGGAAGAACTGGACCTGAGAACAGCAAGCACTTTCTCAGTATGCAGCTGACTTGAAAAATACAGTAGTAAAAGAAGAAATCCCAGTAATTTTGAAAACATACCATTAAGAATAGGAAAAGTAATAAAGAATACCGTGGAGAATGTTACCAAAAGTATAAACCGGTATATCACGAACGCCCTCGTCTCACCTCAAAATAGCATTCAAGAGTTAGTGGGAGTTCTGGGAACATGAGATGAAGCTGAAAAAGGATTGGGGAAATCTCAGCTGTGGAGAGTGGCTGAAGAAAATTGTGACTGTTTACCTTAGAAAGCAGATGAGTCAGAGAAGAGACGTGCTAAAACTGTATAAACCAGTAAATGGTATTCGAGAAGGTAGATTGGGATAGTGTCTGTTTTGCTTGTCTTAAAAGCAAAGCACTAAAGCAAGTGGACATTTAAAGGAATCAGAAGGTTGCAAATTCCAAAACTGATAAAAGGAAATTCTTATTCAGATCTGTGATTAAGTTACAAAAGTCACTATAGCAGTAAGTTGTTAGGCTGAAGAATTTAGCAAGGTTTTTAAAAGGTTGTTTTAATGGGTATCAGAAATATTTACAGCTGCCATAAACCATGCTGACAAATTTTGAAGGGGATATTAAGCCTCAAGCTTGTCATTTTAAGACAATGTCTAGTTACTAGGGATTTCTTTCTGTTCTTTTGCTTGTTGTTCTTCCTTCCTAACCTTCTTAGGTAGGACTTTAGTGGTGTAATTCATATAATATTTGTATACAAGGCATGAAACTAGTTCTGATTCTCAGTAACATCCTGAAGAGCGTTGTCTGTGGGTGATGCCTGAATTCAGAGCAGTACGGGCTTTTTTCAGGCACTGGGCTGAACAGAGTAGCTGGGGGGACTGTAGGGATGGTTCCCAGCATCTCTTGGATTCACCAAGGTCTGTGGCTAAACAGAAGCGTGCAGGTACAAGATTCCAGAAATGTAATAAGGTCAGGAACTGATGGGATTGTAAATTCGGGTAGAAGGTGTTGAGTAGCTTTTTTTGGGTCATATGTGCATTATGTATGTGAGTAAAAGATCTTCGTCTCTTAAAGATGCCCTTAAAGCAAAAGCACTTTCTGCACTTGTGTTCTGGGGTTCCTTTCACTTACAGGGACTGGAAGGCATGATGTAAGCAACTGTTGTCTTTACCTGATGAAGACTTCAGTTAAACTGTTAAAGTAAGTAGGCAAACCTAAACTAAAGAGTTTATTTTTGCCTAGCAAAAAAAGCACATCTCCTTGGTGCAGTTCCAGATATGCATGGCAGCATGTGATACTTACGTGATATGTATGTGAGTACATGGTGATGAGCAGTTCATCATTTTGTTAAGGTTTTGGTTGTATTAAATGATACTTGTCCCTACAGGAATTTGACTCTGACACTTGCCAGACATCAGTCAGTCAGTTCATGTAGTCCTGCCATTTTACCTAATAGCAACCTTCTCAGGAATTGTACTTGCAGTCTTACAAGCATGTTCATCTCAGTGCTGGTGTACAGTTATTCTGAGTTGTGCCTCTTTTTAGGTGATATGATACTTTAAGATAATTCAAAAAATCCCAAACCCAATAATGGTTTGGGGGTCTGCAGATCTTAGAGGTATGAGATAGATGCTTGAAAGGACTTTTGAAATCAAACCCTCTTGAGAAATGAACTTTATATATGCAAAAAAAGAAATTAACTTATGTATAATTGCCAGAAGATAAGATAATTCCAAAATGTTGTTGGAAAATGTTGCTATTTCGCCTTCAAATGGCAAATATAACACAAACCTGCTGACTGGAATCAGTAAAATGGAAAAAACCGACCCTACTTGAGAGTTTTAGGAAATCAATGGGTAATAAATGGTATGTATAGGAAATCAATGGGTAATAACT
The DNA here is from genome assembly GCA_013398295.1 of Chionis minor. NCBI lineage: Eukaryota > Metazoa > Chordata > Aves > Charadriiformes > Chionidae > Chionis > Chionis minor. The sequence goes on from VZSF01000285.1 coordinate 384,039, forward strand.
TGTATGTATACATATGCGGTAATAACAACGGAATTTTAGAAAAAATAAAAAAGCTAGCATGATTTCTGTTAAATTAGTGCTAACTAAGTGGATCATAAATGCAAATAAAACTGTTAACTCCAGATGACTAGCTCATAGTTACAGTATCTCAGTTGTGGTGGTTCCACTGCATAACAACAGACTCTACAGTGCATGAGTCTGCATCACATGGTTTTATTTTTAGTACTGATAAATCTAATATTTCACAATCATGTGAGACTAGGAGTCAGGCTGGGCGCCAGGGGTTGCTCAGTAGCTGCCTCTTCTGCACTGTCTCTCTCTCTGCTGAGACACACTGTCCAGGTCTCCCCAACTTGTGCTTGTTCCCCTCAACAAAGGTGTCAGCTTTGGCAGACAATGTGTTAAGAACAGTATCGTTCTTCAGAGACTGAATTTGAGATCTGATGACACGGTGTCAGGCAGGTTGGGAGCCTGGTTGTGAGTGAGGCAGAGTGTCCCTGCCATGGCCCATACAAAGGCATAGGAACCACCACAGGCAGGTGTCAGCATCATGGATAACACAGGCGTAATAGGGTACAACAATGTTTTTGTTGGTATTCTATGGAAACATACTGTGATTTTATTACCATGCACTAGCAAAGCTGGATGTATCTGCAAGGATGTAGTGGTCACCAAGATGGAGCTTTGCTAAAAACTTCTGGCTGGTGGGCTGTACAGATGGACCACAGAACAGGAGGAGACAGTGATTGCCACGAGCCACATGTCCACCTTCCAGCTGAGGCTTTGGGACAGGGGATGGTGGAGGAAGCTGGTGGATGAAGCTGCAGCTGTGGGATCCCTGTGCCCCGCTGTTCAGGGGTGCTTAGCTGGAGCCTTCTCAGATCAGCTCCATCTCCTGCCCTGTGCTAGCTGAGCTTGGTCATGAGTCAGCTTACTGGGGCGCCTTCACTCCTGCATCTAAACATTGTGGTACTTGGTGGCCCATTTAGTATCCTTGAGCCCTCCACAGAGTATTATTTAGTACTGCGTAGAGGATTTCACTTGGTGAAAATCACTCTTTGTTGGATCTTGGGTACCTTTCTGACTCTGGGGTTTTGATCTGTTGCCCTAACCCTCCATCTCCCTTTATTTTTTTGGAGAGGGGGAGACACTCTGATTTCTCTATTATTATATGATGCACTCAGAACCACCTCATGCAATTAGCCCACCCCCCCAAGCTCACTAGCTGGTTAATAATATGAACAAACAATTTCCAAATTGAGCTGTTTGATCATCATCCTACTGATGTCACCGCTTTGTTACTAAGGGTTTCTGAAAAAGTGAGTGACTCCTGGCCTGTTTCACTCTGTCTGTTGTTCTTCAGGAAGATGTTGTACTCTGAAAATGCTAGCAGACTAACATTTCAAAGTGTAACAAGAGCACACACAGAGCAAAACTTACTGGAATGACTGATTGCTTGCAGATCTGCATGCAGAAATGAAAACAGCTGGCAGAGCATCGCCTATACCCCCAGCCTATAGACAGACAGAAATTGTGGTTTAATCATGTTATATAAAGGCACAGGTCATTCCCCTTTACCCTTATGCATAGAATAGGACTATATCTTTTTATCACATGCTTATTGTACTGAAATAATGTCTTTATTCCATATTTGTGTAGCATTTTATCACTCAAGTGAGCTTTAAAGTGATACTGCTCTATTAAAAAAAGGAAATGAAAATGATTTGTTGCTGTATTTATTAATAAGTCACAATTCTTCTTTTTCTTAAATCTCAATTAATAAGAAAATAATGTTTTAATAACAGAACCACTGAACTGCAATAACCATGTCATCAGTTAACACACACACACACACAGAAAAGTAAGTTCTTCTAATACCTTCTAATGCTATGTGAAAATTGGTATGAAGTGTTTCCAAAGGTTGGCCTCATTCCACCTTTTCTTTTAGAAGACTGTTCAACCATTTCTTTCATTGCTGGAAGCTTTCCTTGATACTTAGCCTGAAATACAGTTTCCTGAATTGAATATCATCCTATTACTTACAGTAACGTTTAATAATGTCTTGCGTTCCTTGGTTTTTCGTGTCATTCCGGTACTTGCTGACTCTTTGCATGACTTAACTTTGCCAGTATGCATTTTTTTTTTGTTTTATTATTTGCCTTTAATCTAATATCTCAGAACTTCAATTACTTTTTTGCTTTTTAAACTCTTTTAAGTATGTTAAAAAGCCATTACTAAAAACCTGTAAAGTATCATAAAGAAAAGAAACCCAAACCTCTGCAAATATCTAATACATAGAGAAAGAAGAGAGCGTGCCCACCCGAGAGTAGGAAGAAGGCTTTGTGGTGGCAGGAAAGCTGCAATGGCTGGGTATAAAAGGCTTGGTAGCACAGACACGGACAGGCTCTTAGATAGGGTAGCACCTAGTCACGTGCAAGCTTACTGTTTGAAACAGTTCTTTGTAAGTCAGTAACTCTTTAAGTGTGTTTGACAGACATGTAGAAATTGTGAAGTCAAAACCATTGTTTAAATGCTAATACCTTTGCTTTGCAATAAAATGGTAGAAAAGTTTCCTTTTTAATTTAGGAGATTTTTCACTTTTGGAAAAATTTGGTAGCCACCTACCTCTGCTTCTTTGCTGTGCCTCGCCAGACTAGTTCTTATTTTATTGAAGAGCTGAGAAGAGAGCCGGTTGCATTGAAACTTTCATGTGACAGGAAAGAGGGAAATGGTATCCGGATAACATATAGGCAGTGCACAGACAGACGTGCTTGCCTAAATACAGTTCATTCCTTCACTAGGTTTTTGTCTCGGTCATATTCCAGATGCTTGTCGACAAGTAAGTGACTTGGGATAGAAAACATCTGCTTATTTTGCCTGGTGAAACTTTCTTAAGGATTTTATTGGGGAGGCGGGGGGGAAGAACAGAAGTGTGTGTACTTTTTATTGCTTTTACTCTCTTTTTTGAGTGAACTGAAGGATAAACTATCTAAACTATAAAAGTTACTTTCCAGTGATGCAGTGCCTACAAGCTAGCTGGCTTGGGCTCTTGGATACAGATCAGACAACTTTCATCTCTAGCCTGTGATTCATATACTGGCTGGGTTGTTAAAGGCTGAGTGCTGTTGCTCTTTAGTCTCTGAGAAGCAAGTCAGTTTTAGCTCAGTTCCTTGAAACTGCTTTCTGTACCAGAGGTAATTAATGTCTTTGTCAGTATTTGCATTAGATGAGGTCAGGTATTGTCCTAGACAGTCAGATATGTTTCCTATCACCCTTATGGCCGGTGATCTGGTAGTCTCACAGTGACCCTCACATCCCATTAGGGTGCCCAGGGATCGCATTCCCAACCTATAGTTCAGCCCTCTTGAATGTGTTGCGTGCATACAGTCATTTTACAGTTCTGTAGAGCTAGCCTTCCCTGCAGTGCTTCCCTAGCCTGCTTTTTACTTTGTCTTCAAGGCTAAAAACTTCAAGGACTCCCTTGTTCCTAAACTGTGCAGTTCCAACAAGATGAGGGTCTCTTCTGGTTGAGACTTCTTTATGCTGCGGCAGTAAAAAGGAGTAGCAGTGATTTGTGCTTTCCGGGGTTGTCCACTTTGCCTGTTGAGATCTTTCTATCTAAGTAACTGATTGAACCCTTATTTATAGCTCCCTTGTGTCCTCTGGAAATTCAAACAAGTAAAATTATTGGTCACTTTGCCAGCTGCATCGTGGTACAGTTTTTGTTTAATGAAGAAATAAGAAATGAAGATAACACTGCTTACAGGGGTTTGCTCTGAATACAGTCTGTGCAGAATTGCAGGCCAGCCAAAGCACGGATGGCATTTTCAAAATCTCCTATTTGGCATTTCCTAGAGTATGTGATTTCTTTAGCTGGTATTCACATTGTCAGAAGTTTGTATTTTATCATTTGCAAATTAGGTGGGCCAATGTGTCTCAAGCCTGAAACAGAGCCTCCATGGGGCTAATACATATATATTAACAAAGTCATTCTTCGTAGGAATCTGTTGTCTTATTTATGATGATATGCTAAACTGAATGTTTTGCATGTAAATATTGTGATTTTTATTTATGTGTATTGTTAATTTAGATTCTCCTTTTTGTACCTTTCTGTCCTGAGAGGTGCAGGTGCTGAGTGGCTGTTCTGCCCTTTCTGCATTCCCTGTTTTGCTGCGCGCTCCCTCCCTGGCATCATTAGCTTGGAAGTAGCCACCATTTCATTTTCTACTTTGTTTTCTATGTCCGTCTCAGCAATTACACAGTCGCCTCAGTAGCTGCCACTAGCTGAACATCGTCTAAACGAACCCACTCAGGGGCAGGCGGCAGGTGAAGGGTTCAACTAATGGCCTCATGGTAAAAGTTAAAGCAGTTTCCTACCTTTGCAAAGTAACGTGATGGAATTTCATGATTCTTACAAAAGGACTAGAGATGCATGATCTCTGTGAGTCACACAAAGACAGTCCAGGCTGTCCCAATAAAGATTGTACAAATGTTTTTTTCCACAGTTCCTGTGGCTAATTTGTGATCACTGATATTCCTCAGATGGCCACAATGTTCTACAATGGTGTGTAACTCACACAGAGGTCTTATGGTTTGACTTGATGATCAGGGTAACAATAGTTAGGTATTTCTTTGGGAATTTGGGATAGTAAAGTAGTCCCACTTCAGCAGTGAAATGACCAGCTATGCCATTTGTCTTCAGTCTGCTTTATAACTCACCTTAATTAGATTAGTCCACAGCTATTGTCACCTGGGAAATAGGTTTGAAGAAGTGATTTGTGCTCTTACTGAAGTTTGGTTATTTTTACTTCCTTGTGTTTGAAAAAAATAATGAAGGTTGAAGAACTGTAGCTGTCAGAGAAATAATCATGCTTGGACAACACTTTTTGACACTTGCCTCTGAATTTTAAGGCCTTTTCTGTTTACCTTGCTGGCAAAAATCAAGTTTTTAAAAGGTGAAGTTCATCTCCGTGGACAGGGCTTGCACAAAGCTTGTGCTACAGTCAGGTCCCGTGTAAGACTGTTAAGTGATTTCAGCTAAGGAGGAGCAAGCTAAGTTATAGTCTACCCTGCAAAATCATCAAGAGTCATTAGCTGGCTTCTTATTATAAAATCTCTACCACAAATGCTAATGATGATGTTCGGAAACCTGGTATAATGTTACTTAATTGCCATGCTGTGTGAGTTTGCGTATCTGATGAGCAAAAAGTTATCTGTTACCTTATTATATTTGATATAGACAGTATATTTGATCCAGGCAGATCCTCAGTGTGTGGTCACGAGACAGCATTATTTTTCTGACACTTCTCAGAATAGACTCACAAAGATGAAGAACTTGTGTTGCCTTCTTTCTCTGTGTTAACTATCACAGCTCTCTAAAAAAAAAAAAAATTATATTACATTTTTATGAGTTTCCTTTAAAGTTTCCTAGTAGTGCGAGTGAGAGTTTTTCCTTGAATAATCTTCTCATGCATGCATATATAAATGTAAAGTTATAAAATTATATTTCATTATTACATGAACACTTGGTCAGCAATTTTTAACCACCAAAATGGGAAGATCTCGTATAAGGGAGAGTGCCTCTTCTTAGTCGCTTCACTGACTTTTTCCAGCAATTCATTAGCCTGGGGGTTTTCCCAAACAAGATAGCATTTACAAGCCAGAAGGGTGCTATGGGAATTCCTCAGTAGCTGCTGTTGAGAAAGCAGAGCAAGGCTAGTTCATTTTGAGTAGGAATGGTTTTCAATAATGTTTATTGTTATCCTGTCTCCTCTGGCGTTTTTTTGTAATTATTTGGTGATCCATCATTTTGAATATAATACATGGTTATAACAGTATTTTGTCCTTGATTGCATATTTTTAGAAACAAGAGACAGAATAAAAGCCATAGGCTCCACTAAAGGGTGTCTGTGTCTCTGCATCCAATATTTTTCTGTATTTTTATCCAGGAAAAAAACCCAGAATTTTAAATATGTCTTCTGTGGGGTGTGTTGGTTGTTTTTTCCTCCCCTGTCCTTGGAAGTCCCTACAAAGATTTGCGTGGTTTCTTAATTGATATATGGTGATAATAAATAGGTGGATGTCAGTGAGTGTTACTCATATTTTTAAAGCTTGAGGTTCATTTACACTGAGCTTCTTTTACATAGCCCAAAAGAGAATGTAAATGTGGAGGTTGTAAAATGCTCCTGACTTACATGATCTTTAATGTAACTTTGGCAGACCTTAGTGAAATGAGCATTAGGCTCATGTATTTTTAATTTAATGTAGGCTAAATACCAGACAATTTTAAATCTGGTGCTTTTTTTCTTAGGGGAAAATATTTGACTATAAGTGCTCAAACCCAAGGAACTGCCAGCTCTGCACAGTTATTGCATGTATCTTATTTTTAACAGCAATGGACCTTTCCTAATAGTGCTCATCAATGATTTGCTAGAGAGAAGGGGAACTATTTTGCTCTGGGTATTTTGATCTTAAGGCAAAACAGTTGTTCTTCTTTAGCTAGAACAGTTATCTCTCCTTTCTTTATTATGGTGTTTTTGTCTCTATGGAAACTAGAACAAAGTGAAATCTTTCTTCTTATAAAGGAAAGCAATGAAACTGCTATTTTATCCTTTGCTCATCCTTATCAACATTCGGTTTTGATTTATTTTTAGTGAACTTGGGCTTGCCTCTGCACTTCCAGGGAGTATGTATGGGCAACTAAACAGAAGTATCTTGCAGGAATGCTTAGGGAGAGGCAGACCAGTGGTAGTAATGTGCATGCTATAAAGTAGTATCCATCACTGGAAGTGAGTGTGACATAACTCTATAATAAAGATTTTTCTGTGGAAACAGTTATCTCTTATGTGAAAGAGCTTTTGGGACTTGAGCATCCTTGTGAAAGGAAGGGAGTCAAAAGCAGACCATACACCTTATCACTGTCACTCTGTTGTCTGTGAGATGGGAGATAAGCAGACCTCCATGCATTTCGCTTCCACAAACATAACGTACAGATATCTTGTGCATACGTGTGATTGACTTCAGGCCTTCACTCTTTTCATGCCTTAATTCTTTTCCTTCAGATTATACCCAACTGTTTTCTCTAATAGCTCTTGAATAGTTAAGAAACTTACTCAAATAAGAACTAGTAGACAGATACCAACATCTTGTCATCCACATTAGGTTCATATCGTCTGTTATTTCTGTTCCTCGCATACAACTTCCAGTTCTGACAAGTGACCCATCAGAGATCCTCAGCTGCCCAAACACGTTTATTTGGTATACCTTGGATAGAGCTAATTTTTGTTGGGTTTAGTTTTTTTTAAATGTTCCCTACAACTGTAGTTCTTTGAAGCCACAGTTAAACCTGGTGATTCCACAGTGAAAAGAGTAATTCCTTTGGAACTGGCCCTGTGAACCACTTTGTTCATAGGAGCATAACGCTTCTTAATTGGTACCTGTGAGGGGTATTAGGGATGCTTTCCTCTAAGGTAGGTGACATATTTGGTGTTCTGTGAGCATATAAAATGGTCACATGGCAAATCCTTGGGATCAATAGACGTTGGGGGTGTATTTCTTAAAATGGAGTGTATGACTTAAGGAACGTAGGGAGATTTGTAAAGCTTTAGAGCCTTTCTGTGTCCTCATCTTGGCAGTTTACTATCAAGGCTCCTAAATGTATTCAGTGAGATGTTGACAGTCTAGGTATTTTTAAGACTTATACTTACTCACACTAAGTATGTTCCCTCCTCAAAGTAGCTATCAAAGCAAGTTTTTCTTACAGTTGCCTATTTGCCAAAATCATCCTCTAGAGCTTTTAAAGGTCAGACTGCCTTCCATTGGGGACTGGATGCCAACTGTATGATACCTTTCAAAAATAGGTATATGTGGTGGGTTGGATGCCAGATACCTTTTAAAAATAGGCATGTGTGGCATTCATCTGCAAAGCAAATAGACAAAACTTGCTGGGGAGTATCAACACTCTTCCTGGTGGGTGAGCAGCCACGCTATTACTTGCAGAGGGTACCAGCCGCTCACACGGAGAGCAAGCGAGCGCTGGGTGAATGGTTGCCTCCCCTGTGCTTACTCAGAGAGTTATTGCTGGTAAACTGCACTGCTCCTGCCTGGCCTTTTCTCTTTCTGCAGCTGAGCAGATGATCTGAGGCTTTGTTAGCCTGATGCCTGCTCTGAGCATTATGAAAACAAACACTCTCCATTATGAGAAAGGGGAAAAAAATGAGAGCAAGCGTATTGAACAAAATGGCACGGAGCTTCTAACATATCCCTACATCATACTTAACTTTAAACCCTTACCTGAGGTGTTTGAGTTAGGGATGTAGTTGCTTTGGAGCAGCTTTTCACATGAAGGCCACAGGGGAGTCAGAAGATGGCACAGAATTGGACCTCGACCTTTCAGGTCCAGTAAGGTCAGCACCTTATCGCTGGTCCAGCCTTATCTCTGATTTCAGTTAGTGCAAGGTTAAGTCCCCAGCTGGCACACATCTCCTGCTTACCTTATTGATAATGTTACACAATGAAATTAGATTTACAGTTTTAAGAAGGAAAAAAAAAAAGGCTATTCAAATCTGGTCCTTTTATGGATTTTTTTCTTGTGTTTTTAAACCCCATAGTTAGTAGCTTTTATATTCTCTCTCACAAGAAAGTTGTTGTATTTGTTTAAACAGTATTTATAGAAACCAAAGCTCTTTTTCAAAGAGCAGAAAAAGCAAGGTGACAGCTGCTGGCAGAGTAATACATTTTTCTCAAGGAAGAAGTAGGATCCTGGGATAAAGTGTCAGACCTCTAATGTACAAGTGACGATGGAAAGTGCTGCCTGTGGCAGGAACCGAACCCCCCCAGGGGCTGTAAGCAGCTGCCATGCCACTGGTGCACATCACCAGTGACCACAGCTTCTCCCATGGCAGGGGTAAGGTTTATTAAAAGACATCCATCCCTGAGATATTTGGAGGCCACTCCAGTCCTTCCAGGAAGAGAGTTCATTTTCTTATTATTTAGACTAAAGAAACATGAAGAATTTGGATGGTGTTTTCTGTCTCCAAGAATTCGTTCGCTGTTCCATTACCCACTATGTAACATGTAGCTGGCAGTTTTTCTCAAGAAATGTAGACACTGACTATTATAAATTTTCCATTCTTTAACTGCAGCACAATGTTTGTTATTAATAGCAGTAGTTTCTTCTTAACAATAATTCCTTGACGGGTATCGTACGTTGGAAACTGACAGCTCCAATGCAAACGAAGCACTTCCACCTAGGTGTAATGTCTGTGGAAACAAAAAGTCAAAGCTCTGCAGGTGTGGGAGAGACACGGACTGTATCATTAGAGAATGCAATGTAAGATAATTAGGATAGGAAGATGGGTGTGCCACCCCAGGAGAGGCAAGCTAGCTGTCTACCGTGTCTGCCGATTTTTTTTGTCTAGCGTTATTAGTAGGAAGAATACCTACGTGATGCTCTTTGCATAATTCAATTAGTTTGAATGGAGAGAATTGTCATGGCAAAAAATAAAGGTCATAAGTGACGATAAAAGTAAGAATAATTGCAAACAATCTGTTTGCAGCATGTGACATTAGGAGAGAGATACTTGAATAGCTTTTATTTTAGAAAACAGTTAAACTTTACATTTAATTGAACTTAACATACACAGAACAATTCAAAACCAAACATTGGTTATAGGTAAAGTATAGTGAGAAGCAACAGCTTCTTAACTGCAACCCTAGTGCTTATTCTCGGCACCTGTTGTCACTTTTAAATTATATTTTCATTTGAAAAATCCACATTAATTAAATCCAGGTCAGTCTACTTATTAGGGGATGACATAATAGGATTGCTCGATACAGCAAATAGTTGGTGCTTAGGGATCCTAGGTAGGTCTGGCAGTCTCCTTTACCAGTGCTTTGCTTCAGCCTTCATATGTTCCTTTAAAAACTTAAATTACTTTCCTAAAAGCACAGGTTTGAAAGAAGCCTTCAGATAGACGGAGTCCTGTACTCTTCTGCTGTAGGCAATAGCCTAATCTCCTTTATGATGTTTTCTATATCTGTCATAGGAACAGTTAGGTCTTTTGCCGTTGCTGCTTGGAAGCACTTTCAATAGCATTAGAAGTGTAGTACGATTTATTAGGGGAAAAAAGGCCAGCAATTGTATAGAATGTTTAGTGTTGTATATGCTCAATGAAGGTATAATGCATTAAATCCTATGCACCCTGCAAAGATGTCTAGTTCACTTGCAGTTTCAGAAATGCTCGTGCCACATAAAGGAACACGGGTCTCCAGATGCAGCAAATTGTACTGCGCTCAAATATTTGCCATTGAGGGTTCTCTACTCTCTATTGCTGCCATAGTCCATCTACAAACAGGTCTCCATAGTGTATGTGAAAATGAATGCTGGAGAAGACCTCTATTTTTAGATCATATGCAATCTCCCAAGTAAAACGGATGGAGGATCAGAGGTCAAAAAAAATGACTCACTGTGACTCACTGCATTGTAGTGTAGTTTCCTTTCAGTAATAAAATCTCTTTAAATTTGGTAAGGAACTCTAGGAACTAATGGCCCTAGTTGTTTACCCATTTATTTTTTCTAGATGTTTGTCCCTTGCCTCTATAGCAATTATAAACCATATGTTTTAGGGACTACAGAGATAAGGTTTCAGTAATGACTGTTTTATGGTAGTCTAGATGAAGGACTTCTGCTCTGGGAAGAGTGATTGGTATCATATTGTCAGTCATCTCCTTCAAAAACTGTAATGAAATTAGGAATAAAAAAAGTTCTCAGAATGCTTTGGATTTTAGCCATCTTGTATTGTGTTAGAAAGTGTGAAAAAACGAGTAAAAGTGTCAATAGCATGTATTGAATTTAAGTCACCAAACCTGGCTTCTGTTGGGAAGAGGTCACATTTACTATAAATCACTTATTTGCTACTCCAAAAATTGCAGTTACTCAAATTTTCTTGTCTAATATTTTAATAAATAATAACATTGCTAGCTGCAGGATGGTCTTTCTCTGGCAGCGTCTTTTTAAGAAACTTGATGATCTTCCGGGCCAGAGACTGATTGAACTTTGTTTTGCTGTTTGCAGTAGTGGACCAAAAAGCATTAGAGTGATTGAAAATGGAAATTTTGAACACAATTAAGTGAAGATCTTAAAAAAAAAAATAAATTATTTTCTGTTGTTTTTTTCCAATTAGAATAATACAGATGTTTCTGTTGTCACAAGACAAGGCCTTTTCCAAATGGAGCATCTGTGAAGATGAGAAGTACAGGGAAGTAACTGAGGTTCATAAACTATAATTTATGTTCGCACAACATTTTTAACTGGGAAATGTTAGCAAGTATTTCATTCTTGATTAGTCAGTAGTAGTGGAAGTGAATGCACAGATTCATCTCCCAAGTCTAAGTTAACAATATTTTCCTTTTTAATTTTATACATAAACAAAGTTTTTAAAGTTGAGAATAACAAATACTCATATATCCTTAATTTGTGATGAAAATAATTTACGAATGTTTTACTTTTTGCTGATTCTGCAATGTTTGCAGCATTATAGTATGCAGTTAGTTCTTGGGGAGAGTTTCTAGCACCTTTAGGATTAATTAAATTTAATTCCTGAAAATCAAGTTCACAATTAAATAGAGCTATTGAAGATCCTGAATGTTGCACTTTTGAAACAAATTTTTCATCACTATGCATTGTATAAAAAAGAGCTCAAAGAAAACATAGGACCCTGGTTCATAAATTCATTGAACTTCATGGAAAGCATCCTGTTTGGAGGTGATATATTGACCTTTACATTGCAGTTAATATATTAGGCCAGGAGTTCCTTGAAGTTTTATTCATGGGAGATCATTTCCTATATGAGGTAGTAGTTTAGAACCTGATTAATGTCTGTGATACAGAATTTTTCTAGAGTAGAACAAGCACAGTTTGCAATTTTTATAGGTATTTAAAAAAAAAAAAAAAACAAACAACAAACAAACGCAAATAATTAGGCAATACACAAAGACTGTGTGGACCACAAATAGTCTACAGATTTTGGCACACTGACATTTTTGTTCTTTCAATACAAGATAAAACAGTTTACTCCTTCAGTACCTGTGTGAAGATGCTAAGTAGGAAGCAGAGAACCATAAAGGCAGAAGTAAAAATGGGTCCCCTCTGAGTTGAAGCTGTTAGTGAAAGTAATGATATCTTCGCATTTATGGGTTAGCAATAAAGTTCCTCATTGCGAAGGGGTAATTCAAGCTTATGCGTTATTTAAATGCACTATCAATGGGGCATGTTTTTATATGCTTTACATTTTAGCCAACATGAAAGCCAAAAGTCATCCTCATACTTAGGGCAGTTCTTCTTCCTTTCTTTACCTGTGCTTCAGTATGTTATGAAAAATGAAATAAAATGAAATGGGAAATACTCAAAGCATCTGTGGCCTCAGCACCTGTAGATGTTAAATATAAATGGTGGAAGCATCTTTCAAACAACCTCATAAAATGTTAACATTTGCTCTGTGTTTTAAGAAGTTGAATTTTCAAATTACAAATTTGCTTCCTTATGAGCATGCTATCAGAAGGCATATAAAATCATTGTCTCACTTTCATTTGTGACTATAAAGCAGTAAGTTTATTTTGGAAGTTACTAATTTATATCTAATGGGGATAGAGGGTTCTGGTTGATCTTGTTTACATTCAAATGTATTCTTGGATGTTTTATCAAATACAAAGAAAAGACAGGGTGTACAGAATTTGAATCAAAACATATCTTGAAGTTTTAACAAGGTTCCTATTTAAAACAGAAAAGAGACAAACCGTATCAAGGTAACTGTTGTCACATTGCCCATAATTCATATCATTAAGTCAGCTGGTATGTCTAATTTATAAAATCGTGTGCTTGTCTCAAGTCTTTGCCAGGCAAAACAGGGCAATTTTAAGACAGATAGTGGCACCTTTGATGGTGTTAGTTAAAAAACATGTTATTTGAACTGGTGGTTTTATCCTTTGTTCCTAAATTTCTATAGCAATTTATTCTGTATGATCTATGAAATATCCAACGTGGGCAGTGTCTAAGCATTGAACAGCTGATTTTCAGCTGTGTAAGTACCTTCCACTCTGTTCATAGTCACTGTTAGCCTTAGCGGCTCCCAGTCTTCAAAGATGAAGGTTTTTCAGTGTTATCCTTGTGTTACATATGGGGTTTTCTTCACTTCTTTTGTAATATTGTTAGGAATTACTGACACATTTTTGTCTCAGGGTGGATGAAACAACATCTCTGTGCACAGGAGTTACACCAAAGAGAGAACAAAATTTTGACAAATCAGTGCTCCTCTTGTTTAGAAGGGAGGGATTGAGACCTCTACCAAAGTACAGCTGCTTGTGTTATTATGTTGGAATATTTTATTTATTGCTTTTCAAGGAAAAAAAAAAAACCAGTATGTGATATAATCCATCTAGTGCCATGATATAATCCAGCCGTCTGGAGACAGGACTTGCAACTTGTAGTACAGCTGCGAGGTTATAATCGAGCAGAAGCAAATCTCTTTTTTTTCCTGCAAAATCTCAAATGAGATTCTGCTTAGCTGCTTAACAATAATAAGGTGGTTTGTCATACCCACTTCTCCCCGTAATCTTTATGTATGCGCAAAGAACTGGTTTTCTTTTAGTTGTTTCATCATGTAAGGGTTGATGCTTCAGGCTGGCAAGCGCCACTGATGTAACCTTGACACTGTGAATAAGTGTAGCACTTGCTAAATAAGTGCAAGATCATCTTTTTTCAGGTGTCAAGTTTAGGTTTCAGATATGCATATTTATATTCTAATTCTGAAAATGACTGCTGATTTTGTTGTGAAGCTTCATGGGTCTGTCTACTTAGAGCTCATTTTAGGGCTGGAATCTTTAGGAGCATCGGTCTGTCTCTGTAAACAGCAAAATATATTTTGTGAAAGTCTTCTCTTTCTTTCTCTGAAATAGTTAATTATCTATTTAGATTTATGAAAAAGTATCATTAGAGCTGGACCCTACGGCTTGACTATTTAATATATGCGTTCTTTCTTTGCATATACCATGTCTCTATAATAAAGAACTGGGAGGAATCTCGTGTGTGAATGTAAGCATCCTGTATATATCTGTGTGGTTTTGAAATAAACACTAATTTAGAAAAAAGTTTTTATTAAAAAAGTCACTAAAAGAAGGTGAATGGTTTTACAGCTAATTTCTGCTTCAAACACTAGGGTGACATGCTTTTTTCAGTTCTATACTGAGGTCTCAAGAGATACTGTATTTGTTAAATTGATATTAATTAGAAATGAAACAGCAATTTGTTAGGTTTAGACTTGATTATATTGTCCAGAAAAGCTGAGATAGCTCTAATGCGTAGAGAAGAGCCTAAAACTGTTTCATATTCCTTCTGCACTCAGTAGCGAAGCAACTTTTCTGTGAAACTTCTATTTTTTAATAATTTGGGACTTGCGTGGGGTTTTTTTGTTCATGTCACTGTTGATATGAGTATTCAAATTCAATCTGATGCAATTTCATTTGAAAGTCATCAAGAGGTGATAATTTGACGTAGAGTCTGACAGTCTGAGATTACAGTGGGGGAAATCATTTGAAAGAGTGTTGGATGGTCTGTACGGGGCCTCTGGTTTGCTGCTTCTGTAATGAAATCTAGTGTACAGTATGTTTTTGTTGAAAGCATGCGATGCCTTCCAAAAAGGCCTGATGGAGAGAGATTGTGCATTTCCTGACAGCCATTACAAAACAATTCCAGCTGTTCTTGAGAGGCGCCTAATGCTCTGCTGAAAATTACTATTTTGTACATCTTCTTTAGGATTAAATGAGGTGATGTTTATTTTGCAGTATTGTTTAACTGGTTCTTGTTAAATAGCTGTTAGCACAACACACAGTTTGGTAATGCTGTTTTTGTTTGTAATCTTTTAAGGTTGTGCTGGTGAGATGGAACGAACCGTTCCAGAAATTAGCAACCTGCGATGCAGATGGAGGAATATTTGTTTGGATACAATACGAAGGCAGATGGTCTGTGGAGCTTGTGAATGATCGGGGGGCACAGGTTGGTATGCATGTTTTCTCTGCAGTCAAGAGTGATCAAGTCCTTAGAGGTAAAATGAAGAGGACAATGTGCTTTATACCTTTTGAAAAGCACAGGAGAAAATGATACATTTCTTTACTGAAAGGAATGTGCAAGAATTGTCACAAAGACACTTTGCAAGGACAGTTGCTTCATCCAATAGCCGTGACATCAGAGCTACAACCGGGCTAATAGTTGCCCTGTCTAGTTCTGAGCAGTGCTACCTTTTATTAAAATGACAAAAAATTCCTACATGTCCCATGCATCATTTTCTTGTCTTTGATATGTTTAAGGTAAGCGACTTTACATGGAGCCATGATGGGACTCAAGCACTTATCTCCTATAGAGATGGATTTGTGCTGGTTGGTTCAGTCAGCGGACAAAGACACTGGTCTTCAGAAATAAACTTGGAGAGTCAGATCACCTGTGGCATATGGACTCCAGATGACCAACAGGTAATGGGGCTTTTAGGGGTATTAATTGTATGGCATCAATATGCTATAGAATATGCCTCTTAAAAAGTTATTAAATAAAATGGTCGGTTTGTAAGAACAGTTTCCCTCAAAACTGGTGCTCCCACAGATAACAAAAATTTAATTCACCCTGTCATTCTCGTTAGGTAAATACGATAACATACCAAGTTACCTATCATCACTTTTCACTCCAATTTACACACAGTCTTATTAAAAGTTAGTTGTCTGAGACGGGAATCTGTAATTGTACTACTAATTTGTTGATACAGCTGTCTTGAAAATGCATTTGAGCAGAAATACAGTCTGGACCAGTAAACATCTAACTGATCATTTCTGTATACAGCTGTCCAGTCTGCACTTGCAGCAGAAGCAGTTCAAATGACAGATACAGTTATGTTTGCCTTCACATGAGCAAATGGATTCAACTGATTGTCAGAGACCTCTTGGCCTTAGGCAAACAACATAATTTAAAAGACAACCATTTTTCTAACCATTTAATCCAGTATTTGCTGAGCTTTGAAAAAGCCAATTAAAAAATTCCTCTGTACTGTTTTTCTAATAAAGTGTATGATACAGGTCACATCATCATTTATAGTGGGGCTTGAGCTAGCCCGTAGGTTTCATTTGCAGAATTTACAATGGCCGTTTGCCATTCACTGTTGAGCTTACTGGAACGGTCTCTCCTTCCACATGCTTGCTGTCGTTATGGTTAATGTGTGTGTAATATAGTACTGTAAAAAGTTAGGGAAGTAGAACAGTGCAAAGAGAAACTGATAACACAGTGACCACACTGATGACCACAAGTGAATTATTTTCCTTCCTTCATTTTACAGCGCCATGACAAGGTACTGGTTCAAGACTCAAGGTACCACTGACTTTAATTTAGAATACGATAAATCCATACAAGATAGAGTTATTTTGGAAATTGCTAGTGGAATATAATACCAATAATAAAATACATTTCTGCAGCAGTGTCTAGTAATTTTAGAGTGCTCTGCAAAGAGTAATGAATTAATTATTGCAACACTGCTCTTTAAAGCCGGAGAGTCTAACTGCCTCTTTTTGAATCTGGGGAACTGTAAGTCTTGACAATAAATAATTTACTCAAGATGAACAGGAAAAAACAAGCAGCAGAAGTAGGAGGGGAAACTAAGATCTAATAGCTTGCAGTCCTATGTTTTAAACATGAGGCTGCCCCATTTGTGTGATACTCAGTTGCTGCTGCTGTATCTGGAAATATCTTCACTTGGGTGTTTAATTCAGGGTGACTGACTGCCTTTAATTCAATTTAGCCAATATGTTTGTACTTTCTAATCTGGATGCTCCGTAAGTGATGATTCCAGAAAACAAACACTTGTTCAGTGTCCTGATAAGTGCATTCGAACATAATGGCCAATTCCAGCTGGGTGAAAATCACTTGCTTGAGTCATGAGATTCTGCTGCTGACAAACTCACTGAAATAGAGACCAAAACCAGTCACGAGCTTGATGTTTCTCTGCTCAGTAACCCCCTAACTATGGGGTTTGCATGTTAACTGATGATGGATTTTTGTACGGTTCTCTGGAGTTGGTGGAAAGAAGTGATCTTCTAACATGTAGTCAGATGTATTCTTCTCTGGAGGCACAAGAAAATATGATTCAGGGAGGTTCTAGGCAAGACACTATGCTTAGTTCAAGTTAAAAATAGCAAACTGGGGAAGAAAGACATGGCATATATTACACACAAATAAACACGTATGAAAATGGATACCCTTACTAGCTTATCTCCTCATCTGATTTCTCTCCTGATTTGTATCTGTGCAAATGAAAACAGAATATTATTCTAGTCTAGAGTAGCTTCAGCATCTTCCCTATTGTCTAATGTAATCTACTTGTCAATACAGTGAGTGAAAGATAAATGTCAAAATTTGTATTTTCATACTATTCTTCTTGTCACCCCTGTGGCACCATGAAGATTGCTAGTGAAGGTATTCCTGGAAAATGTTACACTCTGTGGTCCCATGACTTTTAACACAGTTAACTTGGAAAGTTACATTTCCAAGGGGAATGTGTTCTTTGGTATCAGTTTTCTATTGTCCTGATAAAAGTTTGCTCGGTATAGCCCGTCTGTTCACCTCACTTTTCAGTTCTCTTCAGTTCTCTCTTTCTCACTCAGCCCCCTGCTGCATCCTCCTCTTTTCTTCAAGTCTCATTTTCCATCTTTTCAACACTACTGGTTCAACACCAGCAGTCTATCACATCTATCACTCCTCGCCACGGCTCGGTGGCAGCTCTGCAAGAGGAGGGTAATTTCCTACCACCATCTTTCTGTGGGAGGCAAGAGATGATTGGAGCTCCAGTATTGCCAGCCATCTTCTTGTCTGACAGAGCATGTGTGGCCTCTGGCTTTGTGTCTTTGCTGTGCTTTGACATAGGCTTATAAGTAAAGCACCTGAGGTAGTGGCTTATGCCACCTGTGGTTGAAACTCCATAGTTAACACTTCCCAAAGTCTTTTGAGAGCCTAGAGATGGGATGAGAGCTAGAGAGATGGCCAGGGTGTGGAGTACAGTCCTGCTGAAACTGAACGTAGAGTTGTATCTTTTAACTGATGTGGTACATACTTTGCCCTAAGGAAGTTATTGGATTTTATTCATATTAGGTGCAACTGTTTTGCATTTTCTTTTAGGAAGAGAGTGGTATCATTCTTCTGGTGTCTCTTGTTTTCCAGGAATTCTTGAGCTCTCCGTGTCTGTTGGGGACAAACTTATTGTGAGTCATAGGACAGTCAATGCAATCTGTTTGACTGCAACTCTTTCTTTCTCAGCATCGTATGTCATCAGATGATCTTCTCGTGACGGTCACGGGCAGATTTTTACTGTGGTTCACACCCAGGCCTTGAGTCTAGGCTTTGAGATATGGGTTTCTTCAGGTAATTCAATACATTGGCCTTTTGATTGTGGTTCTGCATGTTTATTGTAGAGGACTAGAAGTTAATTTTCTCCCATCATTGTGTGTCTGTACTCCTGCTCCTGTGGAAGACTTTAGGTGTTTCCTGCTCCTGTACACTACAAGCAGACCACGAATCTGGCCAAAGCCTAGAGCTCCCATATACTGATGAGTTCTTGAGAATAATAAGCAAATACACAGAATAGAAAGACTTTACAGGACTGGGTCCTCTGTATCTCAAGCAGAGTGCCACACTTGGGTTAAACTCAGATGGATGGGATCACTCAGGAGTGTGACCTTCCTTTCACTGTTCTGAAATGTTTTTTTCAGGGCTTCAAGGGGCTGTAGTGGAGCCTACTTCTTTGGGGTCGTGTGGAGTATTTTTCTGGTGAGAAGGCTCACCTAGGATTGTGTAGGGAAGAAAAGTGTATTTGAAATGAAAAGTAAATTTGAAATATCGGAGAATGCTCTACCCTGTCTTGAGACAGTTTTGTGGTTTTGTACCACAGAACTGTCTCAAGTAGATTGAATGACTTCCCAAGTGAGAAAAACTTGAGTTTTGTCTATCCAAAGGGTTTATTTATAATTATAGAAGCAAAGTCAATAAGTAATTGAGGATTCTTTCTAAGCCCGCAAGTCAAATAAAGTATCTTTCCAGTGCTTCATATACCCTCCTGTGTGCTTGCTCAGCTCCTAGTGACTCTTTTCTATCAACTTCGTCTGCCCTTGGGCCAACCTCTTCCTCTCCTTCTCCCAGATTTTACCTACTAAAGAGGCTTATCTCTATTCATGATGGAGAACAGCACAGTGCCAGACAACTGAGAACTGTAGAGGGGTCTGATTATCCTCTTGTTTACAGCAATAGAGTGTAACTCCCCGGACTTCACTGCGACCGCGAGTGTTTCTGTTGCCATTTTTGTGTGTGAGAAGGGAATTAGAAGGAAATCACTCTCCAATAGAGGGAAGTCTTGATGAAAATGAATGAATATATTTTGATTTCTGGATATCCCAAGAGGTGCTATTAATCTGTATTTGTTCCCTGCATCTCAGCTAGTGTAAATTATTTTTTCTGACAGCTCTAAGTGCCCATTTCTATTCTTCCCCCCTCCCCCCGCTTTGCTGTTGTAAGCTTTTATTTGTGGAAATTCAGGGACCGGCCAGGATTGTCTTTGGCCAGGACATGACACACAACAGGTACATGTGAACTTTGCCAGCATGCTTCCTTCTGTTTGCTTTGAAAATAGAGCAGTTACCCGATTTGATGGGCATCCTGCTGGGTATAACATTAACTGTTGTATGTGGTCCCATCACAACACAAGCATTAGTACCAAGAACATGTAAATACAGGCCCGAACTTTCAACCTGTTTTGTGTCTAACCGTACAAAATTCTGCTCTTGGTGGAAGAGAAAAGGAACACAGCGTTAGGAATAGATACCATGTGTACTTCAAGGTCTTAGGAGATACTGGAAGAAAATCTGTGAGACCAGTAGCAGATGAAACCGATTTGTCTCAAGATGCAGGGTGCAGGAGGTCTTTATGTTGTTTTTTGTTTTAATCTTTTGTAGTTTGCAGTAGCTGTGCAGGAAGGCAGTTCCTATGCTGTTAGTCACTCCTGCTCTCAGCGCTCGCCATCCCTACTCCCATGGCAACCACAGGCGGACGCTTCAGCATCTTTTTTGCTGACAGGCACGAGGCAGGGTCAGGCTTCGGCACCCTCACCCTGCCTGCAGCACCCTGCCTGCTGCACTTCAGGGTGGAACCTGGCACCCAGAAGGGGTCTTCTTCACGCGATGGAGGGGATACGTGCTACTTTCTGGGTCCAACGGCGTAGTTGGGTGGGATCTCTGCACTAATACAGCGCGATGTGTCGTAGATGTCCCTGACAGGATCAGCGCCCTGCTGTGCCAAGTGGCTGCTGTGAGGCAGGAGCTATGGCACAGTTCTCACCAGGTGTTAGGAGATAATTAACAAGAAGCGCTGTCAAATAGTTACCAGTGGCACCAGGCATTTCATGAGCTTGCTGCTCAGGCTTCTTGCTATTGGTGTGGCCTTAGTCCCTGGCAGGAATTTTAACTAATAAATCCATTATAGTAGAGTCTGCTTTTGGATCCCCTCATTGTCGTCTGTGGACTATGATTTGCTGTTGCTGCCACCTTTTCAGGGAAATAGTTGTTCCAAACAACTCCTGAGCTGAAAGCAGGATTAGTAGCCTTACGTAGTTTCCGGAACATGGCTTGAAAACAAGGAATTTATTCCTTGTTGTATATGTTTGGGCCATGATCTCATCTTCTCACCTACGTCTTTTGCTTGCAGCTCTGGAATGAAGAGTTTGTGCTTCCATTCACCCTACCGTTTTGGTTTTAATCAGGTGTTGTAGCACATGCCTGATTCCTAGCAGGCAGTCCTTGCTATTGCAGTAGTCACACTAATCAAGTTTAATTATGCTCAGACATCTAGCTGTTTTGAAAAAAAAAATCTTGAAGACAGCCTTCGACTGAGTTGACAGAACGATGAAAGGGAGCTACAAAGAGGCAACCAGGCCAGTATAGGGAAGGCAAATATTTACCTTAATTATTATGAATGAAGGGAAGGAAGGACAAAATAAAAAAAATTACAGCCTGTAAAATTTGAAAGTGTAAGCAATTATTTTGCTCTTTATTAGAACACTTCTAGTCCCTATTAAGGATCTTTAGAGGTTCACATAAAGGAGCCTTTAAAATGCCCGGGAATATCTGTATTTTTGTATCTTAACATATAAAATGCATCTTTTCCCCCATTCATTCTGGGTGCAGGAACTATCCAATGACTTCACATATATATTTACAATGACCAGAGCCACTCAGAATTGCAGTGTAAGATACAGTCTTTGAGGAAGAACTGAAAGGCTTATTTTCATTGAAGGATGAATTACTCGACTTACTGGGAAAAATGACTAGAGGCTTTTTATAGCATTGAAGAAGTGTCATTAATTAACTAGGCAGTTTATTCATGCCACAAGGACTGCAGACAATGGTTAAATCACATATAAGGATTTTAACATTGCATGCTGCATAATTGAGCAGTACCATTAAAATGCAAAAAGAGGACAGGGGAAGGAGACTTCAGTTGTCTTTCAAGATAAATCCGCTTGTTATATAAAACAAACAGATAAACAAAACCCACCACAGCTTAACTGTCTTTAATATTTTGGACTATTTTTAGAAGCATTTCAAACCTTTGTGGCAGACTTGCTATTAAAATTAATGATCTCTGCTTGTTTGTGCTAAGGGTTCTCTGAATGCTTACTGTCCTATTGCATCCTTATATAGACAAAATATGTGGGATTTTATATATACTTAGAATGTTTGAATATTTTTGCAGAGACTTTAATGTTCTTGGTTTATGTATTTATAAGTGCTGGAAGCCAGTAATACTTTGGTTTTGTTCTTTGCTTGGTGACTCGATTTTTATGATGCCACGTAATAGTGACAGACAGATTTTGACTGAAAAAGTAATGTGAATTATAAGTGCTAGTTAGCCTTTCTTTCTCCCATCTCTTTTTATTATGTTGTTTTGAAGCTGCATTATGCAGCTATTTCTGAAATAATAGATTTCTCTTTTTTTTCCCTGATGTCTATACATAGTTTTATTAGCATTGTCTTTCCTTTGTCTTTTTGTTTCAAGTAGATTTCCATGCATCATTCTGCTGAGAATACAGCTTCCAAAAAGAAGAAAGGACGAGAGTTAAATAGCTTGGTGCACTGTGCCTTTTTTTAGCTGTACTCTCCTTTTCTCACTAGCAATAAGCACCTACACTGCAAATTTCGGTACCCTGATGAGGACTTTATAGGCTTTGCCTTGAGTTTTAGGGAGGATAGAGAACAAGGGTGTTCTCTTTGGAGCCTCTAGGATTCATGTGCAGCTTCAGGAGCCATGGCGTCTCTCTGTGGGTTTATTCCAGACAAGGTTTTCCTGCCAGAAACCCTAGTTGATACTGCACAGTTATTGAGTGGGTAATTGAAGGAGCAGAGCAACAAGGTGATGCTTCAATGTGCTTTCTTCTTCCCACTCGCTTCATCTGTGCCTTGCCTAATCTTTCCCTTGATGCTCTTCATCCAGCCTGTAGTGGCAAGACACTGAGAGAGCTGATGAGATGGTGCTATTTGTTCTAGCCATAAGGGCTGTAAGATGTGGGATGTTTATGTGCTGACAGCAGCATGGCTCATTTTTTCTCAGTAGCTCCTGCAATGTTTCATGTCAACACTGTCTCAGATGAGCCTTGCAAAGGAATTTTTCCCTTAATGACTCTGTCTGAAAGGAAGAATACAACTGTTTTAATGTTTTGCTCATCTTTGTAGGCAGGGCATTTGATGTTCCTGTGAAAAGCGAATGGCTCAATGCATTTCTGCATCCCCTTGGATGCACAGTGTCCTAGGATGTACGGATCACCCTCAACAGTGTATCTAGTAACTCTTTACCGTGATCTAACATGACACTCACGATATTCTTATTTCAGTTGACCAGAATCTGGGGTTTGTTAAGCTCTGAGCACTCTACCACATCTCCCCCTCCCTCAGGAAAGGAAGGATGTCAATGGCAGTGACAAACCAGGGATGCAGAGAGAGCTGAAGACTCATTGTGCTATTTGGTTAATGTGTCCACTTAGCATTTTTATACCCAGTACTGTTTTACATTTTTTGGAGCATCGGTGTTTGAGTCAGCAAAGTAAAGATGGGTGCAAATAGAAACACGACCCTTCTCTGTGTGGGAATTGGCAGGAAGAAATAAGTTGTTTGCATCTCCTCTCACCTTGCTGGCACTTGTACGGAAAGATTTGCTCATATAGCCTGAAGTCTTTAGTTCTTTGGGACAGGGAGTACTTATGTGAAACTGTGCTTCTGAAAAGCACTGTGTTAGACTGTAGGACAAATAGTAAGAGTGAGGATTTGCAATGCACCTGTACAAAGTGGCAGCATGTACTTAGAATTACAGAGCCATGGAATCATAGAATCATAATCTAGGTTGGAAGAGACCTTTAAAATCATCGAGTCCAACCAACTGCCAAAACGACTACTAAACCATGTCCCTCAGCACCACATGTACTTAGGCTACTTTTTAGGCTGTGCAGGGAAAAAATGGCACGTGCTGCACAAAGCTGCTCTCTTTCTAAGAAGAAGCTGTATGTAAGGTAGGAAAATTGCTTTAATTTGTTTGTTCAGATTTTGAAATGATCAGGAGAGGGCATGTGAGTGGAAGCATAATTCTGACAGAGGAGAAAATTCTCCAAACTGTCTAGGTTTTGCAGCATTTTTCAGAAGCAGTCAGTGCTATTCCATTGGCAGAGCCACTTGGCTGAGAACACTTCAGCCCCAAGACCCCTTTTGTTCATCCAGAGCTTCGTAGTCTTTCAGTTCAAAAGATATGTAGCTGTCGGAGTGGTTAATTTCAACTTTATTATTGCTAGGACTTGATACGTCGATTTTTTTTAAGTTAGCAAGAAGACCAGGAGCCAAATGGGGTCTTGAACTTGGGTCAGATGTGTTCAAGTCTCTGAATAGTCTGAAACTTTACTGCAGGGAAGGAGGATTAGAGAGACTGAATGTGGAGGATGAGATTTGTGGATTTCTGTACTAGGTCTTATCTGGGAAAGCAAGGCCAAGTTTCATACTAAATTGGAGATGAAAGGTGATATTTTTTGATTTTTGGTTTTGGAAAGTGATATCACATGGTCTTTCCATTGATTTGACAAAAAGAGATAGCATGCCAGTGGAAATTGGAAGCAGTATCTCTTTATTCTCCAAAACCCTTCCCATCAGTGTTTCATCCTGCATTCAACTTGAGCTCTTTGTTGAGGAGCCAGCTTCTTGTTGGTGTTCAGATGCTGCGGGACTGTTGGTGACTGTGTCAGCTGAAAAGGGATTGAGCCTTCCCTGCTTTCCTTGCTTTTAGGAGGATAGTCGTTCTTCTTCAGTGCCTCATTTTCATAACAGTCTATTACTCAGCCTATCTCTGTTGTTGACTCAGTTACACTTGACCTCACCCGTTCTGCATATGTCCTGACCATGCTGAGTTACCCCTCTCTGCCACCACCCAAGACCTAGAAGGGGAGTGCAGAAGTTGAGAGGCTGGCTTCCATTTGCATACAGCTTAACCCAGGGGCTTCTTGATTTTGTTTTATGAAATTCAAAACAGCAAAGACATTGCTTCTAAACTGCTTTGTATTGCATTTTCACTGGTCCCGAGTGCAATCCTCGTTGCTAAGTAATACCATTTTCAATTAGGAAAAAAACCAAACCACAAAACCCCAGCAGAAACTCTCAGACTTCTAAAACTCTGAAGGAAATTTTGGCTTCAGCAGTCAACATATCTTTCAGGAAATAACTAAAACCTGGATTGGGAGCAATGCAGGAAACTGCCAAGTGTATCAGTTGACTTCTTTGCTTAATTGAGTGGTTGTTGGTAAAACTAATTGCGTTTTCCCACCTAACAGTAACAAATAGTTGGTTTTGTTGCAATATATAATTGGATATATGTGAAGAATATGTGTTTTCATAGACACGTGTGCACTTTCCTGGAAAAGCTTAGTGAGAAAACAGAAAATGATGCTGCTTGAAGAGTGTTCCAGAGTACTTCTGCTGTAGGAGCTCAGGGGTCCAGGCTCAGATTCCTGTCCGTCTTAAAAGCTACAGAAGATGTAGCTTAAAAGCTACAGACAAAAAGCTATAGAAAGTGTTCCAGCTGCTGGCTTTTTGTTCATTTTGCATACTACTTCGAATGTGATTTGAAACCTAACACAAGTTCAAAAAAACCCCACAACTCTGCATGTCTAAAGTAAACTGAGGCATATTGTTCATTCAGCAAACATTATATAGAAGGACAACACTTTTGATTTAAAAATCTAATTGTTATAGGATGCTTTCTTGAAAAATGTCTCAAGAGTCAAGAAAGAATACAGAAATGTGTGTACCCAGAAATACAGATTCGGAATACAGACACAATTCGGAATTAGTCCAGGTATAATAATAATAATAATATAGGGGTGTATAATAACCAGTGTTTCTGTCATTTGCCAGAATCCTTTCAAATAACATTACCTTTGTCTGGACAATTGCTTCCATCCCCACATGTCCAGAGTAGTTGTATAGCTTGAGATCCTGGTTTTGAGACTACTTGCATTTTTGACTCCTGAAATGGCGTGGAAAGCTGTATCTCATTTACAGTCATTCAGCTTCGTTACACTATTTTAGAGAGAAATAAAGTCAGTGTGGTTTGAATCACCAGGTTTTAGTATTTCAATATTTATTAAGTGGATTTGTCTCCAAGATCTCCAGTGTACTCACTTTGTCTTCTCATTTGAGGGCTTTGTAATAGTTACCTAGACCCTGTGGACTCTGTAAGTGAGAGAAAGGACAAGCCTGAAAGTAGGTAACTGAATCAGTGCTACTTTTGAAAGCATTAATGGTATCGACTGAGAATTTCACTGGCTGTGTATCTATGCAGTTAGCTGGATGATCTTGTGGTGTATCATCTGTGTGTGGGGCTGGTAACTCCTCATGTCCAATGGAAACACAAACTCTTCTCAGTTTTTTCAGGCATAAAGGCAGTCAAAGAAAACCTAGTGGTTTCCCTCCGAGCTTGTGTGTGAATTGTGGTGATGTCTCTTTTTTGTGTCAGTTCAAGAAATCATTTTACAGTGGTTGAATTTTTAATGGAAATAAAAAGTATTCCGCAGGAGAGCTGCTGTCTCCCTCTCTCTCTTTCTCTCTGCATTTTGAGGTAAAAAGAAGGAAAGCCAGAAGTATCACACTGAGAAAAAACAGACTTTCACTTTTTAATGTATCCTAAGGAGCCGGCTGCTGCACTGTCTCCTGCTTTGTGATGGAGAAACAGTAAACAAGAAGAGCACAGGAATGCAAAATGCTAATAGCACAACTAAAGGGACTGCAAAATGTTGTAACTCAGCCTTTGCAAGGCTGGCATTTTTTTGTTAAGCTAAGGAATGAAAATATTTAAAGGCAATAATTTTCCAAGTATTTCCTATGTTACTAAGCCTACCTGCATAAGTAGAAGGTCGATCCATCATTTTGTGTATTAGCCAGTTCATAGTTCAGTTAATTTTGGATCAGCAAAATAGATTTATCTCTATTAGTATGATGGTGTTATGGTGACAATTGTGAAGGCCGTTCCTATCATGAATACTAATGTTTGTCCAGATGGCTAAATCAGGGCAAACAGAACTAATTCAGCTTCCTTGAAGTAGTCAGCATCTTCTGACAATGCAAATGTAGTTGGCCTTATTAGCATTTTTGCAGAATGTAATTTCTGAGGTACAGTGCTGATGTTTTCCTTTGCATGGAGATGGGGGTGGAGGCTGAAGGAAAAAGCATAAAGACAGACCTAAACTTTGAAAAAGGGAATGACAAGGAAACAACACCGGATGAGGTGGCTGCAAATGCAGAGGTACCCAGGTTAAACTGCTAGTCGCATCATTCATACAGCAAGACATGTGCCAAACAGAAAAGGAGCCAGAAAGGCAAAGAGTAAAACAAAATGCTGAAAGAGGAAGGTTTTCAAAGTGGGTAGGTGGAAGAGGAATCCTCCAGACTTTGGAAACACAGCCCTGCAGAATGTTAAAAACCAAAAGCGTAAGTTTTTGTGAGATCATTCATGGTTTACTTGGTCACAAGATGTTGGTGAGATTTCTGCTCTGGGCTACTACTTCATCATTGAGAAACTCCTCGCTGACTCTAAGGAACTTAAAAGGGGGTCCTGGTGCAGGTTAGTTTGAAATGCAGCAAGTGTGGCTCTACAACTGGTACATCCAAAAACTATGAAGGATCTTGAATATGAAGTAACTTAGCTGCTAGCAGAAATAATCACAGAAGTGCTATCCTGAAATAATCTCTAGTAGCTTGCACTAGCTACAGCAAGTCCAACTTCTAACACTTCAACTTGAGCTTCAATCATCAAAGGCCCAGTTATTGCCCTGATGACAGCCCATGTTCTGAAAATGTGCTGATGAGATTTACTGGGAATTCTGTTTAACCAACACGATTAGAAACCTTCAGTGTTGCTACTAAATGTCATGAAGGGAGCATCTTATTCTGCAACATTATTGACTACTCAGTTTGTACAATGAAAACCTGTGATTGGAAAGAATTCTTTCTTTTGCCCCTCATATATACATCAAGTCATTGAATACATTATTGCTGGGATTGGATTATCCTTGGTTATTATAAAAGTCAAAGTGACTGTAGTTCTGGAAAGCTTCTTTGAAAATGAGGACAGGCTAGGAGGTAGCAATGGATAGTAGGTAGGTTCCCTGCAGATGTAAGTCAGCACCGCTTCATTGACTTATAAAATTGTTATGATTTATAGACTTTCCTCAGCTACTACCTGTAATCAGGTGTGGTGAGGTGGCATGATCTGCCCCTTTCCTACTGGGCTAGTCTATTCAAATTAACATAAAGCTTGGGCATTCTTACTTTTGATGAATTCAGTTTGCATACATTAAACCAAATTCAACAGCAACAAAATACATTTTGTACAAAAATAACATCACTTCTAGGAAATCATAGTTCTCTTACAAAGTATTGGGCCTCCTGAGCTGGACCTTCAGTGAGCCAGGCTGTGGTTGCTCCATTGTAGCTCTGTTGATCTCGGTGCTGCCAAAGCATTTTCTGCTAGTACTGTATCTGGTCCAGACGCATTATAGTATCACAATAGATCTTACAGGAATAGTGACAGTTCAATACAACAGATCCACATGTAGCAAAGTCGCTGAACAGGTTCAAGTTGTTCCTCTTGGACTGAATTTTTTAGCTTCTTGGCTGTTCTAATATTCATCTCCATGAAAAAATAACTTCAGAGCAGAATACCCCATCTTTTGATTACCACACGCCTTGTAGGAATTGGTACATTTCAGACTGAAAATTGAAGGCTATCTGAAGTCTTGGGTGTTTAAAGGGACTGCAATCTTAAATGATAATTTCATAGGTAATAGTTTAAAAACTGATGAAAAACCCTTTTATTTACCAAAACTAGCTTGTAAAATTCATCACAAGTTACCACAGAGGCTCAGAGGTCAGCATATTTCAGAGAAGGGTGTTTTTCAGGTATTCAGGTTTGTTATAATAAGTAGGGGTCATGCCAAGCTTGGGTTTCATGGAGGACCCAGACTATTGTGTTTCAGGACAGAACACAACTTTCAGCCCCTGGTACGCTTAGAAAACTGGGTGGGAATTGTCGCAATGCTGTTTATCAGTTTTCGCTTCAAAGCATACAGCATCGGGGGACCATTAGAGACTGCTCTGCATTTGTATGACTTTTAATCAGCTACAGCTTCACTGTAGTGCAGGGTTCCTTATGTTTTATAAGTTTTGTGAAGAAATATTTTATTTATGTTGTGTAACTGACTTACACTTTGGACACAGGAGTGAATTTATGTATTTTATTATCAGATTATGCATAATTCTACAAATGCAGTTCTACAAGTGGGAATGCATGTAAAAACAGTTGAAATAATGAACAGTGTGAAAGGAGAGGGGATGAGACAAGAAGAACAGAACAAGGGGCCACAGAACCACTTCAAAATAAGTACTTGGGATTTATTTTTAATTACTAGTATTATCATTTAGCTTTTGTATTCAAGGGTTAACAAGCCACTGCAACTTGTTTGTTACCTTTTTCCAATGTTCCGTCAGACTTCCTAGGTCTGCAAATAGCTGAAAAATATGAATGTGGACCACTAAAATACAACCTTTTAATTTCTCCATTGGATCCTTCAGGCATACCCTGTGGCTCAACCTTTTTTCTGAAGGTCAAGACTGTTTTATTCATCTGATATAAGTAGCTTGAGTGTGGCATTTATAACTTGAGTAATGTTATGGATGATAACACCATTAGACATTTTTACTGCTTCAGCAGGAGTTCAGCCAGCAGGACTATCAGCCTGATAAATGCTTCTATCTTAAAGGTTGTACTGCTACAATAACCCCGAAACTTAAAGCTGCTTCTTGAAACCTATAGCCTGGTTAAAGAGATGAAGAGTGCCCTCTGACATTTCTAGGTTGCTAAAAAGCTCTCTCAGGTTCCAGTGCAAGAATTAAAGATACCCACATGCAGCTGTTCTGATCTGAATTGGAAATTACTGTAGGGCTTCGTAATTTTAAATGAATTGGGGGCAGTGCTACTTGAAAGAATTAGCTTTAGGTTGACATAAGACTGAACTCTGGCTGATGAGTCCCTATGTTTTGTTCCTACCCAATTATGAAGTGTTTCTGCAGGATTTTAGGAGGCAGAACTCTGATACTGCTATTTTCAGAAACAATAGAGCATTTCATCTCCTCTGTTTGGGTATTTTGCAGTTACAAAACTCCTAGGAGACTGGTAAAAAACTAATCTATAGAGTAGGTTGAAAGTGGTGTGAGAAGCTAGCAATGTCAATCAGTAGGAATTTGGCTTTGTAGAAGTTTGTTTTCCAGAGACCTGAAAGACAGTGGTTATGTTCTGAAAGCAGATTGTGAAGGTGGCTGTGCACTGATTATGCATGTAAAACCGATCGAAATAATGGAGATGGCATGATGCAAGTAAAGAAGAGTAGAATAAAGGACCACAGGAGAAGGGAGTGTGAGATGAACAAAGGTCAAGTTCTTGCAGTTGTATTTTAAGAATAGCAATCTGAGGCTTGTGGCAAGCTTTAATGCAAAACTGTTTGTAACGTGTGTTGGTTACAGTTAAGGCAGCCAGATACTGGTTTTTCATTGCTTCTGATAATGTGAAACAGCTCCATTGATTTTCTTAAGATTTTAATGACTTCACTGGAGTTCCTCTCTTAAACTGCTGTTCTAGTTTACAGCCTTCTGTGTTTCCTGATTATCACCTTGATCATAGAATAAAATTTAGTACTTCTTATTTTTGACTGAGACCTTTGAAGTCACGCTTCCTTTCTGAAACTTTCAAAAGTGCAACCTTGACAATTGCTTCCTAGGTGAGTACTGTTGTATAGGTCTGATATAATATACAGTTTGAATGCTGCAAGTCTGGCATGACATCTCAGCAGAAAGATAGAAAGGAAGACCTTTGACAGCAGAGGTCAACAAGGGTGGATGAAGGCTTTGAGCAACAACTGTGCAGGGAGATCCTAAGCAAGCTATGATTCTTCAGCCTGGAAGAAAGATGACTAAGGGATTAGATAATAGAGGTCTATAAAATGGTGACCAGTGTTGAGAATGTAAGTAGGGAACAATTATTCTATATTTCTTTTAGTGTTAAGAGGTAAAGCTTACCAAGTGAAATTATCAATTAACAAAGAAGAGGGAGTATTTTTTGCTGGAAACTACGTGAGTGTGCAGGAGAGGTGCCTGTTTAGTGCATCCTGTTCTCTTACTCTTCCCCAAACACTTGACCACTGTTAGAGATAAGATACAAAGCTAAATGAATTTTTGATTTGGGCGCATAATTGTTAGAATCTTAAATTCACATGCATCTATAATAGGTAGTAGACTGAAGGGCAAGTATAAGATTTACTCTTCCTTTTAGCTTCATTTTTAATGCTGGCTAGTTTTCAAGTTGATGAGTGCCTTTAAACTTGCTTTAAAACATAATTGCCTCATATGGAATTACATGATAAGAACTGCAGCCTTGGCTAATGCATTTATTGTTTTATGGATTTATTAATCCTTATTTCCTGATGTTTTTTCTAAAATTCATCAGATATGCAGGATCTTAACTTGCTTAAATGCTAAAGACAGAGAATGCTTATAGAAAAGAACTTGTAAGTTCCAGTCAGTCTGACTTCAGTCAACACACATTGGCTATGGAGTAGTTTAGGGGCAAGAAAAAAAATATGCGTTATCCTTTTTGTATTTGAAATGGTGGGCTGAAGCTCTTCTTCATCTCTTCCTGAATGTGTCATATATTCCCTTCCTCTTGGACTATAATAATCTACTTCCAGTTGACTGATCATATTGTTTTTTGCCTGTTTTTGGAAGACATTCTCCCACTTCCTCTCAGCTCATCAACTGAATAACCTATCCTCCTCTATTCAGCGTTCTGTTTCTTATAAGCTGTTTGAAATCTCTGCTAGGACCCCGTTTTTGTCAGCTGTGCCTTTTGATATTCTTATGATTGATGCATACCTTGGTTTCTGCCACCAATTTTAGAAGTTTCTGTGTAATTCAGGAGTACTGCAGAGACTGTGGTAGCCCTTCTGCCAGCTCACTTTGGTGGTAATAATGGCCAAGTTTAAATAATGTGTAATCACTCATAATAAAATGAGCAAAATGCACTGCACCGTGAAACATTACTTGCTCACCCATTTCAGAAGCTTACCTTTAGACTCTGGTTCTTTGACTTCATTCTTTATATGCATCTTTGGTTGTGGTGTCCTGTTGTGGAGCCTTTTCTCCCTGACTGCTTTGCTTTCAATTGATTTCCAGTGTAGCTAGTTAATTACAAGATGCGTTTAAAGGAGGCTCCGGTGGCTGATGTCTGGTGGGACTGAGGGCCGTTCTGTTGTTTTCAGGTACTGTTTGGCACTGCTGATGGACAGGTTATTGTCATGGACTGCCATGGCCGAATGCTGGCCCACGTACTCCTTCATGAGTCAGATGGCATCCTCAGCATGTCCTGGAACTACCCCAGCTTCCTGGTGGAGGACAGCAGCGAGAGCGATACGGACTCCGACGACTATTCCCCACCACAAGGTAGGGTTGTGTGCATGCCCTTCTGTTGCAGGTTTGCAAGCACTCATGAAGATATCTCAAACGCCAGGGAATGGTCATGCTGTACCGAAACAGCAGGATGGCTGTGTTTTCAAGCTGGTAGAAGCCAAAAGATGGTGTGTTCCTGAGGAGGTAGCGTGAGGGATGGAGCAGAGGGCTGGTACAGGGGAATGGGTTCATTCCCAGCTCCACCACCAGCCTCGCTCCGTGGCTTGCTGCAGGTTATGCCTCATCTGTGCTGCCCTGTCTCTGTTTGCACAAATGAGATAAAAACACAAAGCTCATTAGTGAGGGTGAGTGAAAAACAGTAGACAGCGGCACGTCAGGCTTCGCTCATACGCAGATGTGAGGTATTGCAATGGTCCACATGTATGGAGGTAGTCAGAGTGCAGTCACAGAAGTTAATGTATTATTATATAGATTCATGTGAAAAGACACCAGTACTAGCCATAGTGGAAAGAACTACATCTTCAGTTTTCTCTGTTTCATAGGATTTCTGTAATGCTCAGCATTATAGTCCCATCCTTGATAGTCCTGACAGAAAGAGCTTGATAAATTCCATAGAAGGGCTGGAAATGAAAATATTTCCTGCAATTACCCAGGGTAGAAGAATGATGACTGAAGCTGTCTAGAGTTACTAATTCCCATGCTTCAGAGCACTTTGCCAGTTTGAGGGTCAGGAAGAAATCCTTCCCTACCCTTAAGTATAAATATAACTCTTTGAGTGAAATGCTGTGGTTTTAAACTCTTTGAAAATTGTCAATAGCAAAGATGTAGGAGGCCTAGGTATTAGTGCAGTCAGCCCCATCCTTCTTATTCAAGTAACACTAGTTACTTCTCCTTGTTAATGCTGTTGATTAGTCTATAAGATCTAAGTAAGCTTTTTCTGTGTTCCAGTGTATAAAGTCTGAAATAAATGAAGAACTAAATTAATATAATAGGGATTGTACAATGAAAAATTTAACTACATAATAGCTGAAAGAGCAATAGCTCTTGCAGTTTTAACTCTCATTTAGATTCAGTCAAAAAATCTTACCTTTTCCAGAATTATGTATATATGTCAATATAATAAGCATATGTATTTAACAAATAATGACATAAGATAATGTGATCATCTGGTAAGATGTTAGCATCTTACAAAACAAAACTGAGTTTTGTTTTGGCTTTCATACCTCACTTTTGGTACTGGATGAGATTTCTTACCTTAGAAGAGAAGAAACAAACTTCAAATTTCCTTGCAAGCTTCTAAAGCAAGACAGAGAAGAACATGAAATTGGTTTTTCATTTTGTTTTTTTTTAAATACTGAGGCTCCAGTCAGAAAAGGATGGTGAAGTTGCAGAGTACACAGATGAGAACTTAAATGATCTGAATGCACTAGCTGTTTCTGAGTCAATTGGGGGTGGGTGGACTCATTACGAGCCTACAAGCCTATTTTAATGATTACCCAAATATGATGCGTTTTCTTTAGAGCAGATGCAGCATAATCCTCTCAAAGGTGACAAACCTTTGACTCACACAGATATGTAGGAAGGATTAGAAGTTTGATTGTTTTTTCTTATTAAATTATATACACACAGAGATGCTACTTACTAGACATCTTTCTCCAAAATGCTTTCTGATCAGCTTTTTTACAAGTTCGGGAAGCAATACCACTCTTAACTGGGTCTGTCATTTTTGTTGCCTGAAAAGATGCTGTCTGGGCCTTGAGAAGCACTTTATCAGGGCAGCAGCATCTCCTGTCAGAAACTGTAAACAAAAAATTAAACAGTGAATGCTACAGATGGTGATATTGGTCATGAAGTATTTCAGCAAGGGAATTTCCGTGAATGCTGAAAAACAAGCCCAGAGGACCAGAGACTTTGCGGAAAAGGTTTCTAAATCCAAGTGTTCCATTTGGGCTCACCTCTACCTTTGAGTGCTTTGGATCCTGTTATGCAGGATGGCAGGTAACTTTTCATCCCAGCTCTTAGCATTTAGAATACAGTGATTTGGGAAAGGTTAGTATGTACTCTTAGAAGCTCTTATAATGTCTCTATGTGACTTCAGGAGAAGTCCCCAGCACTTGCCCAAGCAGAAAGTGTATCTAACAAATAGCTTTTAACGTGATTATATTGTTTATTACACTGGTTTTCAACTTGGGTCCCAATGAAGCCCTCCAAAGCACTGGTTTTCAATTTGGGGATACTTTGGGGAGTTGACAATGGAGAAAGATTGAAAACCACCACTGTGTAACATAATAGTAAATCACATAAACATAAATCACTTTAGATATCCTGCAGTAAAAATTTGCAAAGTAAAAACATCGGGGTTTCACAAAAGCAGAGAAACTAACTAGCTAAACCTGCTTTGCTTTTGCCCATAGACATGGCAGATGTAAGCAGGTAGCGTTGGAGGCTTGGAACCACTCCTGATAGCAGTAGGCTGAAGTACCGTGTATTTCAGTCTGGATGTAATTAATTCTGGTTGCTTGCCTTTTGCTCACTCCAGAGCCTTGTTTTTCAGATGGACCAGCTGCATATCCTGTCCCGGTGCAGAACACCAAGCCACTACTTACTGTCAGCTTCACGTCGGGAGACATCAGTTTAATGAACAATTATGACGATTTGTCTCCTACTATCATCCGCTCAGGGTTGAAAGGTAGAAAAGGAAGCCATTTCACCCTCTTCCTATGCTCTGTTTTTCTTGTATATTTAATGATGTGTGAATAGGTTATGTTTTTGCAGTTGTCTCTCCTAACCCAGAAGCGCTCTGCCACCGTTCTTGCCATTTCCAGCAGTGACACCTGCTGGTGGAAGAGCAACGCTTGGCTGATAGAGTTTTTGTGTTTGAAAAAATGTTTCCATTTTTGAGATCATGTCAGTTTTGGCAGTTTTGTAGAGCAAATTGATCTGTTTGCTGTTTTTCAGCTGAATGTGCTAGTATGTTTATGCTTCTTAGCGTGAATGCCTCTACTACGTAACACTTCCTTTGCATCTTTAATTCACAAGGTCTGCCCTCATGCTTTTGGTAACCAGGTATGAATTGCAATGCTGCTTTGACTCCCACAAATTTTGAAAACTTGCTAGAACTATTAATTATTGAGGCAAGTTATTCTGAGAGGGAAAATTCCACTGATTAAATATTATATATCTTGCTAAGTGATGTGCATGAATGTTTGTAAGATCAGTATTCCATGTAAAATCTTTAATTCACATTGAAATTTTTACTGTTCTTACCTATGAAAAAAGTCCCTTACTTTGCCAACGCTCTCAGTACAATTTACGGTGGTTTGCCTGGAGAGAAGTTCTAATTCCTTATGGCACATAAACACATACTTCAATATAGGTTCCATTGATTCTTTTTCATCTCCACAGATAAATTAGTTTTATATTAGATTTTAAAAAAATTAAATTAAGCTGCTGGAGCAGACTCTTAATAGTTCTGTAACAGTGGGATATTTTTTGTGAAAAGTTGCCCTGACACCAGCCAATAGTATTGGGTGAATCCACTATGTGGGGTAGTCTTAGCAGGTTAAAAATCCCCTTTGAGGTTTCTTTTCTGCCCCTGCTTTCATTCATGCCAACACGAGAAACACATGGCTGGGCATCCTGGGGCAACTCTGTGATCCAGCAAACTTCTTCAGCTGAAAGGACGCCTAAAGTCTGGGAAACTGGAAGCAATTTAGAGAAGCTCTTGTGATATCCACCGAGGGGTGTTCCCAGCATCTTTGCAGAATTACAGCAAACAAGATAGGAAGTAGTCTTGAGTTGTCATCTACTCTAGCTTTCAGCTGGAAACATTTAGGAGAGACAAACTCCA
This sequence comes from Chionis minor, assembly GCA_013398295.1. NCBI lineage: Eukaryota > Metazoa > Chordata > Aves > Charadriiformes > Chionidae > Chionis > Chionis minor. The sequence continues at coordinate 420,007 of VZSF01000285.1, forward strand.
TCCTATTCTCTGTTTGGAGTTGCAGGGCTCTGTCTTTCTGAGGATGTCTGTCCTGTTTCTCTTTCCCCATTGACTATCACTAATGGAAAAAAGATCCTTTAATTACATCACCCTCCTCTAGCAAAATATTAATGTACAAGCTATGGTAGAAAATTTTTTTATGATTGTAAACATTGTTGACATCAGTAGAAGAATGTGCAACATCTTGCTGGATTGGGAGTGTGTATGAGACAGAGAAAGAAGGGTGATTGGGATATCCCTGTCTGTTGTTTTGAAGCTACCCATTGTACAGTGGAAAGTATTTTGCATATAGCTGTCATATAGGTGTAAACATTTGCTGTACCTGCTTATCATTTTTTTTTTTCAAGTGACTGTAATTTACTGGTCGTTATCACACGCAAGAATGTGCAAAACCACCCAGTTCAGGGTCTCCATCCTCTCCAGCCACTTGGTATTCTGAGAGTGGATGGTCTTCAGCATTGCATGAGAGTCTTAATTCATGTGTTTCTCTTTGAAATCCGTGAGTATTGTTTTGTGGTCTCTGCAGGAGATGCCTTTATCTTTAGGGGCTACTCAATGTATTTTTAAAGCAGGCAACTGTAAAACTATTTCAAGCATTACCAATATATTTTTTTGCTGTTCTACTAGCTTTGCACGGCTGTCATTTTACTGGGAGTATTCACATGCCTGTAGTGGCTGGGAAGAAGTTTTGAGGGATGACTCTGATCCTCTGAATCACTTGCAGACTGTTACCCTGGATGAAATCTCCATCTGATTTCTAATCTCTGTGCTTGTGCTGAGACCTAGTTCTCAGTTGAGCTATTTTACGTCAAGGTTCGATAATTTTTGAAGACCCTGTTGGCGGTGCAAGCAGGCTGTAGAGCCTCCCTGTCCCGGGGTAACGCTGCAGCCTGTGCCCAGCCCTTTGCTGCCTTTGCAACAGCCTAATTCTAGGAGTTTTGAGAGAGAGAGAGAGAGAGAGAAAGCTGCTGGACACAGTAGTTACTTCTCTTCTTCTTGGTGTGGGAATTGACTGTAAGTTTTACCTGAAGACATTTATGCAAAGGAGACGGGTTTTTTTCGCTTTGGTAATTGTGTAGTTAATCCAGTTACCAAAAGTGGAGTTGATCAGCTTGCCTCATTGATCTCTAACCTGCCTGTCGTTATATTCTCTGAGAAAGAGGAATAAATCCCCTTGTAGATGAATTACAAGGCTGAGGACTAAGAGGAAAAAATAGGCATACGATGCCTAGCTGTGGAAAAATTATCTTGAGGAACATGCGTCTTGCCTCTGATATGTACAGAAGAATAATTCCCATGAGAAATATCAGAAAGTTGAAATAATACAAAACCATTTTAAATTGCACATAAAAGTCCCTGAAAATGACAAGTTGACAACTTGAAACAATTTTGAGATCCTTCCTGCCAACTCTTATTTCTCTCCTGCTTCTTCATTTGAAGACAGCTTCTCGCCCACAAATGTCTTCAAAAGGTTCTTGGCAGATTGAGCATCCCAGAGCACAAAAGTTTTGTCTTTACCTTCACTTTGTCTCAGCACAAAATAGCTGCCTTTCACCTCCAGTTTAAGAGTAAAAAGGTTTAAAGACCAGCTCAGTATTCCTTGCACATGCAAATCTGCCTTGGGAGCACAAGCAGAAGCACAAAATACTGGTTTAGTGCTCTTGTTGCAGTCTGACAAAGAGCTGGAGGGTATAAGGGTTTGAAATTAGCATCGCCAAATTAAGCTGTGGGTGTTCCTGATCGGGAGGTGCCTGTAGGAGAAGTAACAGATATGTATATTCATATCCATGTATATGAGAGTCTAAGCAATCTCTGTGTGCTTCTGGCAATCTCCTGCTAGATAGATGAGTAAATTTTCACAAGTCATGTGTCAAAAGAAAACCTATGACATGGAGGCCATCTGTATTTATGGACAAAAATTCAGAAGTCTTTCTAGTTTGGTGTTACACCAAAATATAATTCTAGTTTGAGTGATACTAGAAGTTATATTCACAGCAGTGAGAACATGAGGCATTGCCAAATGTGCTGCTTTTTTGCACTGTAGGCCTTTCCAGACAAATACTGTGCTCTCTACTGCTGCTCTCTTGGTCAGTGAGGCTATTTATCTGCATATTAACTTAATTCCAGTTATTTACCCAAAAAACATGCACAGGATCTTCCACATCAGTTTTAATATCTCTAATTAATTCTTGTACTTAGCGGGAACCACTTGGTTACATTCTAGACTCACCATAGAGAAAAATGAATACTTTTTACACATTTTTTGCAATTTACAAAATAAAAAGAAAGACGCATTCTCAGAAGTGCATATGCAGCATATTTGCTACTATTTCGATGAAAGGATTTAGGTTTCTAAGTACTTAAGTAACCTTTGAGAGTATGATTTAGCTGTTCAAGTTACTTTGCAGCATCTGGAAATGCTGTTCCTACTGATTCTAATCAGTTTTTAATGCAAACCATCTTTACAATTTCAGATGTGGTGGTACAGTGGTGTACACAAGGAGACCTACTAGCAGTAGCAGGCATGGAGAAGCAAAGCCAGCTAGTTGACCTCAGCAATGGTTCCCTGTTGAAAAGTGCGCTCATTAAGTTCTACAATGTGCGCGGGGAGCATATCTACACTCTGGAGACACCTGTGCAGGTAGGAGGTATTTTTAAGTCAGTTCTCAATGCTTTGCTGACATGCTTTTCACACATCAGCTCTTTGGTGTAGACCTGCAATGTGAAAAGGTCTACAAAACGTCCTGAATGCATTCTGAAATACAATATAGATAAAAGTACTCTGTAAATAATTATTGTTTGCATTAAGATAGACATCCAAGAGTGCATCTGATTCTAAGGCCCACTGTACTAGGTATTGTGCAAGCATACAATGAGAAACAGTCTGTTTCCCAAAACCATTGGGCCATGAAGAGACAGGATAGCAAAAGGGAATTCTGTTGGTTTATTGATAACTGACTGAGGAGAAAATACTGCATAACTTGCTTGACATTGTAGCAGAGCTAAGAACTGGACAAAAATATTCCAAGTCCAGTGTCATAACCACAAGATTATTCTCTCTCTGTTATTGCTGTAATCTTCTAATGCACCATCAGTGGATCTGATGCAATACTCTACTTTTTATAGCATCAGATGGAGAAGGATGAATCAGAAAGTCTTGTTTCTGTTCCCACCTTCTGTACAGACTTTCACTGTAACCTTGGTCGTGTTAGTTGACAAGTAAATGTCAACACATTGTCTGTGTGCTGCTTAGGAGCACGACATGCTTCAGTGGTCTTCGCTGATATTTCAAAACCCAGCTGAATGTCACTCTACAGTTTATTTCATTTTCGGCAGAATAAGGCTGACTGTTCTGATTGGTGACTGTTACAAGTAAAACGTAATTAATTTGTAATAGCTTTGAAAGCTAAAAGTGGAGGAAAATGTGATATATGTATTTACTTAATTATGATTAATGATGATACCATTTATTATCATTTCTTTTTCAGTACCCTGATCTGGGATGGATACAAAAGGATGACGTAGTAAACCAGCTGCTAAGCCTTTGTGTTTGCTTATATTTAGCATTAACCTGTGCTTATTAACGTTAGCACTCTAATTTAGATAGAATTCTTTAGTTTTGTAATGTACAAAATAATGTTCTCTAAAGCCAGCTTAAATACATACAGCGACATCTAATGCTGATTTAGGTGTCTAAAGGACTTACCCATACACACAGCTTTATTGTCTTAAACATAGCCCTTTCAGCAAAGTAGCACAGCCCTTTCTTCTCTGTATCGATTCTGGAGAAAACATATTTATATCAGTGTTGCTTATTCACAGACCAGGTAAAAACCAAACCTTGTTCTGTTACTTCAGTACCAGAATACCACGTATCCATGCTAGCTGTTGAACCAGTGTAACACTGGTGTCAAGTTGTGAAATCAAGCTGTGGACTGAACAGTGAAACTGATGGCGTCAGGTTGCCTTAAGGTGTGTGTGTGTGAGAAGGCTCATCTCTTGCTCCTCTCTCCCCCACTTTCTTCCCAGTCACCTCAAATGCCTTTGTTTCCTCTAGCTCTCCCTATGTCCATCAACTTCCTTTCATATTTTAAGCTCTTCTTTCTCCTCTACTTAATCAGCTGGGAGAAAGCACATATTGTGGCTGATGTGAGGGCAAGTTATTCTGCCATTATATGAGTACTTATAGGACAACTGACAGGGCATGCAGAACAGGTAACTGCCAAGTTCATACTGCCATATTTCTCGTAGTGAAAATACTAACGTGAGGCTCTCTGCTCTTTCCAGCTGCTAATTTTCACTGAAATTGCAGCATTTTAACATCATGGAGATTTCTTCCTCCTTTGGCAACTTCAGATGAAAAGCCAACAGCTTCAGGTTGGAATTGAAGGAGGCGGGGGGGTGGCAACTACCAAGTAATAACACAATCATGGAATCTCATTTCCTTGGGAAACCAGGGTAAAAATAACATTCAAATGGATGTGTTTATGTTTATGAAAAAACTGTGTGCATAAACCTGCCTAAAATTAGAGACACTGCTCTCATTAGTTAGTGCTTATTCTCTTTATTTAGTGCATTTAAATTCCTATTTACTCAACTGCAGGAGGAAGTGAGGGGTCTTTCAGAAGGACACCTGTATCTGCTCATGTGGACTTTATGCTTCTATGTATTTGAATGTTGGTCTAATGGTATTACCAGCTAAGTGACAGGTATGCTAGAACATTGTTAAGTATTTGGTTTACTATCAAAACCAGATAAAAATTCCTGTTGCAAAAAAAATTGCTGGCAACTTTGTTATTCTGTAGCCTCTGCTCCAAAGATGTGTATGCAAAGCTGACAGAGTGAGTCAGTGGTCCCGGTAATTTGTCTGATGACAAAGTCTTCAGAGTAAATTCATTAGTTTTCTGTACCGCGACAGTCGGCTTTCTAATGAGACTTGATAAAATTCAGCACTTATTATTGAAGAAAAGAATCAGAGAAAAGAAAGGAATTTCCTCATCTCAAATTCTTCTGCTAAAACTGTTTCTTCTGAAGCAAGCAAATGCATGACTGGAAAAGCACATTTATTGTAAATAAGCATTATTCCAAATATAAAGGTCAAAAAAGTAAAGCTACAATGAATACAGAAAATAGTGGATTACAGGTGCAAAACCAATTTTCCACGTGGTCCTCTGTTCCAATTCTTTGATAAAGCAGACAGCTGAAAATTTTATCAGCAAGATACACCGAACTGTATTTTTGCTGTTTGTCTGTCCTGAGTGCCTTTGGTAGGATATTCAGGAAATAAAAGATTTTATTGTTATAAGAAAACTCAGTCTAAAGCTGATGTAGGATTTATATGCAACTTGGCTGGAACGTTACCTAACATAAAATCCCTGCAAACCCCAAGGTAGAATAGATCTGGGTACTGCAGGTTACTCATCTTGATGATGGCTGTTGTCATGGATCCCTTCAGGGTGTTATATATGTCACCTTCTCCAGCTTTAGTATGGTTCTGGCATCCTCGGTCTCCATCCAAACGAACGCAGTACCTTCGCATGAAAAATAACATTCATAAACAGAGTGGTACAGTTAGCACAGTGTCACAGTCTCTCTTGTTCCCTGCTCTGGGGCTTCAGCCTGCCACCCTGATATGCTGCAAGAATGTATTTGCAGAATATAGCGGATTATAGTGGAATATAGTGCAGAATACAGCTGAAATAAGGGTTGGGCAAATCTCGAGCTTCTGCTACACAGAATCAAACTGGTTTGAACCTTGAAAGAGTGATGAAAAAATTTCAGAAGGGACTTCAGAAAGTTACACCGGACTTTTATCTTATTGGAAGCAGTTCTGTGAAACATAGTATGGATCCATACTATGACTCTGAAGAGTTGATACTGGTTATTTATTTTATACAAAGAGCTTATAACGAAGGCTGTTGATCAGATAATAACTATTCAAAAACATACTATCAATTTCTGCAAAACTTACTTCTTACTACACCTACCCTTGTATACACAAACACCAACCTGTTGTACCAAAAATATGCCCAGTTCTTTTACAACAGCAAGCTGCCCTGCTGGTCATCATTTTTTTATTGGAAGAATGTTAATTTCTTCCATTATTTGTTAAATTCTCAAAACCTTTCCCTGGCATCAAACAGGGATGAGAATAATCAACTCATTGAAGACTGTTTTACAGTCTTGCTAAAATTGTTTACCAGAAAAGCTGCAACCCAGTTCTGTCACTTCAGAATTTTTTTGTCTGATATGCAGACAGGTCTTTATTATTTCAACTAACTATACCTGCTGTTTCTTCTGAGTGGATACAGCTGCTTCATATCTTCCCAGTTGAACTTTAAACAGGATCACTTAAAAATTACCTAACTGCCAATTAAACAAACCTGTGAAACGTTTCTGTCTAATGGTTCAAAGTTGTGGCTCATATTTTGGTTCCTTTTTCGCTTTTTATAATCTTTTTTTTATATATCCCAGAGAGGACGAGAGGAAGAAGAACATGGATCTAGAAACACTAGTGCTGATCTCATCTATACACTTATAATTCTATAATAAATTTACATTAGCTTGTGATTTTATACCACTGTGTAACTATTGTAAGAACAGTTTAAACTTTAAGTGCAATGAAGAAGAAGGGTAAGAATGAACTGAGCCCTGTACATTCCAGAATCAGTCATATAGGCAACAAGATTCCATGCAGAAAAACTGTAATTGCATTTCTATCAGTGTAATATTTTAAAACCCTAATTCAAAGTGGTATACCAAAGGCTAAATCTTTATGGGAGAGGTTTCCAGGAGTCTTTGAGAAAACCCACTTGCTCTAAACCTGCTACTGTCAGCAGCAGCTTTCACAGCACTTCAGGATCCGCTTCTCTGCTGGAAATGTCCCAGCATCTATTATCCCTAGCATCCCAGTGCTATTTAACATCTTTGTTGGAGACATGGACAGTGGGATCGAGTGCACCCTCAGCAAGTTTGCCGATGACACCAAGCTCGGTGGCGCGGTTGACACACTGGAGGGAAGGGATGCCATCCAGAGGGACCTGGACAGGCTTGAGAGGTGGGCTAATGCAAATGGCATGAAGTTCAACCAAGCCAAGTGCAGAGTCCTACACCTGGGACGTGGCAATCCCAGGCATAAATACAGGCTGGGCAGAGAATGGCTGGAGAGCAGCCCTGAGGAGAAGGACTTGGGAGTGCTCATGGATGAGAAGCTCAACATGAGCCGGCAGTGCGCGCTGGCAGCCCAGAAAGCCAACCGTATCCTGGGTTGCATCAAAAGAAGCGTGGCCAGCAGGGCACGGGAGGTGATTCTCCCCCTCTACTCTGCGCTTGTGAGACCCCACCTGGAGTACTGTGTCCAGCTCTGGAGTCCTCAACATAGAAAGGACATGGAACTGTTGGAACAGGTCCAGCGAAGGGCCACTAAGATGATTAGAGGGATGGAGCACCTCTCCTATGAGGACAGGCTGAGAGAGCTGGGGCTGTTCAGCCTGGAGAAGAGAAGGCTCCGGGGAGACCTGATAGCAGCCTTTCAGTATCTGAAGGGAGCCTACAGGAGAGCTGGAGAGGGACTCTTTGTCAGGAAGTCTAGTGATAGGACAAGGGGTAATGGTTTTAAATTGGAAGAGGGGAGATTTAGATTAGATATTAGGAAGAAGTTCTTTACTGTGAGGGTGGTGAGGCACTGGAACAGGTTGCCCAGGGAAGTTGTGGATGCCCCATCCCTGGAAGTGTTTAAGGCCAGGCTGGATGGGACTTTGAGCAACCTGCTCTAGTGAGAGGTGTCCCTGCCCATGGCAGGGGGGTTGGAACTTGATGATCTTTAAGGTCCCTTCCAACTCTAACCATTCTATGATTCTATGATCTGCATGGATAGATTTAAGATGATGTGATCCTGCAGAAACCTGGTAGTTGTGTAAAAACTATTTTACTAAGGCCTGAAAAGAAGGGTGCAATTTCAGGTTAAATTCAACTCATGTTACCCAGCCTTTTATGTTACCCAGCTAAGCTGACCGTGCTTACTTTGTCTTCATTTATTTCTCATAGAGTGTTCAGGTTTGTTGCTTCTCAGTTAACGTGGCCTTTCATTTATATCACCTGGAATTAATCCTATTTAGTTGTTATTGGATGACAACAGAGTGTTAAGAAGAGTTTATTTTCTTACAGAAAGAGAAATGAGCAACGGGTTAGAACTAACTGGTGAAACATTCTTTGGGATATCAATGAGGACCTTGATACTTTCCATATAGGCTGTAAGATCATCTCTGACTGCTGCAGAAGTGGATTATGATCAGGACTGGAAAATGGAGACACTTGTCTAAGGAAAGACTCATTCTGCTAAAATGGAATCTCATCATTGTATTGAAATCTTTAAAAAAAGTACTGTAGAAATAGGCTATAAGAAACATCTGCAAATCAAGTAAGAGTTTGCTACATGAAATACCATATAAAGCCACAGCAGTGTAATTTCTGACCACATCATAGTCTTTATTGCTTTAATCACCATCAGTTCTTACTAGTTAATGTTATTCCCACTGTAAATTAGAGGAACAGGAGAATGAAGAAGTTATATTACTTTCCAGCAGCTCTCCATGAATGCTGTGGCAGTACAGAGATGTGCTCACACAATTCACAAGAGCCAGGTGGGCACTGCAGCTGTTGCACCTTTCAGCTTCTCTCTGAAAAAAGCAGAGGGAAAAGTACGTCTCCACATGAGCAGTCTAAAGTGAGAGAAAGCATGCAGCATCCCTCAGAGTTTTGCTTACACATACTGTTCACTAGATACTATTTTGCAGTTGGTTTCTTTCTCCTGAGAAAAACCCCGCTTGTTGCTGGGCTTTCTGCCCTGTAATACCATTTTTATTTCATTACCAGTGGGACTTCCAGTGCCAGCACACAAGGGATTAGTGCAAGTAGCAGGCTCAGGATTTCTGAGCTCAAAGCAGGCAGCAAGAAACAGCTTGAACAGTGTCCTCATTGACTGAACTGCATACAAGTGATGAAAGGTATATAAATTATGTTCCCTCCTTATAAGAAGCAACCACAGTGCTCGAGCAGGAATATCTATTCTTGCGTGCTTTTCTAAGGGGAGTTGACATCCTGGCTGGGGGTACAGATTTGAGTAGATGTAGCCAACTTTCAAGCCCACTCTGAAAAAAATGGCAAAAAGAGCTCCTTGTTGTCCACTTTTTGTGATGTGTTTTCAGTCAATATTTCTCCTGAGAAAACATCTCATTTTTTTGTCCTTTCTAATATATAATTGTCATAGAGCTAAATCCTCTCTATGTATGGAATTTCAAGGGCTTTTCCAGGTCTTTTTTTTCTACATGTTTGCGTTTAAACCCTGGAATTCATTCAGGTATTTACAGCTTGTGCTGCAATTTTGCAAAACCTGGTGGGATTCTTATATGTGAAGAAATTATCATTAGGTTTTATATTTCTTAACTGCATTTCCTTGTTACTAGCAGAAGCAGAAAAGTGTGCAAACATGGAAAATAAAATTCTTCTGTGCTAGAATCTGCTTGTTCATTTTGTAACAGGTGCAATGCGGATATCAACAACTTTTTTCCTCCTCTTTGTGCTACAACAATACAAATAGGCGGATGCTTTATGAGGAGCATAACTTTTGCATTGGATTTTGGAGTTCAATTGTTTTTTCTCGGCAGAGTTTGAAAGGAGAGCTGTGGCCAGCTCATGACTGACTTGCTGCAGTAATTGATTCATATCCTTTGTCTTTCAAGGGAAAGAGTGGGAAGCGTAGTTATTGAAAAATATTATTGGAGCAGTACATTTAAAGGTCAGGTCATTTGGGTGATCTTTTATTTCTCCAAGCCTGTAATGACAGGCTGATTTTCCCTGAACCTCATCTTAAAACTTAGCCCTTCACTGTAAATGAACTGTTGCTGGATATTAGGCTTGAGGAGTACTGGGGGACTGACCATTCCATAGAAAAGGAAGGCAGGGTGTGTCTGGTGAATCAGTAAGCAAAGACAAACCAGTATGGTACAAGCACTATTGGATGAGACTGAAAATAGTAAGATTAAAACATGTGAGGTATGCGTGGAGACCAAATGTACAAATGTAGGAGTAGAAATGTCGTTATTTACAAACAGTACAACACTTTTAGGTATTGTGTGTGTATGCATATATTTAAACAGGCGCCCACTCACATACTGTTTACATAAAAATACATAAACAGAATATAAGGGAATCAGACATTCAGAAGTTTAAGAAGGTGGATGAACTGTGGTTGCCTGTTGGGAAACTGTGGTAAAATCATGCAGTAAGGCAATGTCTTTTGACTTTGGACTTTCTACTCTTCCCCAGCTCTATAGTGCTGTGTTCCCAGAGGTCCCACACAGCGTTTCAAAGCTTGGGAATATGTGTAAGATTGCAAATGTTCTTGCACCGGTGCTATCTGCATCTCTGCTGTTGTCTGTGTGCAGCAGTAACCTGAGGAGAGAAGTGGTTTCATTTGACTATTTGGATGAACAGAGGATTATCTGTGTGTGATGTATTGGGTTATAATAGCTGCAATACTAGACTTCATGGTAGAGCTATCTGGGTGTGCTGTATTGGAATATGATAGCTGGGATATTAGACTTCTCTTCTGGCATTAAATTCTATGCAATAAATTAACATTTGTGTGCTAAGTCACATACATCTTTGTTCCTTCACTGTATTTATAGGCAAGCTTTAGTTGATGCAAGGAGAACAGAAGGATGCAGTTTGGATCCCATAAGAATGATCAGGTGGATAGTTCTGCCCATGCTGGAATTCAGCCCTTTGGGTAATCAGGGTCACTTCTACTGGTGCCTTTCTCAGGCTGTCATACAGGAGATGTGACGGGTACCTAACTTGTGTCAGTGCCTTTTCAATTGCATTTATTTTGCAAGCAGCTTGAACTGTCTCATTACTGCCAGACAGTATGAGGGCTGAGCCACACTCTCAAATGATGAACATAACAATCAGTAAGGGATACTTTATGTGATCTCTCATCAAATTTAAGGCTCTGTCCTACAGATTACAGTTATGACAAACCATGTAATAATTACTGATGGTACACAAAGGATTTCTCAATTCTTTTTAAGTTCTCTGCTACAAAATGCCTTTAGCAATTACTGTGAAAATCACAAGGTTCACATGTTGCTGCTTTCCATTTGCATATCAGTCAGCCTGAAGGTTTTTGCCTCCATAGAAGTGTGGCGGGGGCGGGGGGTGTGTGTGTGTGTGTGGATTGTTGCCTAGATGTGATGAAAATGAAGCTGCTTCATTCCTCCCACTTTAAAACCAGTATTTTCCTTGAAATTTAAATCTAGGATAAGATGACGTAGCAGGGAAGATATTTTCTCTGAAAAATTTTTGTCCAACCTTTTATCTTAATGACAGACATTGATATAGTGCTGTGTAGCTTCATTCTGCTTTATATCATTCACATAAAAACATCTTGACCCAGTTTCTCACCTTCAAGCATCTTGAATTCGTAACTGAAGGGAAAGCTTTTTTCCCCAGACTAGATTAGTAACTTCTAGGCTGCTTTAACCCAGGTATCTGGGTACTGTATTACTACAGAGGACTGGATAAAAGTTACTACTGATAGTGCCTTGACCTTTGTCTTCTGTATAGTTAATTCTAGATTGGTGCATCTTGTGAAGAGTAAAGATATTCCAAAGAGACCCTGACCTTTCAGGAATACAGTTCATAATTTAGATGAAAAACATGTTTGCGTAAACTTTTGAGTGTCACGGATTGTGAAAGAAGGGACCCCTTCATAGGAAGGAGTAAACCTTTTGTAGTTCACTGCTTACAGCTTGCTGCACAGTATTCTTTGTGGCATGAGAGTTTCTTCTTTACTCTGTATTCTTTATTTGTGTGGAAATAGCAGCTATGGGATTGAAATTCCATACAGTATATGTACATGTGCAAATACAAATGCTTTGTAACACAGAAAGCAGGAGATGACAGATGGATGCAGCTAACACTCGTGAAGAGCAAAAGTAATAGTGATAGGGCTATAAGAGGTCACAACAGACTGGTGCTTTACATCAAAAAGATGGGGCTTAGGAAGAGAGTTCAGAGAGCTCCTTGCAAGCACAGCTCAGTATTCTCACATGAACTCTTAGTGCTCATGCAGCAGGGAATAATGGCCAAAGCAGCGTTTGTTTATTGTTATTCTGCTCCTTATGCTGACACTTAGTACCAGTCACCCCTGACTCTTTCTGGTTTTACTGTCATGAATTTAGACATTTCTGAGTGTAGACAAGCAGAACACAAAAGGCCATTCTCTGTTTTGTTCCTGGTGCTCTTACACAACTTGCTTCCTTTGGGAATAGTTCAAAAGAGAGACTGTGCAGTAGAAGACTCAGTGCAAGACAAGAAAGCCAATTGGGCTTTATCCACTAGTTTACTAAGTGTCTCTGGGCATATAATTTAACTTTTCTGTTGTAAAATGTGAGCTGTTACCAGTGGATAAGGATTGATTAGATGACTGAAGAAATCATCTGGATAGGGCATCAAAAGATGTGATGTAGCACTGTGTGACTTTAAAGTCACTTATCTTAGCTAGCTAATGAATTTGGTAGACGATTCCCTGTGTAAAGAGCTTTAGGCCTTCTGAGTAAAAAGCACTGTATAAACATCAACCACTGTTATTGATAATTTCAGGTGTTCACATTCTTCTCCTTTCTTGTGGACAGTAGCATTTAAATTCTTGGAAGACTTAGGGTAACATGATTGGTGCTGAATTCATGTGATCACTTGCTGTGCCACTATCTCGGAGAAAGTGTATGCTTTTTTAAAGTTGTATCCTTTTCCTCTCCATGCAGCGTCCCATCATCTCGATCTGTTGGGGTCACAGGGATTCGCGTCTGCTGATGGCTTCTGGACCTGCGTTATATGTTGTCAGAGTTGAGCACAGGGTCTCCAGCCTGCAGCTGCTGTGCCAGCAGACCATCGCTAGCTGTCTGCGGGACGACAAGGACATCAGCAAACTGACCCTGCCCCCTCGGCTCTGCTCGTACCTCACCACTGCCTTTACACCAACAATCAAGGTAAAAGGAAGGAAAAGTGTGTGAGGAAGAGGAAAGGGTTGCTTGATTTCTCCCCCTCTGTGCTGTTCCTAAGTGACAACGGATAAATGATAAGATACTATAATTATCATAATTACCATTTTAAAAAGCTTGATTAAGGGTCATTCCTGTCCTCTTCAAGAACTCACTGATCCATTTGGTGCCTATTACAATCTGAAAGGAGGGCTCACACATGCTGATCTGCATTATTCCATGGGGATGGCCTTTCCAAGGACATCCCAAGGGTAAAATATGCTGGTGACTTACAAAGACTTCTGAAGAAGCTCATGCTGGTGATAATACTGTGTCATGGTTATAGAAGAGATTCACAGTGGTAAAACTGTTGCCCCCCTACTTGTTATATGAGTCCTTATATTGCCAGGAAAGTTATACTTAAGACCTGTGGCTGCCCAGATATTTCTACTGACAGTGACTTCTGCTAACTTCACTGGTCCGACAGTGCTATGGGAAAACGAACTAGATATTACACTTTTTCCTGTACCACAAGCAAAGCCATCTGCTCAACCCCTTTGTTTCACGGTTTTGGCCTTTCTCACATCTCAAGATTTCCAAACTCTTAATCACAGCCTATAAACCAGAGCATTAGCTGGTAAATGCCCTATATTCAAACATATATCTTTGCTTTACGTATTTTTTGTGTATGTGTTACAGCATTCTCTTGAGTCAGTTCCAGGTCCTTCTTAAAACAATGCAGTGCTAGAATAACTAATTTGAAATCAGTGGAGTTGGCCCAGCTTAAATGAGAACAAATTATGCCTATAAAATAATGATTCAGCACAGTTCCATTTGGGTACTGCTAATCAGGGCAATTTGTGCTACTGTGGAACATTTCATTTGCCAGGGAAGAATAAATGCCTTGCGGTAACCATAACTCCTCTGTCTCCAAAGATGCAGAACGTTTAACAGACTGGTGGGTCTCAGTTCTTTCTAGCATGCCTACTCCTTCCCAGGATGCTTTCCATGTTGTCCCAGAGCCACCCCTGCAGCTCTCTAGAGCATCAGTGATGATTGCTTGGCTGTTAGGGATGGGATGGGATGGGATGGGATGGGATGGGATGGGATGGGATGGGATGGGATGGGATGGGATGGGATGGGATGGGAAAGGTAGCAGTTGGCTGTAGCAGTGCTGGGTGCCATGATGGGGATCAGAGGGACAGAGGCAGTACAGGGGCATGTCATTGCTGACAACCCTTCTTTCATCTCCTAGAGGGGATGCTGGGGTGGGCAGTGGTCGCGGGGCTGTGTAGCTGAGAGGCTGAAGCAGGGTTCCCAGAAGCCACGTGTCCCTGCTGTTTCATGGGTGTTTCTGGAGCCGCCTCAGCACTGCTTTGTACTTCATCCTGGCTCTTCCCCAGCCACATACTCTCACCTACACTGTCAGCCATGCCCCCAGTGCCTGGCAAGGCATCCTCTTCCCTGAATACATTCTTCCTCCTCCTTCAGCTTGAAGACTGCATTATAGATCTCTCTTCAGCCCGTATCCATCTCGCCAGGTTAAGGACGTTCCTTTTTTTCCCTTACTTTTTTCTTGTATTTACATTTCGAAAGAAACTGTGTTGACTTATACGCATTTATAGTGTTTGTGTCATACAGGCTATATTGTCCTAGACAAAAGCACTCCAACTGCTTTAGAACTTTTCACAGATTAATACAGTGTGCTGGAAGCAGGGCCAAGTAATCCACCCTGAGCTTTGCACTCATATTTCTCCACGTTGCACACAAATAAGCCCTTGTCAAAGATGGGTCATGTGCTTGGAAGTGGTATAAGAGGTACAAGCATTGTAGCATAGTGACATAGCATGTACCAATACCAACCAGGAATGGGAACCTGAGTGGCCAAGTTCACCTGGAGGGCCAGGAAGAGTCAAGATACTCTGAGACTTAGACTTGATCACATTACCCAAGTTAAAAGAGAAGTTTGTGATAGAGCCAGGACTTGAATATAGGTTTATTCTCTAATTCAGTGCTCTAATCACAGGTTCAACCTTCCTCTTCGATGTAACTAATTTCAGTTTTCCATTTACAACTGCTTTTGACCTACATAATTAATACACATCCACTCTGTCTTGTGTGTGGGTCCTGCATAACTCACACAGTAGTAGCCTGTACTAATTTTGGCCTGCCAGGTTAGAGTTGCGTTCAAATTCAGTGAGTTGTGTTAGGATTAAGTCACCACAGATAAACACCCAATAACGTATGGAAAACTTTCTCTTTCCTTCCTTCATTTAATTAAGCCTCCTATCCCAGACCCAAACAATATGAGAGATTTTGTCAGCTACCCAACAGCTGGTAATGAACGTCTTCACTGCACAATGAAGCGGACAGAAGATGACCCAGAGGTCGGTGGTCCATGTTATACTCTGTACCTAGAATACCTTGGAGGACTGGTGCCTATCCTGAAAGGACGTCGTATCAGCAAATTGCGGCCAGAGTTTGTCATCATGGATCCTAAAATGGATGGAAAAGCAGGTAGAAATGAATTGTTACTCTATCTGAAAAATTATTTAGAAAGACTTTAGATATTAAAGCCTCAAGAGTTAAAGAAAATCTATATATGCAACATGGAAGGTGGCATCTGATATTTTTTTTTCTGTTGCAAAAATATCTTCAGGCTGACCTAGGCTCAAGCCTCTGAAATTATACCATGCTGTCCTCTGTTTTACAAAAGGGAATTTCTTGTATTTTGAATAGTGGGGAATAGATTGCTAATTAGCACAAAATATTCTTTAGTCTCACTTTTGAAGTCGATTGGATGCTATTCACCCCTCTGAATCATGTTCACCTCACTTTGAACTACCAGAAATTTCAAATTTATACAAGGCAGAGTGAAGAACAGTTTATTATGTCTGCATAGTTTTATCTCAACTGCTGCCCGTGGATTGGATTTATGTTTCTGATGACTGATAGTTGTAATTGATATCAGTTTTCAAAAGTGGCACTTACATTTTCTGGGGCCTGTCTTGATAGATGAAATCTATGGAAACAGCTTGATTTCCACTGTGATTGACAGCTGCAACTGCTCAGACTCCAGTGATATCGAACTGAGTGATGACTGGGCAGCAAAGAAATCTCCCAAAATCAGTCGAGCTAGCAAATCGCCCAAACTCCCCAGGTAATAATTTCTTAGATATTTCTTCCTCTTTTTCCCCAGGTTTTCTTCCTTTCTTTTTAATTTTCTTTTCTTTTTTCTTTTTTCTTTTTCCTTTTTTCTTTTTTTTTTAAACACTGTCTTGACACCTCATAAAATCAACAGCAAACTCCTTTGGGCAGATAGGAGTCTTCTGGAGGAGTGGGGTCCTCTACAGTGTGCAGTTTTGGGGTGATCTCAGAGATCGGTGTTGAGGTGGACTTTGGGGAAGGTTCTGGGGCAAAAGGTAATGGGAAACAATAGGGCAACACTTGTCCCCAAGCAATCTCAAAGAAAGATTTTATAAACTCTCCCACCACTGCCTCTGCCACGTGAACTCTTGCCAGCATGGAATATATTTCATCCTTCAGACAATCTGTGGTTTTACCTCCTCTGTGCTTAGGGTCCCTGGTCCAGTTAAAGCCTTATTTCCTCAGGAGTATTTTCAAATTCTGAAGTCCGTGCATAGGTGGCATAGATCCTGGCATAGGTGGCACTGCTGCTGTGGTGACCTTGCAAGGGAGCCTCAACAAGCAGATTGTCTTAAACACTGGGTTGACAAGGTTCTGTAATGATAGGCAAAACAAGCTTCTAAGCTATTAGTTTGTCTCATTGCTGTCCTGTAAGGTTTTCATTATATTCATTATGTGCATAAACAGAACCTTCACCTCACTGGGCATCCATCTGCTGGCTTTATGTTATGGGACTGAGGCCCTGATGCTTTCTAGCTGCAGCTGACACTTTTCCAAAGATTTTATATTATGACTTTGTCCTAGTACGAGGCAAAGGAAATGCATCCCTTTATATGGGAATATAATGTGTGAAATACCTAAGTTTTAGTTTTCTAGTACTTGACAAGAAAAACATCAGTTCCAGAGCCTAAAATCAAAATGGCTCAGGAAAAAGAAACAATCTGTCTTTCTGCCTTGGTTTTCTAAGAGCTTACTTCTGAGATGTAGCTTTTGTTCATTGTTTTTCCCACCAGTGAGCTTTTTCAGGTGCTTGCTCATGACCCCCTTTGTATAATGGGAAGTAGGAGTAACTTTTGGGTTAGAGCAAGTTTGACGGTTTGTGGCACCTTGGTTTGCTGTACGAACACGGAGATCTGCTGGCTGAGGTGTTGTATTTCCATTTCTTGAGGCTTTGCTCAAGGTCTGCATAGCTGAAATAGCTCAGCACTACACCCTTATTTGGATTAGCAGAAGGTACTGTATCTGGTAGAACTGCTGTGAGCTTTGTTAGATGAATCAGAAGGCATTTGGTCTGCGTTACATCAAGAGTGTCAGGCCTTGTGTACCTTTAAATTTGACCCACAACTCTTCATCCTGTAGACACTACAGTCTTCATTAGTCACTTAATTGACACCATACCAGTTGTCTTCATTACATCTTTACATTCAAAGACATGAGTTTTGTGCATTTTTGCATGCCCATTGATGATTCTAATTATTGCTTTATATGCAGAATCAATATAGAAGCTCGCAAATCTCCTAAGATGTCACGAGCTGCGCAGGAGATATCAAGATCGCCAAGGTTACCAATAAGGAAACCTTCTATTGGTTCACCAAGCCTAACACGAAGAGAGTTTCCTTTAGAAGATATGACTCAGGTATTGTGCACATTGTGACCAGACCTGAGTCCAAAGGCGTCTCCTTCCAGAGGTAGCAAGTTGTGATCTAGATCCAATGATCACCAATAGAATTTTTTCATTTAATTACAGCTACTAGATGAGAATTGCATCTTCCAATTCAATATTAATCCTGGTACCACTGACTTCTCTCAGTGTGAATCCATGTGAGCGGTTTTATTCTAGGTGATGTTGTTGCTTGTTTGAAAGCATACATGAAAATGTTACTCAGAGCTGTCCTAATGCCATCATAGTTCTCTGCTTTGTTAGGAATCTGCAGAGACAAGGAAATGCATGCTTCAGACAGCCGCACATTCTCTACTTCGTAATTATGTGGAACAGCCTTAATTGGAAGGCAGGCAAGGAATTAGCACTTTGTGCTCTTTGCGGTGTTCACATCCTGTGGGTAAATGAAACTTAGCAGGCTGTAGAACTGTCTGGGTTACATATTTTATTATACCAACCTGCGTTCTTTTAATTTGGTTTTGTTTCATTTCAGTTGATTTTTTCTGCTCTATCATTTCACTTTTTCCTTTATAGTGAAATGTTCTAGATGAGTTACACAGCAGCGGTAGATGGAAGCAAACGTCCTTTGAACAGGGCAGGAGATCAGAGGCTTAGATCCTGCTCCTGATAGTGACAGCATAACTCTTGGCCTTTGAGAAAATCTTTTGATCTTTCAGACACATAATTTGATCACCATGGAAGCAGTGATTTGGGAAGCTGCTTTGGAAGCTCCAGGAAAAAAATGTTTACCATTATGAGTAATTAATTTCTGTCTTATTTATTGTTCTATAAAGTGGTTCTTAAGCATAGAAGCAAAGGACAGGGTCTATTACTTTCTGAAATACAGAATCACTGTGCTCTTGTGCAGGAGAAGCAAGTGTCTGAAAACAGACCTGTTCTCAGTAAGCAGACATCATGTCGTTCCGTTCTTCAACAGCTTTAATCAGCCTATGTGGCTGTTGTATAAATCATTTCTGATGGTGTTCAGGTATCAAAATGAGACTTCTTAATGGCTGGGTATAACAGGCGCTACATAGGCACATTAGGCTGTCTCAATAAAATAAAAACAAGAGAAACTGAAATTGTATTATCACTTGCAATAGCTTGATTGCTCTGCAGGTTTTTATTAGAGCCTGATACAGATTTTATTAGGTGAAAATGATCTTGTTTTTGCTTTGCAGCACAACTACCTTGCTCAGGTCACATCTAATATCTGGGGAACCAAATTTAAAATTGTGGGTTTGGCTGCTTTCCTACCAACTAACCTTGGTGCAGGTAAAAGTGAACTTTATTGATTTTTTTGCATCTCAAATTCTTTCTAACAAACAACAAAATTATCCCATGTGATTCTTTTTAAGTGATCAAAAGGCTTCTATAACAAAGCACTTATTTTCTGTGGACGGTAGGAATTAGATTTTACAAAAATCACAGTAACTAAAAGAGATTAAAATCTATAAATACAATAATGAGATGATCAAGAAAATGTTAAAAGCCTCAGTTGTAATAAAAATATAAATTAACAGTCAAGCCTGGACCTTTATTTTTACAGGTTTTTTGAACAAAACCCAAACAAATAAAATTTTTGCAAGAAGATTATAAAAATCATAGGTTTTAAGTTACTGTAACAGAAATATTTTTAAAACTCCAATTTTATAGTCTATAAGCTACTAATTATACCAAAATACTGTTAAAAAAGCTCTTACAGCATCATGCTCAAGATTCTTCAAGTCAGCACATAGCCATATCATATGGTTCTCTTGCTGGAGCATCAGTAAATTGGTAGCTTTCATTAAAAGTAGCAGTTGTCTAGTCTTTTAACCTTTTCCTGGATAGGCCAGTGCTGATAGTCCTGTTGAAAGGAAGAAGGCTAAGTAAAGAACAGGGTACCACCTCACAGAACTGAGCTCTGAACTGAAATATTAATGCAAGTCTGGGAGTTTTATGAGCTCTTTGGAAGACTTAGTGTTTCCTATGTTGCATTATATAGTTGAGTCAGAACTACCTAACGATACCCTGGATGCAAAATTAATTAAATAGATATCTCTTGTGGCTATATGGACTATCAGATAAGAGATGGAATCCCAGCTACTGGAGAGAGGACCTTCTCTGGCCCAGCCTCCAGGCAAAGGTTGTTCTCTGAGGATGTTGTCACCCTGGGGACAACCAGTGCTACTACTGTAGGGCAATGGCACCTTCTACTTAATAAAGTGTTGTGGAAACCCTCAGGTTTGTTCCAGACACCTTTTCCTTTAAAGTGATTCACGGCTTTCTGACATCTGTATGTGCAATGATTGTCAAAAGATAGTATAAGAGTCAGGTCAAAGGTCCTTCTAATTCTCTCATTATCAGGTGACAGATATGTAGGGAAGGGTCTAAGTAGAGTAAGTGTGTAGTGATACTTCCTTCAAATGTTCTCCCAGTTTCCAATGGTTCAGGCCCCAGGGAATTCCTGAGCTAGAAGGGGTTTCTTTTGTATGTAGTAACGCTCAACAGATTTCCTTCCTGAGAGCTTTCCAGTTTTCCCCTAAATTCATATGTCAGTAGCATCCTGTGGTGAAGAGTTCCAAAAGCAGAACAGAAAAATTATTTTCCTTCTGTAAAAACAGATGTGAATACAAAGTGAAGTAATTAATTATTTCTACAGATATTTAACGACAGAGGTGCTGTTTCTATTTAAAGAGAAATACCTGAAAGTAACAATCTCTTTTATCCTGTTTACGCAGTGTTACATAGTGATTTGGCTAGGAACGGCCCTTACATGCATTTGTTCATTAATACATTACATAAAAATAGTCATAGCCCTTCTGTCTGCTTAGAATTGATTCTTTCTTAGCTTTAGATGCTCTTTGTGTAACAGATTTTCTTTTATATTTCTTGTTATACTGTTTCTCCAGTAATATATAAAACCAGTTTGCTGCATCTGCAGCCCAGGCAGATGACAATATATCTCCCAGAAGTGCGGAAGATTTCAATGGACTACATTAACCTGCCTGTCTTTAATCCAAATGTTTTCAGCGAAGACGAAGATGATTTACCAGGTAAGGAGGAGCTGGAGGTCTGCCATGTTATAGGTTAAGCTAGACAGAGGACAGATCACTTGTGTCACTAGCCCTCTCTGTTAAACACACAAATCAAAATCCCATAGTCTGATGGGGTCCTGTAGAACTGAACTAGAATAGGGCTAATATGTATTACGGACACTGTTTTCTAAAATAAGTGGAAAATATAATCTGTATAGAGCTGCTACATTTCAAGTTCATTGGAAAATTAATCATCTTTTATTTAGTTCGCTAAGAATTCTCCGTAGACTGAAGCCTTGCATTCTGCATCTTTGTAGGACAGAACTGTAATGTGTTGGAAATCCAAAAGGGTCGTTCTTCTGACCTGGTGGCAGCGAAGCACACAGCCTGCTGATAGGAGCTTGGGTTGGAGGGCAGGTTCCTGTAAAACTTAGCTGCCCTTTGAGAAGTGATAAACGCCTGTTTGGATTTTTGTCAATACCAAGTCTTAAAGAGAGGCTAAAATAGTAAAGTAGTCTATAAACAAGGGGGATCAGGAAGAATTTCTCATTTCACTGAGATGTAAGGTAGCAGAAGATTCGAGCAGTTCAGGGAAGGCTTGGGTGCAGGTGATGTGAATGTGGCAGATAAAAGGACTATATGTACTCAGAACCTCCTCCAATTAAAAAAAAAACAACCCACAACAAAACATCATACCAATCAAATTAACAACTTACAGACAAGAAGATAAATTAATACATTTTCAGAATTTTCACATCAGTGAGGGATTCCTCTTGCCAGGGCACAGGTTTTTGGTACTGCAGGAGTGGCTGTCATACCCAAGTTCCCTCTAAGGAGGAAGGAGTGTGAGCACTTTGCAATTAAAGGCTTATGCCAGAGTCGATTGAAATAAATGGAAATACTCCCATTATTTCAGACCAAGGTTTTGACTGCTGAAAGCACTAAAGCTTGTGTTTGACCCAAGCATCAGACTGGTCCTCTAGACTTCTGCAGAAATATTTGTGTGCCCATTCTTTCACAATTTGTGGCTTGGCTTGCTGAATTTATATCTGCATGATGTTCACCTGTAGGATCTGAGGAAAATAATAGAGACATTGGTGATTATATATACATTATGCATAGGAAGCACTCAACGTTTTCTATTATGAAACATGGTCCAAGCTGACAGTAATACAAAAATTAAATAGAAAAAAATAGGTAATATAAAGTTTTTGCACCCCTTCCTGGCAATTGGATTAGATCTGCAATATCAGTTCCTTTTATATTATTAAAAGAGCTGAAATGGTACTCAGAATTGCAGGTTGGTGAGCACCACATAAATATAGGGAAAATTATTAAAGAGTTTTGTTATAGCTCTTTGAGAAGGCTAGTAAAAGAATCATGCAACCATGTCCTCCATAAAAGCCTTCCTCTTGTCCACTTTTTCTTTCTAGCTTCTTCTGAAAATTCATTTCTGACTTAGCAAGTGGAGGCTACTTAAATCTTTAAAAACATTTTGGGGGATATCCTTTCTTAAAGCCTGCATCTAAAGGAAAAAAAGTGCCATATACTAATGGGGAAAAAATATTACAGTGTAAATAATGATTACATGATAGATTAAAAAATACAACACAGTAGAAACCTGCTCTTGGGCAGTGGAATGTTCATAGTGAGGTACTCTTGGGACAGGTGCTTTTTAATGTAGTCAGTAAAGATTTGGCAAGGCAAATGGACGTGACTTGCAAATTATGCAAACAAATCAATTAAAAACCCTTGGAGAAATGGAAAAAAATTGGATTTAAACACTTTGGGATATTAAGCAACACCGTGACGAATGAGATTTTGTCTGATAAGGAACTTAATACCCATGACTGCAACATTCTGGGTTGCTCAAGCCAAGCTAACAATTAAACCTCAAGCTCTGTCAGACAAATGGCTAACCTGCAGGCGTCAGGATGAAAGCATGGCCAGCCAAGCACAGGACCACACTGCCTTAGGGTCAGTTAAGTTTAGCTGTCGGTCTTCTTCTAAAGGAATGAGCAGAACTACCGTAAAAAGTTGCCAGCATAGCTACAGGCCTCCGTACGCCTACCACGTTCATGACTGATGCTGATAAAAGCCTAATGCTATGGAAAATGTAATTATAGGGCACAGGTAGATGAGTAAAATTTTAATTAGAAATTAACTAGGAACTGGGCAGCAGCTGGAGGAGTCCTGAATAATGGATCTCTTGCCTGATCTGGTCTTGCAAATCAGAGGTCTCCACAGAATTTGGCACACTGAAAGGATCCTGGATATGACTCTAGGATCCTCTTTTCCTCCCATAAACCTGCTGATGCAACTTGCTTATCATTTTTTGCCGGCTTTACACTGGAAAACTAATAAAGAATCTGCAAGATTCTTGGGTGTTTTAATATAGTTTTTACTGTTTCCCCTCTTTATTATGTTTTGTTCCTTCTTCTGCACCTGTACTTGGTTTCAGTGTCCTCATTTCCCTGCCACACTTCAGCTTTCGGTGGTAGTTCCTGTTGGAATCACTCTCACCACATTTTGCAAAACAAATTGCAAGCAATTAAGCAAGCTCCATGCTTCTGCTTAAAATCATCAGAATTGCTTCTTGCCTCACTGTCCCTTCTTCGCCACCACCACCTGTGGGAAACTTTTCATATATACATTTGCTTCTTTTCACATTTCTGATTGCAGCCTGTCCAAACATTGATGCTGAAGTTGCCCTGACTACAGTACCCACTTCTTGAATCTTTTTGGCTTCCTCACATCTTCCCTTACATTCCCCGACTGGCTTCCCGTCTATTTCCTCCCATCTCTTCCTTACAAATCTTCTTTCAAGAACTTCTGTAAGTTTTGTCTGTATTTCATTCCATCGTATTCCTCTCTCTATATCCATTTCATCTTCCTTCTTTTTGGGTTACTGGTTGCTTTGTCACCCACTATACTCAAGAGATAATAATGCTTTCCTTTTCCCGACTGTAGCCCATATTCTCCAGTTTTCCTAAGCTCACTGAATCTGGCGACATTATACTAGATATTACACAGTGCCTTCGGTGCAGGTCTTCCAGTTTCTTTTTCTTTTCCTCTACTTCTCATTTTTTTTCTTCGGATGACAACAAATGTCCAAGTCAAAACTCATAACTGGTGTCAGATCAGGGCAGGCTTAAGGAGCATCATTCCGTCTTCCTCCTGAAGCTCGGTTCAGCTTGGCACAGTGACACCTGACTGGCTGAAGAGGGACTCAGCCTGGGCCAGTGGGGACTTTCTTGTGCCTCACCATCAGGTAGCAGCAGCCCTAGAGGAAGTCAGGAAACCACATTAGTGGTCCTAGGACTAGGGGCAGAGAAGAGTGGTCTAGGACAGCGGCAATGATTGGTTTCAAGTGGATTATCCTTTCTATTGTTTGTTGATGTATTTACTATTAAGAAACCCTCCCTGAAAACTAGTGAGCCCTGATTCAGCACAACTTTTATTGATTCAAGTAGAAGTAATTAAAACTGGATTATGAGTGAGTGGTAATTCAGATTCTGAAAGTCCTTGGGAATTGTAGTGTAGACTGAAAGCAAGCTCTGAACTTTACCTCTGAAGCATCACTCCCAAAAAGTTACTTTAAACTTGATCAGCAGCTATTACGAATAGATATCGTGCAATGGGAATCAGGGGAGACTGATCAGTGGAGGTTTCCTTCTTCAAACTATGGTCTGATCCATTGGTTTTGGGATCTGATAGCACTCCATCCAAATGCAGCCTGGTGCTTAAGCAAGTATGTGAAATCCGCAGGTAGTTTAAAAATTCAAAGGTAAAGTGGAAGGACACAGTACAGAAAATGTGCAGTATTTTTTCTTCTAATTCACTTTAAAAGCCAATTTCCCCCAGTTTCTGAATTTTATGTAAATACTGCCATGAAATTTTCCCATTAAACTTTTTTTAGCTACCCGCATGTCTTCCTCAAGTGCTGAAGAAGACCCCAAAAGATGTGAAATACCGCTTCAGGAAAATTCCTTATTTTAGTCAAGCAAAGGCTTGTGGCCCCTTGCCCCTCCAGGCCTGGGCCCGCAGCACAGGCCTCGCCACTGCTGTGGCGTGCAAGGGGCCCCCGGGGCAGAGGAGTCCAGGGTGGCGGGTGACACGCTGTGTTGTTCGTTGCAGTGCCCGGCGCCCCCGGCGCCCCCGCCAGCAGCCCGCCGTGCACCGTCAACATCCCCATCGCCCCCATCCACAGCTCGGCCCAGGCCATGTCGCCCACGCAGAGCATCGGCCTGGTCCAGTCGCTGCTGGCCAATCAGAACGTGCAGCTGGACGTGCTGGCCAATCCGCCGGCGGAAGTGGGGGGCGAGGGGGCGGGGCCCTTCCCGGGGGTGCCAGGCCGATTTCCCGGCCCCGGGGCGGGGGCGCTGGCCGGGAATGAGCTGAGCCGCGCCGCCCCCGTGCCCCCTGCCCTCGCCCCGCCGCCCCCCGCGCCCNCTCGACCTCTGCCTGAAGAAGGGGGAGTTCTCCCTCTACCCGGCTGGGCACTACCAGACACCCCTGGGGTACGAGCGGATAACGACGTTCGACAGCAGCGGGAACGTGGAGGAGGTGTGCCGGCCTCGCACCAGGATGCTCTGCGCCCAGAGCACCTACACCCTGCCAGGGCCTGGCAGCTCCGCCACCTTGCGCATCACCGCCGCCGAGAAGAAGATGCAGCAGCCCTGCACCAGCGCCACCCTGAACCGGCTCACGGTCCCCCGTTACTCCATCCCAACTGGGGACCCGCCGCCCTACCCTGACATCGCCAGCCAGCTGTCTCAAGGCAGAAACATCTCGCAGAGGCTGGACAGCAGTATCATTCATGCGACTCTGCGGAGGAACAGCAGAGAGGCAGCCCTGAAAATGGCTCAGCTGGTGGATGGTCAGAGAGCCACCTTGCAACTTCCTCCTAAACCCAAGAGCAGCGTTGTGACAGCGCAGTACCAGCAGAGAGTACCCACCGCCTTGTACACCTGCAGCCAATGCAGCAGCAGCAGCAGCAGCAGCAATGCGAGCGCTGGTGGTGTGAACAACATCACTAGTGCCAATGCTAGTAGCAGCACTTCCAGTATCGGTGGCATTAGACCTGATCTGAGCACAGGGAGCGGCTCCCAGCACAGCTCCGTCATCGCTCACTCTGTCAGTACTTCGCCTCTGGCCTCCCAGTCCTCCTACAGCTTGCTAAGCCCGCCTGACAATTCCTGTGACCGAGCAGATTATATCAACTCCGCCTTCACGGAGGATGAGGCCCTTTCTCAGCACTGCCCGGTGGAGAAATCAATACGGCATGTACCCGTGGCCTTGACAGAGGCTGCCCTCAGTGTAAAACGGCCGCCACCGTACCAGTGGGACCCTATGGTGAGTGAAGAGATATGGGTTCCTCAGGAAAGATCATCTCAGAGCTCAGTGCCCAACCCTCTAAAACCTACTCCTCTCATCATCGGTCAAGCTCAACATCTGGATATGTCTCGAGTGCCATTTGTTTCCCCCAAGTCTCCAGCCAGTCCTACTGCCACTTTCCAGACGAGTTATGGGGTTGGAGTACCTTACCCAGGAAGCTACAGTGCCCCTCCCCTTCAGGGAATGCAGCCCCCCTGCTCCCCCAAAGAAGCTCTGGCCCCAACACAGTTTGCACAGCAGGAGCCCACAGTTGTGCTTCAGCCAGGTTATCCATCCAACCTCTCCTATTGCCCTTTGCCACCCATGTACCCGGGAAGTAGCGCCTGCTCTAGTTTACAGCTGCCACCAATCGCCTTGCACCCATGGAGCTCCTACAGCACCTGCCCACCCGTACAGAACCCCCAGGGCACATTGCCCCCCAAGCCGCTCCTCGTGGTGGAGAAGCCGGTGATGTCTCCCCCGCCAGCAGAGCTGCAGGGCCACGTGGGCACAGAGGTAATGGTGGAGACGGCAGATACCTTCCAGGAGGTGCTCTCCTTGACGGAAAGCCCCGTTCCTCAAAGGACGGACAAATTCGGCAAGAAGAGCCGTAAGCGCCTAGACAGTCGAGCTGAGGAAGGAAACGTGCAGGCTATCACTGAGGGCAAGGTCAAAAAGGAGGCAAGGACACTGACTGACTTCAATTCTCTGATATCCAGCCCTCGGCTGGGGAGGGAGAAGAAGAAAGTTAAGAGCCAGAAAGACCAGCTGAAGTCCAAGAAGCTAAACAAGACAAACGAGTTTCAGGACAGTTCAGAGAGCGAACCAGAGCTTTTTATTAGTGGGGACGAACTGATGAACCAGAGCCAAGGTAGCAAAAAGGGTTGGAAAACCAAAAGGAGTTTGAGGACAGCCAGTGAGCTGGATGAATTCAAGTGCCGGAAGGCCAGCGAGAAGGAGGACGGGAGGCTAGGGAGCCAGGGCTTTGTGTACGTGATGGCCAATAAGCAGCCGCTGTGGAACGAGGCAACACAAGTCTACCAGCTGGACTTCGGAGGGCGGGTGACCCAGGAGTCGGCAAAAAACTTCCAGATTGAGCTGGAAGGACGACAGGTAGGAGGGGACAGCGCATGTAGGCTGGGTTGGGGGATGGAGGTTGTAAAGTAAATGTATAAAATACGTTTGGTCTTACTCTAGTCAGACACAGGAGTAAGGGCCTCCTTTAGTCTCACTGGCTCTCACTGCTGAAGGTAGGTGGGTTTTGTAATAAACACAACAGATCCCCCCAGCGGTAGCTGCATTTGCTGTCGGTGGTTGTGGATGGGACTAGCATTGGTCCCTTCTTGCAATGCTCACAAAGGATAGCTGGTCAGCAGCTGGCTAAGGCAGAGAAGATGGGTGGGCATGCAATGCCAAAATTTGCCCTTGTGGGTACCAGGCCTCTGGGGCTGGTTCTTAATGCTAGAGGAGGGGAGCACTGACCCTCCTCAGAACAAAGTGCTCCTAAGCCACTTCTGAACTGCCCGTGTGTAGAGGGGTCTGTGCATAGTTCAAAAAAATCAAAACATTTAATTTTAGGCTCTCTCACCTTGGCCCAAATGGTATGTCACTACACCAAATCCAGGCTATTAAGTGGTACCAATCAGCAGGACACTGGACTGAGACTCAGGAGACATGTATTTATTTCCTTGTCCAGCTGTCCCATCTCTGTAAGTCACTTTTGATTTATTAAAGACATCAAGGCTCTCAATTCCCTCTGATTTACCTTGGGAGTTAGATGTATTAAATATCCAACATGCACGACCAGTGGTAGTCTCTTGGTTTTGTTTGCCTGTGACCACAGCTCATTAAAAAGGCAGTGATCAGAGCCATATATATCTTTCTTCTTTAGTTAAATGTCTGTGGATACGTGCCCATGGACAGCTGTGCAAAATCACCCAGCTGCAGATTTTGTTGGTGGGACAGCAAAGCCTGATTCAGCTTGCACATACAGCCTCCATTCTAGCTCAAGGAACTTCACTGTAGAGCAAATATGATCTGGGTTTCTGATGAAGTGACTGAAAAAGCAGTAATAATACGCCAAACTTCAGATATTCCCCGCAGAAGAACAATGAACAACCTGACTAGCCTTGCTTTACATTTCAAATAGCTCCCACTGCCCCTTTGCTAATTCAATCTCAGTGTAATTATGTGATAGTGAAGTTTATGCAAAGGAAAACAGAACTGCCAAGAACATACAGCTGGTAAGCTCTGAAGTGCTGGATTCAGGAGACTGGTTATTCCTCTTCCCTGAAAGTTCCTTTCTTTGAAAAGAAAATCTGTTTTGCTAGTGGACTGATGATAGGATGTCTGCAAGGGAGAGAATGGTGTTTTCCTGCAGGAAGCATGGTGCTGATGTAACCCACAGCTGCTGAAGTAATTGGTGACAATCTACTTACACCAATGCTGTATACAGTCCAGCATGTTTTAAAGCTCAGTTTACTCCATAGAGTCAAATATTGCAGTCAAATACTGTATACAAATAGTACAGTGCTCTTTCTCTGGCATCACAGCCCGTTCTCTGAGTAGTCCCATTCCTATTAGCTCAAGAGATGACGTGTTCTTACAAAGAAGCAAAAACATTATGCTTTTACTCTTCTCTGGTTCCTTTTCTGTGGTTCACTTTTTTGACCTTGTTCTCTTTTTCCCTCCCTTCTTCTCTTCCCCTGCTTCCCAGGTGATGCAGTTTGGAAGGATTGATGGCAATGCTTACATTTTGGACTTTCAGTATCCGTTTTCTGCAGTGCAAGCCTTTGCTGTTGCTCTGGCTAATGTGACTCAGCGCCTCAAATGAACAAGCAGAGACTGGAGAGAGGAAAATGTTAACCTTCTCATAAAGTCCAAACAGAAAAATGTCAGGGCAGCCTGTTTTAGGTGTGCAGAGGTGCCTGGGAGCGAAGAAGGCAGTAAAACTGGAATAGTCTCTTGGTGCCCAACAGAAGGGCATTAACTCTAATCGGTCATGGGGTGGAGGGTGGGGGGCTGTTTTCTGTTTTGTTTGTTTACTCGTTTGTTTGTTTTCAGGTTGGGGTTTTTTTCCTTCTTAAGCGTATTGCTGGGTCTCAGAAAGAGCAAAGGGTTGCGAGCTGTTCAGTGTTACATGGAGAAGTGTGGCTTTTGGCTTGTTGTGGTGGTTCTGCCGTGTTTGCTACAGTAGCTGATGTAAGCTCATAGGGGGATTAAAAAAGACTGCTCTTTTTGATAGACTGCCTTATATCATGCTGTTCTTTTTAAAACAGGGAACATAACTTTTTTTCTGGTCCAGTTTGTACTACTACTACTACAACAACAACAACATCAGTGATAGCAGCAAAAAAAAAAAAGACAAAAAAAGCTATAATACTTGAAGACATGTGTTTCTTCTCTGATCTCTGATAATAACTGAGCACTACAAGTTCCAAGGAGGCTTATGTAGGTCAATGTTTAATTTATAAATAATGATGTATTGTTCAAAAGAGAAACAAAATTGTTACCAATGGGTGGTTTTAAAATCCAGTGTATCAAAGAAGTTGATGTCTGCTTGTTTTGTGTGCTGTTATTGGGGATAAACATCTTTCAGTAGGTGA
Source organism: Chionis minor (assembly GCA_013398295.1). Taxonomy (NCBI): domain Eukaryota; kingdom Metazoa; phylum Chordata; class Aves; order Charadriiformes; family Chionidae; genus Chionis; species Chionis minor. The sequence goes on from VZSF01000285.1 coordinate 449,876, forward strand.
CAGAAGATAGAGGAGGAAATAAGTACAAGCATGGCTTCTTGTGTTATTGGGGATAAACATCTTTCAGTAGGTGACAGAAAATAGGGGAGGAAATAATTACAAGCATTGCTTCTTTGCTCATTTTGATGGGCAGTATTCTCCGATTTGGCCTGCAGTTGGGAGAGATACGGTCTGACTCCAAGGCCACCCCTGTACATGCTCCTCATCTAGATGTGTTTACACTTTATAAACAAAGTCTTTTAAGTGAATGGGAAGGCCCAGTGTATTCAGTTTTAGCAATCAGTACGAATCAAGTTCTACAACAGTGTATTGGTGCTTGAATTAGGAAGGAGACAGAAAATAGCAAGTCATTACAGGAAGCAATTTCGTCAGGAAAGCAATTTCGTTACAGGAAACAACATCATGGCTGGCTGGAGAACAAACAAGTTGAAAGAGGATGGACAAATTGGACAGAATCATCCCTTTTATCACCTTGCTACTTGAGTGGTCTTTGTGAGTGTGGTTTGAGAACATAATACTCCAGCTAAGAGCAAGAAGCCAAAGTTTACATGGAGTGTAAGGAGGCTTAATAACCATAGCATGACTCTGCAGTTCTTTCTGGTGGACATGCAGACCTGTTCAGCATTTCAGAAGGGTTGCTTGCACAGAACAAGCAACTGTGTTGTCCATGTGTTGTGCACGTATTTATTTGCTTTCTCTCTTTCCTCCTTGCCTGGATTTTACCACGGAATATGTTTTGATACGGAGGCAGTTTCCCCAGTAATACACAACCCACAAAACTATTCTTGTAACTCTTCTGAAGTGAAAGGCACACTTGAGAAAGTTATGTTGGTTGAGGTGCTGATGGCTGCTCTGTTTTTGTCTTTCATCCACAATTCCACTTCTTAATTGAAAAACTCTGTATAACTTAAGATGAATAGGCATGATTTTCTCTTTGCTTTTCTTAAATCCCAATGGCAGGGCAGATCTGTGTTGCATTTGATTCATTGTAGAGGAACATATCACTTAAGATAAGACCCTGCAGTAGCAGGAGTTACTGACATGCAGTAAACTTATAACTTCTGCTCTGCTGAGGCTACTAGAGCTGTACAGCAAAGAGAGAGGGAGTAATGCCAGTCAGAGAGGAGTTTTGGAGAGTTGCCAAGGGAGATGATGAGGCAGATAATCCACAGGTAATGTCCCGTAGGGTAGGTCCAGGAAAAACCACCTGCAAGATGGTTTACTTGGAGAGAGGAAGCAGAGGCAGGAAGGAAGGAGGGGGAAAGTAGATGGTACCATGCCTGTATTATCCCAAAGCTCAGCAGCTTCTGCTTGCATGTGGGATTGGTCAGGTACAACATTCCCCTTGGCATCTGACAGATTGTTGTTTGCTTTGATTAATTAATTTTGTTGAATTTCCTTCAGTTTACTGGGCCCACTTGTATTCTTTCTCATGTGCATGATTTATTCAGCAGTTTTTGAGTACTTGTGTGTATAATGTGTGTGAAACAGAGGAACTGAAATGGATTTGGTTCTGGTCCCCTTAAAATCAATGGAAGTGTTTCCCTTGGCTTTTGTGGAGGAAGCATTGTTAAGCCCTTTGTCTATATTGAGTTATACACCATACAAACAGTAGGTTGAATTCTCAGTCCACTGATTCCAGTACATGAGGAGGGAAGTTGGCTGATGAGTCCTCACCTGCCCTAAGGTCTGTGCTAACCAGTCATACCCTAATTAGAGTATAACTGGCACACACTGAACACCGTAAGAGAAGAAACAGACTGTGACTTGTTTGCTTGCTGAGGGAAGGGCCGCTCAGTCACATAGTAGAAATATTCAGCTGGAAGGAAAATCACCTGTCATTTAAAGACAAAATTCTTACTATGTGGAAACAACATGATTATTTTTTTCTGAACAAAATCTAATCTAAATAGAAGGACTTCTGCATGCAGTTTCTTTAACCTTCCAGGGAACAGTATTCCTCTTCACTTGGTTCATTGCCAATTTTTTCCAGTTATCAGTAATTTTATGGTAATGGAGAACCAAGAAAGGAAACACGATGCAGCAAGTAGCAGAGTTAGTAACTTGGTTTCATTGGCCCAGGTCATGATTACGTCCTTCTGATGGCACTTACAGAGTCTTGGCATAGAAGACACCTGGTTTCTGCCCCAGCAAAGCACAAGGAGTAGTTATCATGAAGTAGGAAAATAAATGCAGTTTCCAACATCCTTCCCATTTACTTGTCAGAAAATGCTATAGGATAAGATAATCCCTTTAATTGAGGATTTTAATGGTGTAGAGAATACCCAGCATTAGAGAGAAAGCATACTCTCAAATATATAGAATTTTAATAAAGGGAATGGGAATTATGTAGATATCTGAGTGTGCAACTGGATCCTAAATTATACAACGAACAAGTGAAACTGACAGTTGTTTTATTTTTCATTGAGGTACAATATAGGAAACAAATTTAAAAGCCCCCTCCTGAAATAATCACTTAAATCCTGAAGATTGCTATTGCATTCAACCAAAAGATAGATGTTACATTTTATATTTCATTAGTAAAACCCAGGTTTTCTGTAGATAACTAAGTTGTTCTAGGAAGAATGTAGCAAAGTGTTCAGAAATACCTAGTTCTTTTCTACATACAGTAATTTCCAGTAGTTAAGTATGTTTTTTCCAAAGCTTTTTTTAGTTGTGCAATAATTGTGACTGTCTAGGGGTTTTATGGGTTTTTTTGTTGGGTTCGGCTTTTGGGGTTTTTCTTGAGGGAATTTTGAGTGTTTTTTTAAAGGTAATTTAATGCAGATTTCCTGTTAATGTCCAAAAGACAAATTATTTATCTTGCGTAATGTAATATGTGATTTAGGGATTATTTTATTACTATGTATCAGTGAGTTATACACACTTTCTTATTTATATTTAAACAGCATCTTTGTAAGTAATTATTTGCTAGCAGTATGTTTTGCTGCAGGAAGTTTAAAATGCATATAGGAAGACCTGGTTTTGCTGGATAGTATGAAAAATTTCATAATGCAGGCAGGCAAAAACATTTTTTTGGCAGCTGAACGCAGTGAGTTTGCTATGGAGGACTGTGTAGACTACAGAGAGTCTAGATGATGACATTGGGACCTGCAGAAATCTGTCTTCTCCGCTCTTTTCCCCCTGTATATCTAACTGTATATTTCAGTTGGGAGTGGTTTTAAAAATACAAGACTTGATTTGCTTTCCATCTTCTCAGTACAGTGCTTTTTCTTGAGGTATAAAATAAGGTGGGTTATGGGATAAAAGAGGGTGTAATGATACAGGCTCAGTTTGGAAGAAGATCATTGCAAAAGTTTAGTAGGGTTTGGCAATGGCGTAGTTCGGTGATATGCAGATACACAAGCAAACTAGCTTGGAATAAGCTAGCTGAGGCACGAGAAATTGTGTAGCAGTAGATGCATTTTCCTCTGCTTGAACTAATACCACTTCAGGTGGGTCAGATGATTCCAACACAGCCACAGTGCTTCTCTTATCTGAGCTAGCCCTGCACAGAACTGATGGAGCTGAGCCCTGATGCTGCCTGCAGCAGCTTGGCCTCTTCAAGACGCTCTGTGGGAGACCTGGTGGAGCAGGCGTTCCTCCACTCGTCCTTCTAGGTCTACCCCAAGAGCAGTGTGCGCCTGCCGCGGGGCTTGGGCTGCAGCAGCTTTGGGCAGAGAAGGCGCTGATGTCAGCCGGTGGCCATGGTGGCCATTTGAAGTCAGAATCTGCTCCACTGGAGTTGCAAAGGGGTGCAACAGAGAACCTGATTCTTTTGAAAAAACATGGTAGATGTCCTCAAAATATAGCTCCTAACAGCGTCTAAAAATTGATACCCAAAGTCCAGTATGAAATGAACCATGCGTGGAGTGGCAAATTTTAGCTTGAAACAGCGAGAATATCATGTTTCTGCAACACCCTAAGAAGCTATAAGAAGGAAGGGGGGTGAAAGAGGAAAAGAAGGGAATTATCACGTTAATAATTTTGCACTCGGTTCCAAAGGTAGCAGTAACATGTGCCATGGGCTGCTTGACTATTAGTTGTATGACAGTAAATCTGTACACAGGTTCGTCTCAGATAAACTTTCTGTGATGCAACCACAAGTAAAACAATTCCACGTTTCTCTCTCCGGTTTTGTTCCATTGTTTTTATGAAGATGCATGAAGGTGTACAGGTGTCAGACAAAGATATCTGACTTTGCTGAAGCCTTGAGCCTCGACTTTCTGTAGGTCCAAGCTTTCCTTGATGTGTCCTCTCAGAAATTCCAAACAGATTTCGGAGCTTGCCTGATTGTTGCCTGAGACAATTTCTGTGCATTTGCTTTTTGCAGCCTGATGTGTGTGATCCTATGTTATCTTGGTGCCCTGTTAACTGTCAGAAACAGTTTAAATCCTCTTATGAAGAGCGCAACACGTGCAAAAACTGATTTGATTGAGAGAAAGGGGAGAGAAGACAGAGTAAATTTTCACTAGCTTTTAAGAATGCGTTTCCCAGAGCAACAGTTTAGAAATTGCACATTTCTGCAGAGCCCAGCCCACTCTGGACCAGTAAATCTGACTTGGAGATTAGTAACAGATGAGTCACTCATGTGGCATACTGACGGGGGGCCTGACTACATATTTACGCCAAGATACATAAGAGTAGAATCCAGCCCAAAAGGTACTTTCCCATTACTGTGTGACTATAAAGTAAGAATGACTTATATGACCCATATATCCACTTAAGAAAATTATAAGGCGTTAGCCAACAACTATACCGACAGTTCTGTATAACCCCCCTGAAGAATGCTAGAAGTAAAATCCTGGCCACGGAGTAGTCATTCAGATTTTTGCCTTTTATTCCCATTTCTAGGTTTCCATCACAGGAGGGCAAGCTGTGTATGTTATTTAGAGATTGGCATAATGGTTTTCCCAGTATAAGACAGCAAATGTTATCATACTGCTGACAAAAATGGAAAAATTCTGTTAGGTGACTTTTTTCATTTTCAAATCCCTTCATCTTCAAGGCAAGCACAATACTCCATCAGCAAATACCAATTTAGAGTCCTGCTACCCTCAGGAGTAGTCCTCAGTAGGCACTACAAGTCCTCTTCAGAGGATTGGAATTTACATGCACCATTCTCAAAGGAATAAGATTAATTACTACTTGTGAACAATGGGCTATGTGAATTATTTTATCTTTGTGTTTATTTAATTTTCTTCTAAAAAAATCCTGCAGAGAAGTTTTAAGATTAAAAGATTTAGTTTTGCATGTTGCCTGGTATCTCTGAAGATGTATCAGGAGATAATTTCTTTGGGCAGTTTGATTGTTACTGCAGCTAGAAAATTTTTAGATTTTTAAGACAAAAGCAATTAACCAAATAAAAGAATGAAATAGGATTCAGTGAAGCAATTCTGGCTAAGAAAATTAAAAACTTCACCCTTCAACTTTTGATTTTTGCAAATGGATCTATAATGAAAAATTTGTGCTTCAAGGCAAATTGATTGTTGTGGAGCATTATGCAAGTGCTCAGGTTTGCTGACCCAGTGTTGACTGCAGGATCAAAACAACATGATTTTGTGAGACTTGAAATTAAATAAATGAAAACACTGAATACTTACCTATCCAGAGCATTCAGTGAAAAAAATTAGATGATATGATGTTGAAGCCTGCTAGTTTACTCTTAATCTTTGCCCTCCAATTTGCATTATTACAAATTTAAAAATATGATCTAATTCAGCAAATCTGAATCCTGACAGATGTTGTCTATTTGTGGAAGGTTTATCTAACTGGTCAAGTAGATGGCTTAAGATATGGATTAAGATAAAAGTAATAATAAAAGAGAAACATTTTTGAACAGTGTGCAGACACCTGAGTTTCAAGTATTTCATTGGAATAATGCTCGGCTTGTAATTCCTACCTATATTGTTTCAGGTTGTTTGTTCAGAACTTTCCTAATTTTCCCTTTGTTTCTTTTGTTTGCTTGATACATCTTTTGCCTTTGGTTTCCTTTTGTTTTACTATTTCTGCATTCGCTGCTTTTTTTTTTGTGTGTTGTCCGTTTGGGGAAGGGTATGTCTATTCAAGATCTCGTTGTTTATTGTAGATAAATATATGGTGTTGTGGAATAGCATGGGGATGCATTTGATTGAGAAGGCACTGTAGTGTTTCCTGAAAAAAGAAGGGGAGTTGCATTTGTTTATAAATGCATTATTTTGGTACTATAACTTTAAACATGATTTTGGATTTTTTTTTTTTTAATTTAATGAGCATATATTCATGCAGGTGCATGCGTTCTTAAGCTAGCAAGCCCGGCATGTTTTTCTTAAGGCTTTTGAAAATTTGGTACACAGTTTGTGTACTTTTACATACCTATACTATTTTTTAAATACATTTTTGGAATCTCAAATTTTCTTCTTTCTTTTCCTCCTCAGTATACCATGGTATACCTGGTTTCCATTGTACTTAAAAACTACCCTTATCTGCCTCTCCTTTTATGTATCTTGTGTAATAGATTTTGCAGGAGGTGCCTAGAAAGCATTGTTGGTTTCCCTATAAAAATGTGGTTTGTCCAAATTCTTTACTGTCTACAGGATTGAGAGATGGACTGATTGCCCTATTTTTCCTTGATGATTTGGAGTTGTAAGAGTTGTCCAGCTGTTGCTTAATAAAATTTTGCAGACTAGAAAATTCCTGACTTGTTTTTGTTGTATTCTGCATCTTGTTGAGCACCATAAATACTTTTAAAGCAGATGACAAATCTGTGCTGGAACGACCTGTATAATGAATGGCCAGATGCCATTATGCTTTCTCTTTTCAATAACTGTATCTGCAAGTTCCACTGAACATAATGCGTGTACCAGCCTGTCACGCTTTGTGTCATTCATATGGGAGGATGGATGGCAAAGATTTTGTGGTATTACTGTTCCTATCTAACTGGATGTCAGCTGATTCTTGCACTACTTGTCCTCTGCTTGCTTTCCTTTTTAAGGAAATTACCTTTGGGGGTTGTGGTACTTAACATTTTGTCATTGAGATACAGGAAACTTTAGCATTACCATGAGGGATTCTTCTGTGCTGTCATCTTTAATAGAATAAAATGTTGTGATAGCCATTGTTCATTCTCTGGGTTTGACCTAAAATAAGCATTCTGGAGTCTGAGGAAATAAAAAAGATAGTAAAGTAGCTTACCTTGCATAATAAACATCCCAGTTATGGCATAAATGAGAGAATCCTGGCATGGATCCTCATAATGGACCCAGGTTACTGGTGGAGTTTTGTGGGAATCTGTGCTGGTTTCTCACCTGTTCACCATATTCATGGGTGGCCTTGAGAAGAGTTTGAACGTTGAGCTACAAAGTTTACTGATGCTATGAAGTTATTCAAAATTGTAGAGGCAATGGCCAATTGTCAAGCATCTCAGAAAGTCTTTGTGAAACTTGGCAATAAAATGGCAGGTGAAACTCAGCATAGGTAAATGTAGAGTGACACACATGGGGAAACATCAGTTCTAACCACATTTGCGGTGATGGCCTCTGAAGTGACCTCTACTACTCAGAAGAGACCTCTGAGAGTTTGATAGATTGCTCTCTGAAAACATCATGTTGGTGCTCAGCAGCAGTCAAAAGAAGAAAATAAAGTATTAGTAATGTTTGGGAAAAGACTTGACAGAAAAGCAGAAAATGCTGACCAACAAAACTGTTGGTCACCACCCTTTGCATACTGTGCAGTACCAGTCCCCTGGCCTTAGAAAAGGTAGATTAGATCTAGAGAAGATTCAAAGCCGCATAACAACAGTCAAAGGCATTAATAAACTTCAACATGAGGGATAAATGCGAAGGCTAGGACTCTTCAGCGTGGAAACTCAGATAGCTTAAAAGAATTGCTAGAGAGCAACCAAAACAGGAGTAATGTGGAAAGGTGGGTAGGGATTGTCTGTTGATTGTCTCTTCCTAGGAGCTATAAAATGAAAATAAAGTGAAATAATAGTGGAGCAGGATATCAAACAAAAGGAGGTGGTTCTTCCCAGAGGTGAATAGCAGACCACTTTGCCAAAGGATGCCGCGATGCAAGTTTACAAGAATTCAAGCAAGACTGGAAAAGTGCATTGGGACTCTAAACAAACTGCAACAGGGGCAGAAAGTTCCCTGTGCTGAAAATAGTCAGAGGCTGGGAGAGTACTAGGAAAAATACAGTATGAATTTGCTCTGTTCTTGCTCTTCCTGAGGAATCTAGAAATGGCTATTGTAGGAGACAAAACACTGGGCTTAAATGGATTCTCACTGTGAACCAGTGTCACCATTCATACACTAGCATTTCTAAAACAAGCTTAAACCTGGAGTGTCAGCCTCTGGAAATGAGGAGATGGAGGAGGATTCCCAACCTGGTGTCTGAATGTGTTGCACTGCAACTGTGAGAAGTCCTCCTCTAGCATCAGCACTGCTTAGGGAATGAGTGCTGAAGGTCTGCCGACACTCATGACATCTCCCTTAGCTCTAGATGAGTTTACAAGTGAAATTCAAATTCTACTAAAATGCAGAAATTATGAATTTAGTTGTTATGTATGGAGACAGAGAAATGGGGCTTCTGTCATGGCACTGTGCTTTGGCCTTTTGCTTTTTTGCTTTTTTGCTTTGACTAGTTTTGGTGTTTCATTGGCCACGTGATCTAAAGTAATTAATGTAGTTTCTTTTTCGATCAAAGTTCCAGCAGTTTTCAGGTTTTTCCTTCTTTGTGTAGGATATTGATGTAAAATACAGTCATCTTCTGCTTCCCTGCCCTTTTTTAGTGTATATTCAGGTGTTTCTGCCAGCTGTAGCACTGGTAATTGATCCAGTCATGGTAATCTGTATGTCCTTTGCTCATGGAACTGAGTTAGTGCAGTTTGGCTTGTTCCAGAAGATCGATTTTGGAAGGCCCCTCTCTGCTGGGTGCAACTGGTTAAATTTAACACATGTAGTCACTTGTAGTTGTAAATAAACTTTCTGTACATGTTGGTACATAAATGAGACTAAATGAGAACACTGGAGCTGTAACTAGCTCTTGAGAAAGAGGAGGCATGAAAGGAAGCAAAGGGATCTGGGGAGGTGGCTTGTTTGGGAGAGATGACCACTGAGACATTCCTGCCTGGAAATGGCAGGTTAAGCAAGATGTATCAATTAACAGAGGCTGCAGTAAACAAATAAAAATGTGAGCCTTTAGGAAAGCATCCTAGAAAGATTCCTGTCGTAATTTTCTAGCCTCATAAAGGAATTAATAGCATTTACTTGTTCTCTTTTATATATGATTGTGATGGTTGTTGATAATAGTGGTATCTTGTTTTCATGATTTAGCTGAATACAAGGGCTATTTGTCCCCGGTGCCCTCTATCTACACTGTCTGGTTTAGAGGTCAGAAGGGCACATGTAGACATGTGCAGTGATGGAACAATATTTAAGCAGGGGCTTTTAGAAAAGAAACTAGGAGTACAGCAGCTATACATATAGTTAAGCTTGTATATATAATTTAACAGCTACTGGCTAGATCATGAGCTTTTTCACCAAGACAAGACAGGTTGTTGTTGTTGATGTTCTCTGGTCGATGACATGATCCATTTTTTATTGGCATTACTACCAAAATAACTATCAATAATAAAATAGCAATCTTTACTTAATGCTCATTTTTTTCAACAGCAGCCCAGTTTTCATTATGCAATCTTAATGGGATACACTCAGGAGATCAGTAATTACCTAGTTATGAGGGAGTTGTACAAGATTAGAAAAGAAAACTGGAGCACTTCATACCAATCGAGATTCATCTCAGACAGTTCATCTCACTCCTCATCCATTATAGCTGTGTGTTGCCTGTTCTCATTTTCCGTTCTGTTTAAAACAGACACATTTCAAATCTTTTTTCATTTGATCAAAGGGAAACCTGTTCATCTGGGGAAATAGTTTGCTTTGTTGCATCTCCTGATATTTTTATCCTTTCCAAGTGTTCCACGTTTTCCTCCATTTCTCGCTTCCCCATGGATGAGGAGGAAAGTTAGATTTGAACTGCAGTAAGTAACATTTCTTTGTTCTCCTCCTTTGTCATTGCACACTGTGGCAATAGTCCTCTCTCTTAAAACAAGAGTATCTTTGTTCCCTTGCACAATTTTGGTGAGATTAATTTCTTCCTTTTCCTTTCAAAGCTATTTAAGACTTTTTTATTTTTTTGTAATCTGAAAGGATGTTTATTTTAGACAAGAGTCTATATGAGGTGGTTATAGCAAAGGAAAGATACTAAAGATGATTTAAACATCATGGAGTCTTCTAAGTGACTTCCCTCTCTCATTTTATGATGTTTTCTAATGAGGAAAGCATCTTTGTTTTCATCAGATCTATGAACATACCTTAAGATTCTTCTCCTTGAGCTGGTGTGATAGCTAGTGTAATCACAGGTGGCAAACATTCATTTTGACAGGCTTTATTTGTATGGCTTAGAGAGTCACTAAAACCAAGGTTCCAGTTTTGTTCATAAATCCATTGCTAGTATTCCTATTTATGTATTACTAATAATTCTATCCACAGTTTGTAAAATATACAGGTTTTAGCAGATTAGAATTTTGTCTGATCAACAGAACATGTCAGTGAGTGTGAACAAAGAGTGGACATCTTTCCGAAAACCATGGCATATATTTAATTCACACTGGAAGTTCTGCTGTGAACTTCAGAAGTTCCACATGCGGATGAAGTGTCCTTTCAGGCCATAAACCTAGAGACCATCCTTCGGAGAGATGCCAGAATCCACAATTAGATTCCACTTCTGGAGATCATGGAAAACTTGAGTAAGAGTAAAATGCATCACACTGGGTATTGTCAGAAGTACTGCAGTTTGTTCATGATGAAAAAGCTGTTGAAAGAGCAAAGCAATAGCAATTGAGAAGGGAGAGGCTTCTGGGAAGTCAGTGAAGCTGTCGGGGTGGATCAGCAGCGTATGAGACAGAATGTACCTTACCTCAGAAGAAGAAGGGCAAAACTCATGAGATGATACATTAGTGAAAATCACTTGTATTCAGATATCTCAGTGCAGTATCTACAATCATGGTCATCCATGCCATCATCAGTAGAAAGATACTGGCCATTGAAAGTTTGTGGGTTTTTTCAGAAATTGTTACCATATGAATATTAAATTAAGAGAATGAAAATAAAATTATAGAAGATGGTGAGAACTGTGATCTAAATTAAATATTCTGAAATGGAAAATGTTGCATACTAAGAGACATGTGCCTCCATTAGGAAAATATCTTTATCCAAAGTTAATAACAATGAACAACCTCATAGCAAGATTGTTTGCATCTGTGAAGTTTCAAGCAAGCCAAGAGGAAAAGATCCAAAAAGTGCAAATGTCCTAAGCTGGAGGTCAGGTCTGAAAGACCAATACATGAAATGCATGAAGATAAAGTGATATTTGTCATGTTTCCAAAGTTGTTCCATTAATCTACTATGTGTAGATTACTCAGTGCAAGAGACAAAGTTGAAAACAATTCAATCAAAAGAACAGATGTTTAAAATGGTTTTGAGTAGAGTTTTACAGACAACTGATCATGTCAAGTGTCTTTAAATGGGATCTGTACGTTCTGTTGGAAGAATTTTAGTGTAGCAGGCAATTGAGAAGTAATCAGCTGAAGAGATTCAAAGAACAGGATGTACAATGAAATTTACTCTCAAAATAGTTGTTAGGTCATAATTACTTGGATGAGTTAGTAATCATATGAAACAGCTGACAGCCATGATTTAACCGATTAATTTCAAGATAACTCATGAACACCTGTAAGTATGTATGACTTTGAAATATTGGGTGGGTGCTGAAGCTTGTTTGAGAGTTCAAGATAAATGCAGTCAGTGCTAATGAGGCAGATGCTGTCAGTTTGTTAACTGTCCAATTTCCTCTCTGATGTTGTTAAAGTAGGTAAAGTTAGGGAAGAAGCACAAAATTATACCAGGAGGAATTGTTTTAGAAGTGATTCACCTTCACAGAACCATTATGACTAGGTGCCCAAGTAGAAATGTAAGATATTTTCAAGTACCAACAGAAAGAATGGAGTTGCAAAGTCCTCAGGAAGGGATGTTGGAGGAATTTGTTAAGACAAATATTAATTGTTGGGTGACACAGACAACCAAAGGAGTCCTTGTGTGTTCCCTGGGTACAGCAACATTGGGTGGGTTACAAGTGTGACTCCTACTGAGATCATTGTTCTCCCTGTTACTACAGAAGGAATTTAATCCACAGAATGAACAGTGTTAACTAGGCATTGATTTCACCAGGTCATTAGCCCTACCAAATGACCGAAGCTGCAAAATTTATGTAATGCTTGATACTTGCAGAAGATGGCCAAAAAAAGATGCAGAGACAGGCAACAGAAGACACAAAGCAACTATTTGTTTCAAGAAGAAAACTGTGTAGCAATGCAGAAAGGTTCTTAGTCCAATCAGCAACTCGAGCCTCATCAGATTTGTAGCAGAAGAGAGTAAGTTTATGTGATAAATTCTCCATGTCATAAATGAGTCCCTGAGTTAATCAGTGACTTGAAAAAAACTCAGCCTTCCTAAATTATCTTATGAAAAGCTGATGGACTTTTTTGCATGCAGTCTGTGCTTCAAGCGATGGGTACAAATCAGCCACAATTACCCGTGAAGACATAACTATTCTTGAGCTTCGCCTTGGATAGAAATTTTATACCTTGCCCAGAATATCAAATGGTAGGAACGCAAGCCTCACAGGCATCTACGAGGTTGAATGCTTCCCCGATGTCAATGTTTGTGGAGATGTAACAAGCCTGTGTTTTGTTTGGGTTGTCAACAGTGGTAGTGCTTTTATAGGTGAGGGAAAGTTAGGAGACAGAAAAACCCATGCAGGTGTAGCTTCAAGCACTGGCTATTTCAACAGTTGTTTTTGTAACATAGGTGACCTGAAGTCCTGTGATGGGCAATACTTGGTGTCAATAAGTTTCTTTCATTAGCCTTTCTTCCAACATGAATGCCGTAGGTCCCAGCTGTCTTTGGGCATGCGCTGTGTCAGTTTGACCCATGTACAGTCAGTCACGCTGGAATTTGGAGGCTGTTGCTGCCATGCAAACCTCTTTTGCCCAATCCTGCAAGCCGTGGCTAGGCAACTGATACCCAGAAGAATCTGGATACAGAGTGGATGTTTGTGTGTACCATCACCAGGACAGCTGCCTTGCACATTGATTGTCGGGTGTGTCCTCCAGTGCACATGTCCAAATCATTAACACCTTTGCTTTAACAAAGAAATGCAAATGGCAACCTACCAGAAGGTTAAAGATGAAGGGACATACTGAGGAAGATCATTTCACTGAAGATTTGTGAGACTCAGATGTGAATTTTTTTGTTTGAAATAGAATCTTACAATTGTTTTATAGTATATTGAAATAATAAGGGAAAAAATGTTGTCTGTTTATGGCACTTTTAAACAACGGATGTATATCATTCTTATTGTATTAATAATCAGGTTTTGACTGATAAATATGTAAAGCTTAAATGTGACAGCGAAAAAATATGTCACCAAGAGGCAAGGCACCATTGTTAAAAGCTTAATCATCAGTTTGAAGCTACCAAAGGCTGTTGGATCTGAACAAAGTCCGTCAACACTGATGTCTTCAAAAAGCATTACTAAACTTTACTACTTCAAATGACACCAGTAGCTGAATTTTCTGACCTTGGTTCATTGGCTCTGTGAGCTGAATGCTACTCCCAGGAGCTTTATATGCAGCAAGCTCACCAAATTAACTGGATTTTCCTCCCAGGTGGTTCCTGACAATGACTTTTCTAATGCAGTGACACAGAGAAGCCCTATAACAGCATTTATCTGTGCCTGACTCAGTGGTTGAATAAGCCATCATTTCAGCTCCTCGGTGTTGCATTCTAATAGCTTCCCTTTTATTGCCCTGTTCTTTATTTCCCTTGGTGTATTCATCAAGCCATCAAAAAGAGAAAAAAAAATCAAAATAAACCCAACTTAATGTGATGCAGCATGCCAGCAAGCCTCAAAGGACCCTGATCTATCAGTGATGGTAACGGTGTGTTGGGGGGGCAGGGGGGGACTTTTCATAACGGTGTGTTAAGAATGAAGAGAGTGTGTCCACAAAGCAAATACCAGTTCCTGAGGTGCACCTGTGGTAGGAACAGGAAGACAGGATGGCTCATGCTATTTCATCATGCCTGTGTAAATTGCCTGAGAGGGAGACTTTCCTATGGAGCAGGTGATGAATGAACATATGGACTGCAGCTGTAGGAACCAAATATAATCTTTAAAAAGCCAGAGGAGACCAGGGAACTGCACACTGCAGCAGTATCTTACGTTACGTCACAAAAATATAGTAAATGTGAAACACAGAGTCTTGCTGCAACAGAAATTACCCGGGACTGCAAAGCAGTGGATTTGAGCAAACTAGCAGGAGCAGTATTCATTGTAATTCCATGGGGGACCAAACAGTACACCCACAGGCAGCCAGGAGAGACAGCTTGAATCATCAGAGAATTTGAGTCTTAAGAGCAATGCAGAGATGTGAAAAAGCAAGCCATGTTGTGTCCAATTGCTCACAGTACGGATGCAATTAGCAGCACCCAGGAGGTGGACTTGGTTTAAACTGTGACTGATCCCAAGAGATGCAATTTTAATTCTCAGCTCTCTTGTGGACAGCAATAACTGTATGGAATTCTACTATAGCTTGAAACTTACTGTACACACCTGAAATAAAATGCTTCTAAAGAAATTCCTTTCTCACACAAGGAGGCAAAAGGTACGTGAAGGCATTGAGCAGTGTGTCAAGAGATTCCAAGCTCCAGAGCCAGCTCTGTAATTTTAGGTCTATAAAAAAACATCTATAAAGTACATGAATTCCAAGGTACATGAGCTAACTTTTAAGAAAAAATGTGGGAGTCTACTAGCTATACTTTGTCACCCTGAGTGATGCAAGATGGTGTCACATGCTACTGTTGGAGAACATATTGCTAGACTGGAGCACACTTAACACCTTCCTTCCTTTTTCTGCTAAAATAGATGGGTTTGCACTTGTGTTTAAATAAAAAATTAAATGTCCTGCCAAACTTGTTCCTCAGACAGTATAGAAATAACTTGCAGTAATAACCAGAATTGACCTGTGTCAGTTCATCCTGTTTCACTCTTTTTTTCAGAAGGTTGAAGCTTGGCTAGTTTGTCATCAACAGTGGCACGGAGGAAACTGAAGAGAATTCCAGCCAACGGGTGTGCATTTTTAATTACTTTTATATAGCCTGAGAAATTTCAGGAGCTTGAGGAAACGCTTTAGCTAACTATATTTGAAAAAAGGAAGTAGGTAGCAGGCCAGCCATGCTGACCAGAGCAGCAGGCAAAATAATAAGGAGGATGATACAAGAGTCAGTTAAAAACTGGAATATAAGGATGTAAACCATGAGAAAGTAATTTTAGGTGATACGTTATTATGGAGAAAAAAGAGATCTTATCCCACTGTGTCGTTTGACACCATTATTTGAAGTTATTACCTCAATTTGTAGATAAAATTTCATTCACAGAGCATTTGATGAAATACTGCCTGGGGTTCTAATAAAGAAATTAGCAATAGCTAGTGTGAACAAGATGGCGTGCTTTAGGTGGTTTACAAATGAACCGAGAGATCTCACAAAGTAGCGTATGACATGGAATCATCACTGAGTGGAGTGTTTCTGAGAGGATTTTGCAGATTTTGCAGTAGATCTGACAGTAAGCAGGAATGCAGCAAATACAGGACTTTGATCAGATCTGGACATGGTACAAAGCTGCCAGAATGGCAAAGAGCACTAAGGGCAGGGCAGTGAAACATTACAGACCAAATGCACTTTTGATATAGACAAAGTTATGCATTTAGGAGCAAGGAATATGGATATTTCTTCAAAAACAGTAATTTAGCTCCAAAAGCTACAGGTCTGATTTGAAGGCACAGACGAGAGCAGACAAACATCTCAATGTGATATGTTAGCAATCCCAAGAGATCATCTTGCAAAAAGAGCTAGCACAATCCTTGGATTGCTAAGTAGGGCAAGTGGAGGGAGGGAAGTGATTTTGCCTGATAAAATACTGGGTCTGCTTCCAGGTTTTTAAACTAACTTGGAAGACGGGAGAGTGTTGAAAAAATGAAGTTCAAAAACTGGAGAAAATGCCTCACAGCAAGAGATATGTCTGTTTAGCTTGTTTCAGAGAAGAGCATAATTAAATAATTCTCACTATCTTAAAAAACTCAGCTGAACTAAAATACTGCTATCAAAAGGCATTTTAATTTAGCAGGGAAAGGCCCAACAAGCACTAATGACTGGGGGCTGAAGCCAAGTACAAAAAAGAAGCAAGACACATTTAATGATGAAAATAATTAACACTGGAACAAACTCAAAGAGCTCATGGATTCTCCATCCTGTGAATTGTTGCATTCAAGACTGCTTTCATTAAATGCATTTGGGTAGATATAGAGGAAAATGTGTGAAAAGCACAATGACCAAAGGCGAATTGGCTCCAGAGGCAAAGGTCAGTATTTGCGAAGGTCTCAGTGGCCCCATCAGCCAGAGGGTGACCTGGCTGGAGGACATTCCTGCTTCTTTGACATCTGCACACCCTGTTTGCTTTCTTTCTTTCCTACAAGGAGAGGAGAAGTTAGGGCCTGACGATGAGGAGTGCCTGTCTTTTGTGGGCTTACGATTTAGCCACACACGTGCCCAGGAGCAGGAACTTACTAATACGCTCAAGTCCTGATAATTAGCTGTAGTCCTAAATGATTGAGTAGGAGAGAGGTTCATTGGTTGGTTTGTGCAAGGAAGAGCTAATTCACTGTAGTGGGCTGCAAACACATGCTGCGAAACCTATATTATCTACGTTCTTCTGTTACTTTGAAAAAAATATCATGTGCTGTTTATAACTGGGTATTCAGCTTTGTGGTTCAGAATAGAAATGACTGGCTGGAGAAAGGAGACTCCTAAGCACAGAATAAGACCCTGGTGAAACTGCATGTTTCTACTTAGATCTAGCAGTACCTAGAAGTTCTTACCATCAATTTATGCGTGGCTCTGTATGCAGGCAATAAGCTGCTTCTAAAAGGAGATGAGAACTTTTCCAAAATTTCTCGCGCTTTTCACTATTTCCATGTTACTTTTAATTGCTTCCCTTGAGATGCACAGAAAACAGATCAGAAACAGAAGTATTATAAATAATGGAAAAATATTACGAAGTAGCTTATCTGAATAATGACATACTGTATGGCGTGCAGGTGTTCAGGTGCTGGCAGTGGGGGGATGCAGGGGCGGCCTCTGTGGAAGAGGCTGGAGCTGCCCTGTGTTGGACACAGGTGGTTTCAGTGAGTTCCAAAATCGACCCAGCGCAGGACACAGATGAGCCCATCAGCAAAGTTGGTGGCACCTCTGTGGAAATATGTTTAAGAAAGGGCAGAGACAGGAGGAAGGAACAAAAAGAGTGAGAAACAGCAGGGGAACACCGAGGTCAGAGGAGGAGGAGGTGCTCCATAGTGGCGCAGGCACCCCAGCACCACCAAGGGACTGTGCAGCCCGTGGAGGGCGTACACACACATACGCACCCTGGAGCATGTCCAGCCCCCTGGAGGGACTGTGGCCTATGGATAAGTCCATGCTGGAGCAGGTACACCCCAAAAGAGACAGCGGCCTGTGGAGGACCCACACCAGAGAGTAGGAACAGAGTGAGAAGGAGGGAGCAGCAGAGAGAAACCTCTGTGTCCTGATTGCACCCCACCACCACCACCCATTGCCTCACTGAAGGAACTGAGTGTAACTTGCAGTGATAATCATGCTGGGGGTCTGGGGAGGAGAGGTGCTTGGATCAAGATGAGTCTGGGAAAGGTGGAAAAAAGGTAGTTTCCTTAAGTGTGCAAACGTTTGGGTTTTTTGGTTTTCTTTCATGGTGTCCAAATCATTACTCAAATATTTATCTCAATTGACAATAATTTAAGTTAAATTCCCCAAGTCAAGTCTGCCTTGTCCCTGACAGCAATTGGCAAATGATCTCCTTGTATTTATCTCTACCTAGGAGGTTTTTTGCTCCTGTTCTTTTTTTCTCCCTTGTCCAGCTGGTTGCAGGGCAGGGTGGGGGAATGAGGAAGCACTTGGGTGGGAGTTTGGCTGCCCATCCAGGGTCAACCCGACACACGTTTTTAGTCTGAGGTAATATATTTTGCATGATTATTAGTCAATTAATCTTAAATATTCTTGAAAGATGAAATTATATCTCACAAGAAACCTGACTTTTAAAGGAAGGGTAACAGGCATCTTAAAACAAAGGTGTTTTGCTTAAAACAGGTACAATAAAACTGGCAGGATATGACATTATATGTATATTTTCAATAATTTTAAAACTTTCTGGAAAAATACAGCTATGTGGTTTGAACATTGTGTTTAAATTTTTCTCTAAGTATACTTGCAGCAATATGTTGTGTGAGAACTGAAAAGTAAAGATGGTGATTGATTTCATTAGCTAAGTTAACCAAAATACAAAAAGCAAGAAGCAATTAAAAATATGCAGTTACTCCTAAGTCATCACTAGTTGTTATCTAGATATCACAAGCTGTTGAGTTTTTATTTCCCTTACAATTATTCCTTTTAATACAAGTGGGATATTTAAGCTAATAAACAGCACTGGTAATTATTATTCCAAGTATAGTTGACATTTGAAAGCTGGTAATCACACTGGAACACCATATTAAAATACTAATTTATATAGGACAGACAGCCTAGTCATGCTCGCAGTGAGGCCATTTCAGTCTTCCCATTGCTTTCCACGTGACAGTCAAGAAAAGAGCAAAAGAAAACAGACAAGAGTGTGAATCAGGTGTGATTAGAGTTTCCTCTTTGTCATCCTTGAAATCACCTTGTAAGAGATTCTTCTTAACTTTTGATCAAAAGAGATTATAAATCTTATTTTATTTGCTTGTCTTCACATCTATTCAGAGCATGACAGATTCAGGAAAGATTCATCTCCAAAGACACAAAGAGAGAGATGAGTCTTTCTTGCTGCCGCTGTGAGGGTCAGGACTGCCAGCTGCAGCCAGCTGTGCAGAGCTTTATTCCTCGCAGCGATGACAAGAGCAGCTGTGGCTCCAAAGCTCCTGTCAGCTCGGAGGTGCTTTGTTATGGATGATCTGTCAGGGGCTGTCCCAGCTGATGTCTCTGTGCCACCCCTTCAAATAAATGAGAAGCCTTGCTTCATGGCGAGCGCCGCGTTCCTGCTGAGCTCCCCTGACCTTTCTGTCCCCGGCACGCTGCCGCGATCCTCGGCATGCGCAGCAAGGCCTGCGTGGCAACAGTTGTCGTCACGTAATTGATTAGCTGTCACAAAGTAGTTTTCTGACAGGAGGAGACAGTCAAGCCATGATGGTCTGGGGCCAGGCAAGCGTTTTTCTCTTCCAGAATCGAGGCAGCAGGGAAGAAGAGGGCAAGATGGACAAAAGTCCTAACGTTCCTGTGGGGCTTAGCACGGTTTCTACTCATGCAATGTGGGGGATACTCCCTCACAGCTGCTGCATGTGGCAAGACTGTGAAGCATATTTGCAGCTGGATGCCAGCAGCATAGACTCACTTATATTAAGAGCGTTGGTATGGATGTGTGCTGGTTTCTGCGCCATCTGATGTGCCAGTCCTTAACTCCATTAGGAAGGAAAAAGGCAGTTGTTCTTTTCAGCCAGCAGCTGCCACTGCTGCCTTTCTCTGGCTCTAAACAGTTTTGAAGGAGAAAGCATTTGCTAAGCAGCTAGACTTCTGCTTGTTTGTGGGTTTTGTTCCTCTGCTGAAAAAAGAGGGACTTGAGTTGGCAGCATTTATTCCCGTAACTTCTCAGCGCCAGCTGCTATTTCTTCCAAAAGAGCCCAGAGCAATAATCCTGGTGCTTTTACACGGGTTGCCAAGCTTTGCATTTAGCTACTATCACAATGCTGATGCTGTAAAGGGCTAACTATACGTGGGGGGAGAATCGGGAAGAAAAATTATGTGGGGGACTTCTGCTAAGCTCCACCCTCAAAATAAACTCTGTCCATGTGACGTGATACAATGAGTGCCTGGAGCAGATGTTGAGTTTGATCACATCTTAGTCTTAGACTCTTGGGGCTTTTCTCTCCCTCATGAAGTCCAGAAGCACTTGGAGGATGAATTGGGTTCCAGATACTTAAATTCTAACTGAGATTTAGAGGACTTTCAGCATTACTTTAAATTGGTTTGTTCTTAGAAGTGGCTTGATGCTGCTTCTCTTTTATTATGTGCTGTGAAAAGCAGCAAACCAAGGTTGGTATAGAAGAAGCTGTTCTTGGATAGGTGTGGTAGGGCATGTGCCCTGAAATGAACGGGTCAAGTCCCACTTCTCAGAGTCCCAGTGCAAGTAATTGTTGGTTGTGCTTGCATCTTTTTTGCAAAGCTGCCTATGAAACCTTGACCTCCCTTTGCTTTTACTGAAGTCGTGCTTCCTGCAGAACCTAATGCTTTTCTGTGCCAGCCCAACCTGTGCCATAACTGCAGTGGGCAGGAAAGAAGGGCAACCGATAAAGGTAGAAGCATGGTCTGTTGGCACCCACAGGGCTAGGGGTAAGTGAACTTCTAGTGGAAATGTTCCATTCATCAGGTCTTGACAAAAGAAGATAGATTGGCAGTTTTAATAGAAGTGCCTGTTTAATATTAAAAGTCTGGTTAAACATTTTTTTCTTATTTAATTGAAAAAAAAAGAAAAAGAAGAAAACCTGAAATTTCTTTGAAGAAAACATTTGGATGGAAGTTAATTTTTTTCCCTTAAAAACGTAACCTAAGAATTGCTAGTGTGTAGCAAGGGACACACTTTTTAAAAAAGCAGCAGGCCAGACTTGTAAGTACAGTATGATTTTCTCAAAGTCACTTGGCCGGTGGCTGGTCTTTGCAGACCACCCTGAGCACCATGTGCTGAGCCCTTGGGTGTTTCCTGGGCTGCGCCAGGAAGGCACGGCCGGTGCGGCCCTGCCTGCTCTCAGTGTCCGGTCCTTTCCCAGGCAGAGGAGGCCGTGCGCTGGAAACTGGTGCGTGCACACAACTCTGTGCCGCTTGTTTTGTTGACAAGTTGATCTTTGGACGCCCAAAATTATTTTCTCCCGTTCTAAGAGTCTTTGACAGTTTAATGCAGACCACAATGGAAATATGCAGTTAGTTTGAGTCTTCACACAGCTGCAAACTTTACTATTCACAAGCCCGCTGATTTTAATCCTGGAATGTTTGGCAACTGTTAGTTGAAACAATTAGTTTGGGGGTTTTGACAGCAGAAGCTGGTCGGTGCTAACGCCTTCTCTGTGCAATTAACCTGCAGGTCTGACTGTCAGCCTTCCATAGAGGCTGTGATTTCCTCCCACGGCACTGGGAGTGTAGGGGACAGATATAGTTTGGATCCAGTCTGGACAACGCTCAGCACAGCAGGGAGGACACCAGATTGCACCTCTCTAACGGTGCTGCTTTGCCCCCTCAAGCAAACCCTGGTTTTTTAGGTTTGGATTTTTTGGGTTGGTTTTTATGGGGTTTTTTTGTGGTTTGGTTTTTTGTGGGTTGGTGGGTTTTTTTGTTTTGGTGGTTTGGTTTGTTTTTTTTTTTAGAAATAAATGCAAGACAGGTCATTTAGTTGTAAGTAATTAAATGGCAATCAGTTTTTAATCTTTGAGCCTATTTCTTATTACTTTGCTACACTAATTGCATAACTTCCAGCAGTGAATGTGTTTTTACTCAGCTGAAGCCTCAAATGTTTTATTTCCTCCTTTTGGTAAATATTTAAAGATCCTATTGATAATTCCTACCTCTGAGCCTCAGAGCTGGAAGCAGCACATTCGTCACACATAAAGAATTTTAATTCTTGCTTTGAAGGGAAACATGGCTAACTCTTAATCACAAAAGAAACATTTACATGGAAATAAACACTTCCAGGAAAATCCTATGTGACTACATCAGCCACATGCGCTGTAATGAGCAGAGTGCTGACAAGTTGTAGCACACAGACAGTGTGCAAAGGACCTGCTGAGCCTGTCCCGAGGCTCCGAAGCAGCTGGTCGGAAGCTGGTCAAGCTCTACCTTAATGTTGGCCAGGCTCTTTGCTCCTCTGCGGAGGCTGCTCCAGAGCAACAGTCCCGTGGTTGTTAGGTTGTTCTGGTCTCCAGCCTAAATGTGCATTTGTGTTTTATCTTGTTGCTAGGTCTTCTCAGGCTTAGAAATATTCAGAGTTAGGAAACAGAAGTTCTCAGTCAAAGGTGATTCTTCTTCTCTCTCTCTTCCTCCCACCTGCTGGGGGAGACGTATAGTCCCCTTTCCACTGTGCCACAGGGAATAACCACTTGTCACCACATATTGGTGAGACATCAGAGTGGGCTTTTAAGTAAAAGCACATGGTCTAGCGTGCGATAAAATACGGAGCTAGGGCAACACTGAAAAAAAAGCCGGCACAGCTTCCTGAACACGAATGGGGAAGATACTTACGTAGGAGGAACAGTACAGCAGACTTCTATATTTACACTCTCTAGAAACAATAATGACTTATCAATAGCAATGTATTTTCATATGTAATACAAATACCATCATTGCCATTAATTCATGGGAATTATTAAGGTTTGAATTGACAGAATAATTTAAAACAGAGTTTTGATGTGAATTTGTTTATGAAGAAAAGTTTAATACAAACAAAGCTAACGCGTCACTCTGCAAATTGACTGGATCTCAGCAGAAGCCACTCTGAAAATCTAAACAGCTCCGTTCTTAATGTCGGATCATTTACAGCGCTATGACCATGAGAAGTGAATTTAGCAGAGGATTTCTTTTACGCATGTCCGGCATGAAAATTTGCCCTGTTTATGTTGGGTTAAAGAGACAATGAAAGCCGGGGCGTTAATTTTAAATAGAACTGGTGTGTTTTTAGGAAAAAAAACAGACTTTTTTTAAAATTAAAAAAAAAAATCAGATGTTTTGAGCAAAGCGATGCAAGGTCTTCGCTCACTTCCCCGGGGAGCTGCGGGCCGGAGGGGAGAGGCCAGCACTGCCCCGGGAGAGACGCGGTTCCGCGGCACCCGCTGCCCTGGGGGGCTGAGGGGCTTCCGGTACCGCCGCCAGGGCCCGGGGGCGGTGTCGGGGCGGGGGCGGCGGCCTTCCCGGGGCCGCGCACCGGCCGCCCCTCTCCGTGGTGCTGAAGCGGCTCCCGCCGCCCCGGCCGGCGCCGACCGTGNGGCGGGCTCTGGCGGGGCGCCATGGCGGCGCGCGGGGCCTGAGGCGGCGCGCGGGGCGGCATGGAGGCGGATTTCGCCGCCTTCGGGAGCCCGCTGTGCGGCGAGGTCAAGCGCTTCTGCAGGCGGGTGCGGGAGACCTACCGGGAGATCAAGGAGGACCTCACCCCCTACAAGGATGACCGCTACTACCGGTACGGGCGCGGCTCTCCCGCGGGGCGCGGGGCCCTGCCCGCCCGGCTGCCTCCGGGGCGGCCCCCGCGGCGCTCGGTCGGGGCTCTGAGTGGGGAGGGGGACACCAGGCCGCCTTCACGGGGCGGACGGGAACCGGCACCGGGGAATGTGGGGCCGGGCTTCATGCGACGACCCCCGGCCGTGCACCGGGGAGCAGCCGGCCCAGCCTCGGGTCCGTCTCCCAGCGGCGACGGGTACCCGCAGTGCCGGGCGTGCGGCGGCGGGGCGCGGCGGCCTGCTCGGCCCGTGGCGGGGGGACGCGGTCGGGCAGCGCCTCTGCTTCCACCCTCGCCTGCTAATCCCGTGAGAGAAGGCAACTTCCATTTGCATTCCTCTGCGCCAGGCGCCTTCCACTGTCGTGGCAAGGGAGGGGAACGTGGGCTAAAGCAGCCATGAAACAATCCTGCAGCGGTGCGGCCTGGAACCGGCTGGGAAATCCCCGTGGTTGGCAAAGGTTGCGGTCAGGAGGGACAGATGTGCCGAGCAGGCTACACCCATGCCTGGCCCTGTCTCCTCTTGCCATGAACGACCAGTGATGGCTGGGCGGTACGAAGGTTTTGAGGCTACCCGAGGCTAGGAAGGACTCCAAACGTGTTGGAGGACTGGGTTATAAATTAAAAGAATTTCTGGATCACAGAAAGGGTCTGAAAGAGTAGCATGAAAATCGGGAGGAAAAAAATGCCGGGACTTGCACAGAGAATGAATGCTAACCAGCCACGCAAATATGGGTCGGGGAATGAACAGCTGTATAACATTTCTGTAAAACAGGGTATGGGAACTATAATGCTTCTTAAAACAACCTCTTTCAACAACAATGTTGTCTTATACATGTGACAAAGGTAAAAGCAACTTGGGGTGTACGACAGGAGCACAGGTTGCAAGGTGTGAGAATTAAACTGTCTAATTTAGTCACCACTCCAGACTCCAGACCTGAGCTGGAGCTGTGCCCAGTTCTGGGCACCACGCTTCAAGGGCCTGCCAGTGGAAGAGAGCCTAAGGACAGAGATACGGACAATCACAGGGCTAGAAAATAGAGCTGTGAGGAAAATTTAGGGGTGCTCACCCAAAAGAAACAGCCACATTGGGGGAATAGGGGTTTCTGTAAAGAGAAACTTTGTGCTCGTTTGGACAAAATACTACAGAGTAACTTAAATTGTATCAAGAAAGTTCCTAGTAGACATTAAGAAAAAACTTCTGCATGGGACGGATGGTAAAATACTATAGAAAGGGTTATCCAGGGTTATCCAGGGAGACAGTAGTGTTTCCATCGATGGAGGTCTTTAAAAAATTTTGACAAACGCATACCAAGAAAGACATAGATCTGGCAGAAACACTCCTGAGAAAGAAGGAAAGATTAGGTACCTCGTGCGGTCTCTTCCAGCTCTATTTTACTATGAATCTGCGCATAAGTACTTCTGTTTGTGCACAGTGCCCCAGTTCTCCTGATTAGTTCATTGGACTTCAGTCCACCGTGTCTTTTCTCCAAGGAAGGGGCACGTGGCCCATTACACTGAATTTGTCTCATTGTTGACAGTAGCAAAAACTACAGAGAGTTTTGGAGTTTGGAAACACTGCCTGACAGCTTGGTAGAGTTTAACATAACCACCCTCCTGCCTGTCAAAACAGCAGCTCCTTGTACCTGAGTGTGATGTGAGAAGCCATAGGAGGTGATAAGGAGTGATGGAAATGTACCTGTGTGTGTCTGGAACGAAGGGAGAGATAAGCTTTGGAGTAACAAAGAAGAGGTCCTGGGAGAGGCATTTATTAGCTTTGTTTCCAGAGGAAACCCAAGCTCTCCAAGGTAAATTGTCATTAACTCATTTTTATGACTAAAAGTGTGTATGGAGGGACTTCCTGTATTGAAATGAGAAGATGCCACTCCACTGAATCAAACGAGCTTGTAGACTTAGTGCTAGATTGCCTTTTCTTCAGTGAGAGTATCCCCAAGAGGTATGAGCCGCAGGTCATGAATGAAATGGAGTAACACTAAGCTCTTGGCAAGAAAATAACATTTTGTGACTTAGAAATCATGTTAGTACTTCTCTGCATTCACAAGATCTTAACCTAAGTGATCTAGCGTTTAATAAGTTTACTGTTACTGTCACTGCATACCCACTGTTCTGGTGTTTCCCTTTAGCGTTATGGATGGATGTAGCAATGGCACCTGCTTTTTAGATTCCTGGTAAGGAGGAGGGTTTCTTCTTGATTCTACCACGCATTCTTCTTACACTCAGCTCTCATTCATGGGAAGGATAATTAGATACTTCATTCTCTTCTCTATTTTATTCGGTACATTTGGTCAGGTTATAAATGAGCACACTCAGGGACATAATGGAGAGCCTTACTGCTCTGACAGCAGAAGGAATTTTGGAAATTTGACCAAGGAAACGCAGTGTGGCTTTTATTTATTTTGAACCATGAGGTTCTTTAAAATAATCACCTTAATAAGAGCAAATAATATCTTATATCAAACTAACAAAATGAAGAGAAGGTAAAACCATATTAAAAAATGTGTTTTTCCGCTCTCACACACTGTATTCACAAGTGTGCAGCTGTGAACCACTGCCAGCCTTAACTCTTCCCTCCTGCTGGTGGAGAAAAGACATTTGGCCATCAACAGCCAGTTTCCATTGCCTCTTCAGAAATGGAGCAGTCTAGTCCATTAAGTGATAGGGAAGCAGAGGGAGGCGGGGCATGAGCTTGCAAGTAACCAATTTGCTAGGGAAAAAAAATGGCTGCTACAGTTTCACTCCTGATTTCTGTAAGGACATCCTTCTCCAAGTGTCCACAGGAAAACTCAAAGCCGGAAAGCTTTGGAGCAGAGCTGATACAGAAATGGAGAAACACCAAGCCGTCCCCTTTGTGACTGGCAGGCTGTTAGCTTTTCTTGACTCAGGAGTGCTCATTGTAGGCTGTGCTGGTATGTGCTCATTCTTAGTGACAGGGGACTCAGTGCGAGGGGACGACCTAGCTCAGAGATGGCTGATGAAGCTGTTATCCCAAGCAAGAGTGCTCTTGCTGCACGGATGGCTCAGTCATTTCTTATTCAGCTCTGAGGCTGTCCCGGTTCAGTGACATCTTTTGGTAACAGCTTCCTTTAAGGCAGAGTGCTCTTGAACTTGTGGTTCAGCAGCTGTCTGTGAGCAGCCTATTCTTTGGGCAGGGTTTGACATCTAAGGGTGGCAGGCTCCTCAGTCATCTCAAGCTGTGCCAGCCGTGCTCTGCAGAGCCCCAGGGCACTCAGCCACACTAGACAGATGAAGGGGTGTCAGTGCTAGTGAGTTTGTTCTGCCCGATACCCCAGAATAGTCTCGAGATTGTGCCTCCTGCTGTATTTCCCCCCGAGCACACGCTAGTTTACCCGTCTGCCTGGGAGAGATGGAGAGAGCAGGGTTAGCCGTGGCTCAGCACACTGATTAACACCATCTGCCTGGGTTAATAGTCCCCTTAGGCAGATATGGCACTTTATGGTACACTTGCAAAAGAGACTGTATATTTACAGACTAATGGGCATGATGGTAAACAACCTCATTGGTAACCCCAATACAAGCTTGGTCTGGACTTGGTACACCTAAGATTAGTCTGTGGTACACCAGGAGATGCTTGGTGCAGCAGGTAAGCTCAGAGAAGGCAGAAGAAGGGAAGAGTGTTATGCTCTCCCATCAGTCCTGGTGGCTACCACAAAGCCTATCAGCCCTTGATTTATTACAGCACTTTCAGATTTGTTCTAATTTATACCCCTGAAAAATTGCTCCAAACAAGCCACTTGAATGCACAGTTTGTTCTTTGGTGTCTCTCCCTCCCACTCCAATATGTTCCTTCCTCCCCTAGCGTGCCTCCTGGCCAAGATGGCAGGGCAGGAATTGCTGATGGAAGGCTGGCAGCCGGCAGCTCCCTCCCCTGCACTAGGCAATTTTAAGTAAACGATTGGTATGAATAGAGCTTAGTACCAACGGTACTAAGCCATCTACATTTTTATCTCTTCGACACGTCATCAGTGAGATATGCAAAGCTTACCAGAAGACACCAGGCCTCACAATCAGCTGACAGTTATTCTGGTGGGAGTTTCATAACTCTATCCCCTAGCTAACGTCGAAGAGTTCAGCATGCTGAAAACAATTTGGTAGGAAAGCAAGCAATTAAAGTACCTGCCTGATAGAAAGGAGGGAGTGTGAGGGTGGCCAAAGTGATCTGACATTGGAGTTGCATAACTATATGTAACAACTTGGTATTCTTGAAAAATCAATTTCAAGGTTAATCAACATATCCCGCTGGCCAATCAGCTTATACAGGGAAGCACAGTGTTGACATTGAATTTAGTAATAGTACCCAGAGACTAAGATAAACAACCTACAATCTGGTCTGCTTTAAATAAGGGATTTTAAACTTTTTTATCTTTAAATAAATTTTAAACATTTTAAACTCCTATAATGCAATAATATGACCTTTTTTACATTAAAAAAATACTTTATCTATGACATCATGAAATGTATTATTTACCTTGCAGCTTTAATTATTGCTTGATGTTGATTTTACTGGTAACAAAAGAGGTAATAATAGATGATACTGATATTCTTCATTCCTTAGCTTCTCCTATTAGTGTTTCCAGTTCATTAAGACATAGCTAACCTTCAAAACATGTGGGAAAATCTCATTCACAGTTTTTTTGCTCCTTTGGCAAAAAGACCAGAGAATAGCACATCAGCAATAAAGAGATGCTGTTCATTTTTCCTTAGAGAAACTCTAGTGCCTGTGTGCTTCAGAGAAGAAACTTGAAGTTTGCCGTAGAGGCCTGTTGTGGTAAGGCTCCACTTCTTCTCGCCTTCTTAAAATCTCTCACAAGCACTCAAAGTACAAGTCTGTGAGAAGCCAAGGGGTCAGCAGGACCTTGCTGGAGAACTGCAGTCAAATTGCCTGCTGCATTCCAGACCCAGGCAAGATCTTCAGTGGCTTCTTCAAGCCACAGCTGGTACTATTCTCTTGTTCTTCCAGGGCTCCCTGCTGGGTCCTGACAGTGTGCTGAAAGCTGCACACTGCATGTCATAGTCACCCGTGACCTAATGACTTCAAATTGTGGCTTGGCAGTGCTATTCAGTTCTGAGGAGAAATGTTTTTTCAACGTTGTCCTGATTACTCAAAGCTCTATTTTCTGCCCTAGCATAGTAATGCTTGTTGATTTAAAATTTATAAATGCCTTTCCTCCATCACTTGGTATTATGCCTTTCTCAAGGTAGCCTTTTTATGAGATTACTAAATGAACATCAGTGCTGTAAATCACAGGTCTAACTGATGGGATAAATACTGGTATCAATGACTGAATTAATTCCCAGCACGTTTTTTTCTGGGTTTAGTTATGTTACACAAGAGACATACTGGGTCCCACAGGTTTCCAGTAATGACCTGAATTACCTGTAGGGCAACCGAATGAAATAAATAATATTATTAATGTTAAGCACCTTTAAAATTCACTGCAATAAAACCATCTTACCATCTAAGTAAGATTTTAATTGAAGTATTTGATCGTTGAAGAGACAATTTTTAAATCTGATGTTGACCGATCCATCTAAATACTTCTGGGGTTACCCTGATTCGGCACTGTCTTATGTGTATGACAAAGAGGAAAGCTGGGAAGTTACTCTGAGTTTGATCCTACCCTAGACACCAAGTATCCCCGGATGTTTAAGTACCAGCAGTGCTGGCTTTGTATAAACAACTGTTAGAGCTGTCAAAAATGAGTACAAAATGTAACTTGGCAAAATCCCTAAATTTGCCTAGTTCTCATAATCTATACCCAATGGATTGGCTGGCAATCACTGTCGCCCGGTCTCAGGATATTTAATAGGAAAGCAGAACAAAATCCAACTTTATCTCAACGTTTACGCAAGAATAAAATAGCGACCTGGAGGGTTTGTTTTTTTTAATTCGGTAGCGCGTTTAAAGTAGCAGCTTTAGGATTAACTCTGGGATTTGCTTCCCAGCGCCGGGGAGCTGACCGGCTTCTCTGCGAGCGTGACGCACCAGCCCCAGCTTGCTCAACACCGCGACGCTGCCCGGCAGCGCAGCCCCGTGTCCCCTCCGGCTCGCCGTAGCGCCGCCGCCCCCTGCCAGCAGCGTCGCCCTTCGGCCCCGCGGCGGAGCGGCGGCGGGAGTTGCCGTGACGTCTGCCGAGGCGCGTGGCGGCCGGGTGACGCATGCGGAAGCCGCCGGCAGGTCCCGTTGGCGGTTGTGCCACGGCGGCGGCGGCTGCCGGGCGAGGGCGGGGGGAGGCGGCGGCGGCGGTGCCTCCTCTGCGNTCCCCCCCGGTTAAGCCCCGAATCTTGTCACCGGGTGTATACGCGTGAACTCTCGTTAAGCAAATGAGATCACCGAGAGTTAAATTAATATTTCTGAGGCCGCGGTTGGCCGGTCGCAAACCTGACAGTAACTGCCCGCTTCTTTAGAGAAACGCTGAAGTTTTTCCTCTTACGTGATAACAGCCCCCCCCCCCCCCCCCCCACCCCNCCCGACACACACACACTCTTTATCTCCTCTCTCAGATTGTGTCTGTTAAGGAAAAACTTGTTTTCCCGGGTATGTTTCCGCATGGACAGAGCCATAGTCGTGACTAATTATTCAGACTTCAGTGAATGCCACAAACGAGACGCTAAAAAACCCCCCCAACCCCACCCTGTGCACTTTATGGGTTTGGCATAGTTACGGTTAGCTGTCAGCTGGCTGGTAACAGTACTATGTAGTACTGATAATATTAATTGTATGCATCTTTTTATGCAGTCATGCGCTGCCTCATTAGTTATTAACCGTGGCGGAATACATCTGCAAGAAGAAATTCAAGGTCTTCTGAGGGACACCGAAGCAAGCAATGTCTTTAAACCATGAGGAAGTGCAGTATGTACAGATAGACCCAGTACTATGAATGTAGGTAGCATATATAATAATTTAAATCAAAGTGGTCTTGATGGTTTTATTTGGGAGCGAGTCTAAAATAGAAAAGAGCTGTTGGAGGCAGAGACGTTGAGGTTAGTATGTCAGAAAAACTACTGTGCATAAAAGTAAGTTATTTCTGATTATAATATCAACTCTATGCTACCTACTGCTTGATCCCACTTTTGTCACAGCCTTCCCATCGGTAAAGTGAGAGTCTTCAGTGAAAATGGTTGTATAAAAGGCTCTGTTTTTCATTATAGTCTTTAGTGTAGCAAAGATGTGTGCAGGCATGAGAAGTGATTTGAAGATGAGGAATAGCCTGAGAGATTTTGCTTAACCATTTGAGCCAAAACTTTGCTCAAAGAGCAAGGTTTAACCTACCTTTACATCTCACATAGGAATGGCTACTGAAAGATTGCCGTTGTTACGGATGTGTGTTTCCATAGTTCATCACAGATTGCATTAGTGCAGTTTAGTTTTTACTGACTATTTTTACTATTTGAGATGTCAATAATGACTACTATTTGGAAGTATAATATTTCTGTTTGTATCTCAGTACTTTCTGCTCCTTTGCAGTTAGTTTCAGACATACCCAATTTAATAATAAAATACTTAGCTTCTGTCTGAGTTAGGATAAAATGCAGTACAGGTAGTAAAAGCTGCCTGAGAAATCTGCAGACAGCTGGATGGCTGCTCTCGAGCTTCAGACTGCCTTGGCTAGGGTGATTAAAGTGTCTTCCATTGGTAAATCAAAGCATGGTTCTTTACTTGTTTGAACAGGTGCTTCCGGAGGAACCTTTTCTGCTTTTCCCATAAATGCCTTCATTCCCATAAATTTTCATTCTTTATTAGACCTTTCAGACATAAGAAAGAAGTTGTTAGTGGGGGATCATCAGCTTGCGCTTATGTATATTCATAAATTTTATATAATCTCTTTCCAAAAGGGAGATACTAAACAACGTATGGGAGGATCATTTTATCTGCTTTGTACATCAGATGGTGATAGGCTGAAATGAGGCAAACCACACAGGGAAATGCAGTTATTGCAGCAGAGGGCAATGAAGAATACATCATCTGGAATTCTATAAGTTGTTGTTTGCTGTCATGGTAAATGTAGTTAAGATTTGGCCGAGTTCTCACATTTGCTCTTAAAAAAATTGTCCGTGTACCTTAGTGACCCGTAAAGTAGCATATACAGTCAGTGGCTTAAATGAGACTTCAGGAGTGCCAGGATGAAAGAAGAAGGGAAAGACACTGTGTGTCTCTCCTCTCTTTGTTAAGTACCAGCATGACTGGCGCCATTTTGACTACTAGGTGTTGCACCACCTGGAGAGGAGTTGGAATAAAGAATGAGATGATGTCTGGAATCTTGGAAATCTTGGAAAGCTTGCAAGTGCATCTGTGCTCTGGCGTGCGAGTAAACCAAGGTGATAATTCCTGATGGCTGCAAAGCTGTGACTGTTAGCTGGGTGAACTCTGTTGACTTTCCTGTAAGGACTGTGGAGGTGACGCTGCTCTTCATGTTCACATTATGCACTTTGAAACGTCTACAAAACCTTGGAAAATAGGAAACTTATCAAAAAACCCAAGAATATGTATAGCATATATCAGAAGTATCCTGCATCAGACTGTAGACTGCAGCTGTGGATGCCCAGATGTAAGCTGTTAAGAACAGCATGAGCATATGTGATACCTTCCTGCATATATATGATGTTCTTTCTGTCCTGAGCTATTCTCAACCCATGGACTTTCCAATCCAGACCTGGTTTCTGTCTATTGAATAGTCCTCAGTGGGTGCTCTTCCATGGCGCATGTAGTATCCACTTAAACCCTTAAAGTTAATTTAGGCATAACAGCGTTTTATGTACCGGTTTTATATATCAAGGATTTTCTTGTTAAGATTAGTATTTTGGTATTTCAAGATAATATCTTATATGTGGTGTTCTTAGGCAGACAAGGAATACCAAGTCATCTGTAGAACTGAAGGAGCCCTTGGAACAGATAGGAAAGTGCATCTTAGTTAGTTAGTTATATAGTTATTTTAGTACTAGTATAAAGGTAATAGCTTTAAAGTGGTTTAAGTGAATGAAAGCTGAGGTGTTAAGACATTGATTTAAGGAAAATACTGTAGTTATATCCCTCCAAAAGTTGTGCAGACAAGGTCTGGTTTGAAATGCCCCTATTAATTGGCATTTTTCAAAGTCTGTGAGACTTCTGTGTGCTGATTTCTGTGACAGACATCTGATCTGTTCCTGTTTATGATTGTGATAATTTCATGTATGATTTACCTCTTTTGTCTGTACAATCAGAGATTCTGACCTCTTAGACTGCTCAGATAAGGACATGTGGCAAGGGAAGTGACATGGTATTTGCAGGTGCTATGTCCGGAGTCCTGTACAGCCAGTTGATGCAACTTGTAGCATTTACAGTTACTTGCTTATAGTTCTCATTACTTCTGTGAGTTTTTTCTCCCTTCCCCACCTCTTTTGTGAGTTAAATTAAGATTTGCATCATTCAAACTTTAAAGTAAAGGAATAATGTAATTATTTTTGTAGTGCCTCATTTTGAGATAATGCAGTGATTCTGAAAGAAAATACAGGTTATTATAAAACCCTTTTACTGGTTTAAAGTGAATTGTTTGCCTTGCTTTTAAGGGCTGCCAGCCATGCAGGCCTGGGCTACCTGGTCCCAGAATTCAGGCTGGGCTTATGCAAAGGATTCAAAGGGACTCTTTGTCAGGAAATCTAGTGATAGGACAAGGGGTAATGGTTTTAAATTGGAAGAGGGGAGATTTAGATTAGATATTAGGAAGAAGCTCTTTACTGTGAGGGTGGTGAGGCACTGGAACAGGTTGCCCAGGGAAGCTGTGGAGGCCCCATCCCTGGAAGTGTTTAAGGCCAGGCTGGATGGGGCTTTGAGCAACCTGCTCTAGTGAGAGGTGTCCCTGCCCATGGCAGGGGGGTTGGAACTTGATGATCTTTAAGGTCCCTTCCAACTCTAACCATTCTATGATTCTATGATTCCACCAGCTTTTCCACATTTTTTCATGAACTTGGTGAACCAGTAAGAGCACCATTCAGCTGATGAAAAGAAGTTTTATTCCAAAGGGAGCACTGTCATTAAAGGCTTATGTTTTCGTTTCTTTCCACAATGGTGCTCTTACAAATTTATCAGAAGTCCCCCCCCGAAATACTACAGCTTTTCCATATAAACTGTACAGCTTTCTGTGATCACACCTACTGGAATAGCAGTAGAAAGCCAACTATATGGTGGCTCAGTTCTGGCGTAACTCAAAACAAAATGTTGGCTATATTTTCAAACATGGTGGATTTGTCCTTTTTTGAACTATGCATTTAACAAAAAGGAAGATAGAAGAGGGGTACGTTATGTAGGATTAATTATCTGATCGTATTTCCCTTAAGCTAACAGAACTGGAGCTTACCTGTTTCCAAGAGAATTCAGTTGGTCCATTCAGTGCTTATCACCATCCCCTATTTTGTCTTTAACCTAATGATAACTACCAACCAGTTGTGGAAGAGATGTCATTGCTTTTCTGTGTGTTTGCATGTAAGTGTCTAATAATAAACTTAAGTTCGGGTTTCTATTTCCCAAGCTTTGGTGGAGGTCAGACAAGAATGCAGAGCCTGAGAACGCACATCTAGCAGATCTGGAGTTCTGCCTTACTCCTTGTTAGGGGTAATCCTGCAGGGATGAAGTATATGTACAGGGTGTAGAAAACTCATCAAGATCCTGTGCAGGTAACTGAGTTGCTACATATGTCAGTCCCTTTAGGTTAAGCTGTCATTGCAGGAGACCTGGTATCTAGGATGTTTAAACTATTAACATATGAACTAAAAAAATATAACTTTTTCTCCCTCTGAGAAATGCGTTCTCGTGCTCAAGTCTTAGGGCAATGGAAAACCGTAGCATAGAAAGAACGGGTGAAATTCTTACATTTTGGGGTGCAGGTGTGTGCGCGCATACATATGTCTAATTATTCCTAGTAGTTATCTTTGCTATCTAAAGCAGGATTTATTATTTTTTTTTCTTAGCGTTATATGTTACCTCAGATTTTGGTTTAATTTTCTTTGTGGGTGAATGAATGCGATCTATTTTTTTTCCCCCTTTAGAAATATGACTGACAGCTAATTCTGTGCCTTTTTTTTGCTTCCTGTAGGCTGGCACCGATGCGATTATATACTCTGTCCAAACGGCATTTTGTTCTGGTCTTCGTAGTATTCTTTGTTTGTTTTGGTTTGACAGTCTTCATAGGAATAGCAGGTAAGGACGCTGTCTTTTTAAAAGATTACAGTTCTTGTATGCTTTGTCTATTGGTATTGTCTAAAACCCTATTGGTGTTTACAGATGTATTTAAATGCTAATAAGCTTATTGCCTCTGAGATGTCTGAGGAAGCATTACTTTTGACAGGGAGGGAGAAGTGTTTCTTCCATCTCATTTTTTCATAGGAGTGCTACCTACACAGATTTGGTATGTGCAACTGCTTTGCAGGAAAGAGTCAGTAAAGCAAAACAAAACCAGCTTCATTGTAACATTTTTCATCAGACTGTTATGTTAATTTTCTTCTTTGTATTTCAATCTGTAAAACGGTGATGTTAATACTTGATTTCCTGTGAGGAAGTTGATAACTATTTGTAAAGCCTTCTAAATGTTTGGCTGATAAATGCCACAGAAATATAAAATATTTTAGTAATGTAAAAATACAAACTTCTATTGTCAAATAAAGATGAGCTTAGGTCTCTCGTTTCAAAGACCTTTGTGGGAGTCATGAGGTTGATCTGGGAGGCTGAGCACTTAGTGCCTGGATACTTATCCTGGAGATCAGAGAGATTTGGGGAAGTCTGGTCGACAAAGATGCAGAGTGTCATTATGCAGATGGAAAGTGTGGGAGCCCTCTGTGTTTCATGCTAGAGAGCTTTTCCAGGTCTAAAATGTACTTGAAGTCAGCTTGCTGTCACTGCGGTGTTAATAAGCTAATACTCTTCTGTGAGGATAGCTTTGTCAACACAGCACTTAAGTGACAGACAGGAAGCAGGGAAGGGAAAGACTTGTACTCATTAAGAAACATGCCCCCCAGGTAAGATTTATTTAAGGACGTTACCACCTCCCCCCACTTTACTGCCTATTCCGTGTCAGCCAGCATGTTCTCCTGTGTCACTTTGACACCTCTTGACCTGTCTGTAGAGTTGTCTCTACCTCTGCCCTGTCCTTCACTTCCTTTAGAATGAGAGGCTGCCCAGGCCTAGGACCCTGGGACTCATCTGCTCCTGCCTTCTTGGAAAGAAGGGGGAGGGTTAATTGGAGGCAGCTGTTTGGGCTTTTTGTGCCCATCTGTGCCTTGTAGGCAGTACATTCTTTGTAATAGCATTAAATAATAAAATTTGTCTGTGAAATAAAACCTTCTTTCCTGCTGTTTGATTTATTGTAGCAGCCTGTAGTCCAAACAGACTTTCAGTTCATAAAGGTTAACCACTGATATTCCTGTGACTTGCCTAAGGATGCTGAAGGGCATTATTTGACCACTAAAGTACCATATAAATACATTTACAAAAATGCATTTCATCTGAATAATAAAGGAAAAAAGCCTGGAATTGGCTTAAAAAGTGAACTGTATTTGTAGTTGTGTATTTATACTGCCTAGTTGCAAGAAATGTAAGAAAGTTGTTTTACGCAAGACTAGGCAAAAAGCAGTGCTCCCACAAGAGAAAACAGCATTTCATTCTTGATTGGTAGCAGAACCTGAAAGAGGGCTGTGTTGGTGTGTTGCATGCAGAGTGATCTGATGATGTAATTGTCTTTGGTCCAGGGGACTTGGCTGCTGTAAGTAACACTTGGTCACCTGTAACCTGCTGGGGTCCCAGGACTTGCCTGTGAATCCCCTTCAGGAACTGACACAGCTGTGGGATTCTTTTCCTTGTAAGATTGGTTTGCTGGGTAATTTTGTTGACAAAGCGGGAACACAGTTCATTATTATAACTTAATTATTTTTAAAAGAATGCTGTTTACCTTGGGAGGAGACCCACTGAACACTTACTGCAATATTTCTTGTGGCTTTTGTTGACTGCTCCTTGCTTCCTGTGAACAGAGGGAAGGGCACTAACAATAGAGTGCTCCCTCATTAAAGGGTGCAGTCTGAGCAAAACTCACCAAACCCACTAAGTAAATGAAAAAGTGTGAGACACATCCATATTTTCTGTGCTACTTGAATATGCCATTGCCCGTACTCAATGTCTGCAGTTTGGGAAGCCTAACAGAAGTCTTGCTTCTCGTCTGAGAAGACAGTTTAATCTGAGGTGGCTGATGCTCTTCAGTTCTTGTAACCCAAGACAGACAGAGACTTGGGCTTTTTTTCCCAGGTTACACTCACTCTCTTTCCCTTTTCCCAACAGGTCTATGTTATATTTGGGGTGAGACAAGGTGCAGAGCTCATTTTCTGTACCTGTGCAGTTTTCCTCTTTTACCACCTAAGGGTAGTTCTTTGCTTTCAGATGTGATTCTGTTAACTGAGGAAGACCAACAGAAAAACAGTAATAATGTAATTTAGTCACCATTTTTGAATAATATGACCACAGTATTGTTTTGGTCAGTTGCTTTGAAAAGCTTTAATATGTGGTGCCAGCAGGTCAAGGGAGGCGATTCTCCCCTTTTACTCCACTCTCATGAGATCCCACCTGGAGTACTGCGTCCAGCTCTGGAGCCTCAACATAAGAAGGACATGGACCTGTTGGAACGAGTCCAGAGGAGGGCCATGAAGATGATCAGAGGGCAGGAGCATGTCTCCTGTGAAGACAGGCTGAGAGAGTTGGAGTTGTTCAGCCTGTAGAAGAGAAGGCTCTGCAGAGACCTTATAGTAGCCTTCTAGTACCTAAAGGGGGCCTACAGGAATGATGGGGAGAGACTCTTTTTCAGGGACTGTAGTGATAGGATGAGGGGTAACAGTTTTAAACTGAAAGAGGGTAGATTTAGATTAGGTATTAGGAAGAAATTCTTTACTGTGGGGGTGGTGAGGCACTGGAACAGGTTGCCCAGAGAAGCTGTGGAGGCCCCATCCCTGGAGGTGTTCAAGGCCAGGTTGGATGGGGCTTTGAGTAACCTGGTCCAGTAGAAGGTGTCCCTGCCCATGTCAGAGGTGTTGGAACTAGATGATCTTTAAGGTCGCTTCCAACCCAAACCATTTTATGATTCTATGATTGCTTGCTAGAGGAGTAGCAGTTATAATGGTAGAACTTCATTATTTTGTTGGTTGCTGCTCTTAAAAACTGGGACTATGGTCTCTCTGCCCCAATATTCGTTCGTATCTTCTGGTAAAAAAAAAAGTTTTTAAAAAGGCTCATTCTACAGGTTTTGTTAAGACTTAATGACTGAAATTGATGACTTATCAACTGTGAGCACTTACTGAAATTGAATTACACTTTTCAAAACAAAAATGCCTTCCAAAAATCTGCCATGTTTATATGTACTTGGGAACTGAAAAATTCAATGATGCAAAACTGACTTTACAGTGGGTGGCTGTTAGTGAAGTTAAACTGGAATTCTAATATGAAGCTTTGAGTGTGATGAGTGAAATTCTTCATTTTTCCATTTAAAATCTGTAAGATGGTTAATATTGTAATTAGAGTGGTTATAGAAGCCCGAGCAATGCTGCATGTTTAGAGCTGTCATGACAGTTAACCTAAAATACTTCTGGCACAGACTGATCCCATGTTGCTCATTTATAAACTTCCTTCTTTTCCATCGTTCCTCTGTTGTAACTTTGAAGTCCGTGGCCTTTGTGAAAAACGGCTTTTTTTGCATAGTTTTTTAATAGTAATTTTGTGGCTGAAACCGTGTTTTGAGGATTAATAAATTGCATTTAATTGCCATACATGAATATGTAAGGGGAGAGAACATTTGGACAGAGGAATCTTCCTGCGACTGGGAAGCTTCTTAGAGTGACCTGACTACACACATGTATGTGCTGCCTACGTCCCTACCTGCTACACATCTCCGTGTTTGTTTACACCCCAGTATATGGATACAGACCATTTCCTACTCTTCCCTTTCATTTTTCTGGTTTAGTCCTTTCTTGTGTGTATGTATGCATGCATGAGTATATACTTTTGTGTATGTACATGCATGCATGCACACATTCCGCTTCTCCCCAGTACCTTGTATTCTTTAATACCTTAGAAGGCTAAGGGGAAACCGTATCACTGTGTACAACAACCTTATCAGAAGATACTCAGAAGATGGGGATAGACTTCTCAGAGGTGCATGACGATAGGGTGAGAGGCAACAGATACAAGCTGCAACCAAAGAAATTCCATTTAGGTATCAGGAATTTTTTTTCTTACTGTAAGTGTGATTAAAAACTGTATTTGGTTGTCCGTGGAGGTTGTGGGAGTCTCTGTCCTTGGAGGTGTTCAAGACTTGACTGGACATGGCCCTGAGCAACCCAATCTAATTAAACAAGAAAGTGGCCTAAATGGCTCTGGAGGCCTCTTCTAACATAAATATTGATTTTATTGCTTCCCATTTGAACTAGAGGCAGGGTGTGGGTGGATGGATGCAGTTGATCAGTATGTGTTAAGTATGTGTGTCCATATCCAGAATGATTGAAGGATGGTTGCATAAAAAGTCTGATAGCGAGCTGAACATCTCTCACTAGAATTGGACATGAAACTCCACTGATTAAATGGATTGTCTGTTTTAGAAGTTGTTTATAGAACTTTTCTGCAATTATATTTATTTATGTGACAATATACATAATATAGCCAGATTTCTATACAAAAGGAGGGGCCCAATCTGAGTAAACTGAGAACTGTTTCTAAACAAACATGTGGATATATTGGCTTGAACTGACCACTGCGATGAAAGTCCAGCACTAGCCAGAAAGTCCTGTTACTGTGATTACAGAAGTGAGTACAGTACACGTACATAAAAAGGCATTAGCATCATGTACTCGGATACAATGGTATGTATTTGCCTTGCCTGAGCTTTGAGTGCAATGCATTTTGGACGCTGTGCTCTATGCAAATCAGGTAATTGTAGCAGTTTGGCTCTAGAAACTTTATAGTGCAATTAAGTATGGTGTTGTTTCAGGTGGTTTTTGCAGGCCTTGTGGAGCTTCAAGTTGCGGTAACAGCAGTGCCACTGGTGCTTCGCTAGCTTTTTTGTAGCCGAGTGCTTTCATGATTGCAGTGTACAGCTTCGCTTGGGAGAAATACCATGTGGTTTGTTGTAGGAGTTCAGAGTACACGTGCACGGCTTCTGACGTGGAGTTCTTGATTTATAATTTATTTCCTATTTAATCATGCCTAGAAATACTATGGCTGAGAGGCTTGAAAGAATGTTCAGGCCAAGATATTAATGATACTGAAATATCTAAGTGATTTACCTTTCAGCTTAAATATCTGAGAAATGGGATACTATTTACCTGCTTTGCAGGGAGGTATTTTGTAGAATCTTTAAAATACTATATTTATGTCATTACTTGTCAGTAATACACATACTTCAATACTGTTTTCTTTCTTCCTTCTCATATATTGTGTAGGTCCTAATGTAATTGAAACTTCTGTAGCAAGAACTGACTTAAATAACAGCCTGAAGGTAAGAGTTAATAAATATTATTGGATTACACAAATAGCTTTATTTGATGTCAGTAATGTTAAACATTCCTCTCCTTCCCCCAAATTATTTTAAGTATTTAGAGTATTACTGGAAAACTTCTTGGCCACGTGGTGCTTTCCTCTTTGAAATTGAACATGCAATATTGTACTACTACTGTGTTATTTCAGGAGTGGCTCAGCAGCAATTTGTAGTCCCTTACTTTTGTTAGCAGGTAAGGTAGACAATTCTACGTGTTTCTGGACAGCAGTTTTTGATAAAGTAACAATTGAGTGTTGATAGAATTCCCTGGTGAGTTCATGCGGAGATTCTTGTAGGGGCTCCAGAAATAGAAATTGAGATCATAAACTGAAAAACAATGCTCTCAGTGGCAACTAATGGTAACCCTCTTGTGATCTTCCGTTCTATCAGTTGCAAAGGAATATTTCTCTTTCTTGTTAACTGTTCACTGTCACCTAACCAAGACATGGGGTCTGGCTTCCTAACATGAACTGTCACATTCATTTCCTTGAAAGCTTTCATGTTTTGGTACTCAGTTCTTGCATTTTTATTTCTGTCTAGCTCTTCACTGTCAACCTAATATCTAAAGTAATTTTTGTGAAAGTGATAAGAAGGTTTTGTTGTTTCATTTTGATTTTTTTTTAAAAGTAAATTTTCTTTAATTACACTGAAATGTTTATTTTTTGCTTTGGTCTGTTAGTCACCTATGTATGTTTAGACTGGTATTGTATTATGGGTGAATTTTTTTTTAAGCATATTTTTGTATCAAATAAGAAAAATCTTTCCTGCATGTAGGTTTTATTTGTTAATGATATCTTCCGTGCTCTTGAAATGAATGTGGGATTTTTAGGAAACCTAGTGGAAAAATAGTTGTTTTCCTAATTATAGTTGAACAAGTTTAAAACTGTGTAGCAGATGAATGGTCACAAACCTGACTTGATGTAAAGTGCTAGAAATTACTTTTTGTTTTCAGGCTAGGTTTCAGGAATTTGCTTTCCATATCTGAACTTTTTTGTTTTATTGCTGCTGCTTTTATGTGGTTTAAGTAGTTGTACCTTTCCTTATTTCAGTGCCGTGCAAAATATGTATGCTGTTTAAGCTACTTCTCTGGAAGGCTTACATTTCAGCTGCTTATCTGACTGTCCACACAGTAGCATGAAGTAAATCTATTCCCAAAAATACTGTCACAAACGTAATTAATATGCCTTTGTCATTGTGACTACAGGTATATCATGTAACAGAATAATGGCTGGTGCTAACCTTGTGCATTTTTTTACAGCTGAAGCCATTTAATTTAAGTTCACCACCACTGTCTACTTACAATCAGCAGCTGTGGCTGACCTGCGTAGTTGAGTTGGATCAGC
This sequence comes from Chionis minor, assembly GCA_013398295.1. Classification (NCBI taxonomy): domain Eukaryota; kingdom Metazoa; phylum Chordata; class Aves; order Charadriiformes; family Chionidae; genus Chionis; species Chionis minor. Next base: position 491,241 of record VZSF01000285.1, read on the forward strand.
AAGATGGTGAGAATCTTACCTAATTCTCAGGAAATTGCTGTAGTAACCCATATACTGTATCTTGAATTTCATCTGTCACATACATGATCCTATCACTTTCTGGCTATGGTTGGTGGGTTTTTCCTCTGACACAGTCTCTCACCCTGCACACCCTGTCTCCAGTAAAGACATGGACAGCATTGATCTTGAGAACTGGAAGCAACAGGTGTATGGGATAAGTTGTTAGTTCTGTGAAGGCAGCAGTAGCTAGAGAATCTGTGTCTCTGTTTCTTCATTTTGGGGGGAATTAGATGTAGAGGTTGACAATGACATTAATTTTTCAATAAAACTTCTCCGCAAACATGTGAGAAATACTGTATTAGTAATTGCTAAGATTCAGTACAGGGCATTTGTGACTTACTGCCTTAGTATGTAAATAAAAACTTTTTTGTTTTTTTTTATTAATATACTGGACCCCTACTCCAGTAAAGTATAACTGAATAACTTCGAGTTGTTTTTGGATATGTGTTTTAAACTATGATTTGAGATTTCATTTCTGCATGTAGCAATAGCTTAATGTTCTCTCTTTTAATTACAGTATCCCTCAAAAAGAATGTTACTCTGGCAGTCAAAGTACTTGGAGTGGTGAAGGATGGAAGCACACCATATGTTAATAACCAAGTTCACAATCGGACAAGATTACTCAGTTGTGCACAAGTATGTGCCTGCTTAAACAAAACTTGGATATAGTACATTTTCTTTAAATCTATTTGTGTGCGTGTTACATTACATTGCAAATGGGAAGTCTAGATCTGTTAAGCATGTCTCATAAAAGACTCTGGAGTATCCTTTCATTTGTAATTGCAACCTAGCTAGTAATCCTGAGCAAGATACCTACCTAGCCGTCTTTTTCTGTTTCCTTCTATGTCTTGCGTCTATTACCCCTTTAAGATCCCTCTTTCTTGTTAGAGTAGCTCTCTGCCAGCAAAGCAGTGTGCGCTGATTAGTCACCTAAACAGATTTAGCAGCATTGAAGAAAGGAATATTGTAGTAGAAGATTGGATATAGGGCTCCAAAGGAGAGAAAAGTTCTCCCCCAATGCCTAGCAGAGAGTCTGGTTGAAGTCTGCTGGCAACTGTCTTCTGAAAAAGCCACATTTCTTGCCCCCTGTGAAGAAGTATTTAAGGTTTTGAGTTTCTAGTATAATTTGCACTGAATTTTTAAAACTTAGAGACATCCAAAGCAGCTTCTCCAGATGCAAGTCCTTTAGGAAGGGCAAAGCTGACATTTTTTGTGATAAGCATATAAGGTAAATCAAATGTTTTTCTTCTCTATATAGACACATACATGAAATTTGCAGAAAATAATGAACAGTGTTCCATTAGATTTAATTACACATAGCCAAGTGAGCAATATGTTTGAGTTTTCGCTTTCCTCTTAACTTTTAGAAATGAATTAACACAAGATAGCCCCATCTCAGAGCTTGACTGATAGAGTTATTCAGATCCTTCCTGGTGCTGCAAGCAGTTGGTTTCACCAGCTGAAGTGAAAAGCTAGCCTTGTTTATCAGTTCAACCTTTGATCCTGCTGACTGACTTTATCAGATTCTTCTGCTTTGTCTGGTAGTTTTCAAGAAATTATCTGTGTTCTGACTGATCAAGGTTGGTAATGCATATAATAAATATCATCAATCCCTGACTATTTGGAAATAAGTTCTCCAGCCTATACTGACAGTGCATACTCTGGAATAAATCGAAGGCTTTTACATACTATTCTTCACTCTATGTGTTCACAGAAATGCAGTGAAATAATTGTTGCTCACCTTGGCTACTTGAACTATACTCAGTACAACATATTTGTTAGCTTTGAAGATCTAAATAAGTTAACATACACCATCCAGAATATTACTTTCACAGTAAGTATAAAGTTTTATGCTAGCAAAAGAAATCTCTTTACTAACACTGTAGAAATCTGCTTTAACTGTAATAAAAAAGTTATCTCATTTTTGAAGATAAAGATGCATCATAATTAATTTTTCTGTCACTACTAATGCCATTAGTGTTATAGCATTTGCTGTAAATAAGAGTCTAGACCAATTTTTTTTAACTCTATAAGGAAAGATTTTTCTTTCAGAACTGCTACTGCTGTGTTCTGGAACAGACAAATTTAGTCTAGTTCCTGTGAGAAATTTTTAACAGTAGACAAGCTAGACTAGAACACCCAGTTTTCTGCATTTGCTTATAGAGATGTTGCCTCTCAAAAGCGTGGTATCTGTTTCAGCTTTTCCAGTAGGTATATCTGAATTAGCAAGATTTTTCCAGGCTTTACAAAAGTGTGAACTAGAAAGATTTAACAAACTTGAAGGAAAATTAAGATTAATTTTTTTGGACTGTGCTTATGAGGAACAGAAAAATGTTTATTCAGCTAAAATAAGCATGCTAATAAAATAATCCCTAGTTAAATAACTAGCTGAGTTCATAGTGCTAAAGATTGCATATAAAACAGTTACATCATCAGTGTGTACTGATTGGCTTCAAAAAGAAATTCAGAAACATTTCCATTGGGAGCAAATGGAACTAAACCCAATTTATCACACAGGTTACTGTGGTATATTCTGCCTGTATGCAGCATTCTGTATGTCAGAGCAGGTAGCAAGCAAAAATCTTACTGTAAAGCAAAAGTGTGTTTTATATATCAAATTCATTTCCTGAATATTGATTTTTTTAATATTCTAGTACATAAAGGGCATAATTAAAAATAAGCTGTAAGAGTGAAAAAACGCAAACTCACAAACCCTTTCCTTAGTTCCAGATTTCAAAAAGGTAAAAGTGTTGGAGCATTTATAGTTGTACAGTTTATTGTCATAGAATCATAGAATGGTTTAGGTTGGAAAGGACCTTAAAGATCATCTAGTTTCAGCCCTCTCATCATCTTCATGGCCGTCCTCTGGATTCGTTCCAACAGGTCCATGTCCTTCTTATGTTGAGGCTCCAGAGCTGGACGCAGTACTCCAGGTGGGATCTCATGAGAGTGGAGTAAAGGGGGAGAATCGCCTCCCTTGGCCTACTGGCCACGTTTTTTTTGATGCAGCCCAGGATGCATCATCTTCCTTTGCAGGCTGCCTTTAAGGCAGACTTGTGTGTGAAACCAAAAAAACCCCAAACCCAAAGCGCTGCTTTCCCGCAGCAACTAAAATTGACAGTTTATTTCATTATTGCAATGGTCTATAGTCATCTCAATTGAAATCATGTATTGCCCTGTGTATAATGGAATTTTCTACATAGAAGTTTCATTCTGCATTTACGCTTTAAAAAGACAACACAGAGTCTGACAGATTTAATCCGTTGAAAGGTAAAGCGTCTTGTTCAGATGGGCAGAGCATATGTTGTACCAGGGAGCTTACATTTTAAAAGTGGCTTCAAAAGAGAAGCGGGCCAGGTATGAGGTAGATTTTCAGCAGAGCAGAGTTTATGCCAACTGACATGTTATAATTAACATTTGTGCCCTTCTGATAATTAGAGGAGAAGAAGGAGCTTTCCCTCCTTAAAAAAATGGTCTTTATTTCTAATTGGCTCATTTATTTTCCCATTACTTCATTTTCTTTTTTCTGCTTCTGAAACAAGAGAATAAGCTTTAAGAAAACAAAACCATTGCAGAAAGCATGAGTGTACCTTATCAATGTCTTCATAATCAATTTATGCGTCTGATCTTGGTAATAAAGAAAAGCGTACTGGATTTACTCAATTATTAGCATTCAGACTTGGAATGAAAGTGCAATTGAAATCAATGAAGAACATCCTTTTGTCCTAAGAAGTGCTTAAACATATGACAGCACACTGAGTATGTTACAAAGCGGCAGGGTAAAAGAGAAGGAAGGATATTAGGCTGTTTTGGTTATATTTTCATCAGATAGTTCTATGGGTATGAATTTACCTTCATCTTTCTATGGTGGCATGGTGGAATTCAGTAATATGTTTACATTCTGAAAAGCCAGAGAACTTTTCAGTATCTGCAGAAAGTGCTAATTATTGATGTCGTATGTACCCTGTCAAAACATTGTTAATTGGGCTGTTTTTCTTCTGTTTTCTTGTAGTGGAAGACCTACAATCCCACTTTTTCACAAGTAGAAATATGGTTCCGATTTGTCTTTGTAGTTCTTACTTTTATGGTCACGGTAAGAATTTGTTTCAGTTTTTGTGGAGTATGTTACGGAGGCATCTGATAACACTGCTCTGTAGTGCTGTGTTTAGTAGTTTAACCCCAGGCAGCAGAGTTGAGAATTCACTGAATGGGTGTAAAAAATGTTTCTACCATACTTTGTAGAAAAAAGTTGCTGCTTTTTTGCTGTAAAAGTTGCTGTAAAAGTTGCTGCTTTTATGTTTTTACAAGTGGTATTGAAGGGTCATTACGAAAACAGGACAAATGTGAAAATTTGTTTTTCTAAACTCTGATTTTTGAATTGGACTGAAAGAATTTTGCTTAAACAAAGGAAACTGTGATTAAATGCTAGAAAAAATATTTTTTGGCAGTGCAGGCAGGCCCAGGCATTGGAATAGGATGCCCAGAGTGTGGGCTCTCCATTTCTGAAAATGATCAAAATTCAGTTGAATATGACCTTGATCTAACTTTAAAGTCGTCACTGCCTTGAGTGTGAGGATGGGCCAAATGACTCCCAGAGGTCCCTTACAACCTAAATTATGCTACAGTTTAGATTCTGTCTCCCCTCCAACCTGGTCTGGCCCCTGGAAAAGAAGCATTTGGAAAAAAACCCAACATAAAATCTAAAATGACGAATTTTTAGAGTAAGGACACTAAAGAACTGAACACTTGCACAGCATTTTTTCTCCCATAGACGATGTTACTCAGCAGGTAACTGTGAATGTGATATGGAATCTGTTTTTAAAAAGTGAGTTTAAGTGGAAGTTGTTGGTAGTGTGTGACCAGTAATTAGGCAACATTTTCTCATACATTGTTGATTTGGGCAGTACTGGCTGTTTTCCTTCTCAGTTTGCTTGAGAGGTTAAGTAATTTGCTTTGGGGTAAGACAGCAGGTTTGAAGCAGAAGTAGAAGCTACGAGATGTGTCTCTGGTTTTACGATGTTCCCTGTGGCAAAGACCTTGTGAAGTTTCCTTTGCAATGTGCTGTGTTGTCTCTTTACTCTGATAAAACCAATGAGGTTGTATTCCTTCCATACAGATTTGTATTGTTATTATTTTACAGTGTCTGTTTGCACATTCCCTGCGGAAATTCTCCATGAGAGACTGGGGCATTGAACAGAAGTGGATGTCCATCCTCCTTCCCCTCCTGCTACTTTACAATGGTACTTGTGTCCTGGAATTTTTAGAAAAGTTCGTTTTAAAAAAAAAAATTAAAAAGAAAAAAACTGAAAAAGAGTGAGAATGCAAAATGGAATTTGGCCTTGAACTTATTAGCAGCTGGCTTCAGAAAACTAATTTAAAAACCGAACAACACATCCTTTTTTCAGTGTATCAAATTCAAGGGCATAATGAGTAGGTGGATTTCATTCTTTTCAGTCATGTGAATGTCAGCTCTATTTGTTTAAAGCTCTTATTGGAATAGGTGGCTGCAACCATACTGAAGCTTTCACACAGTATGTAAATGCAATTTCTGTGCTAGTCTGCCAAGTCTTACTGCTTCATTTTTCAGATAATCGTGCTTTAGTTAAAGATGGAGGCTACTTTAAGTCAGGTAAACCACATCAAATTCTAGCAGTCTCTAGCAGTATCAAAAGAATATTTGCCTTTCAGTCATTTTATGATAATTTTGAGGTCATCACCAAGAACAGTGGTTTAGTAGAAAGTCTAATAAAACCTGAAATCTTCTAGAAATGTTGGCAACCATTTCAGGTTATTTCTACAGCACAGAGGACTGCTGCTGGAGGCACCATTTTCTTTGTAAGTTACTTTAAGATACAGCAAACTCCAATTTCATTTACTGGTGTAATTTGAAAAAGCTAGGGTTTTTTGTTCCTCTGAAGGTACATTCTGCTTTACTTTCCATAATGGAAAAGACTGTGCTTTTCCCCCTCTGTTTAACTCTTTTTTTTTTTTTTTTTTCCCCTCATTTTGTTACAGATCCGTTTTTTCCCCTTTCTTTTCTGGTGAACAGTTGGTTTCCTGGGATGCTGGATGATCTATTCCAGTCACTGTTTCTATGTGCACTGCTGCTGTTCTGGCTTTGTGTCTACCATGGCATAAGAGTACAGGTATGGGTGCCGTATTATGTACTACTTACTGAGAAGACAGTACTGTTTTTTTCATCTCTCTCAAAAGGTGACAAAAATGAAACCAAATTTTTTTTTAAAAAGAGACATTTATTTTATTTTTAAAGTACAATGTGTCATGTGAAGCTTTGGAGTTAAAAGGATTTGTGGTAAAGTAGATTGTCTTGAGGCTACCATGCCTACATGAGATAGATGGGACAGTCCACTCTAAACTACTGCAAGACAGTCTTCAGAATTATGATGCCATTATGCTTTGTTCTTGCTTGTAGGGTTTTGTTGTTGTAATGGTAGTTGATTGTTTTTTAAACCACTTTACTGCATAAGATAAATGTGAATTCTGGAGCATATTCCTATAGTTTACGTCTTCTGTAATCACCTGTGCAGGTCTCATGATCTAGTTCAAGTTGAATGAAACAAAAATGATGGTTATTTTATTCTGTCAAGAATGAATGACATCTGAAATGTGGGTTCATTACTTCACCACATTATTGGTTTCTCAACAGGGGGAAAGAAAGTGCTTAACTTTCTATCTGCCCAAATTCTTTATTGTTGGACTATTGTGGCTGGCCTCTGTTACACTGGGAATATGGCAAACGTAAGTAATTAAAAATTTAGTGCAAAAATAACAAGCTGAGAGTGTTCAAGAATGAGAAGATTGTTTATAATTAGTGGTATCTGTTTTTTAATGCTCTGATTGTGATATAGGAATGAAGTTCAAATTCTTACATCTTTCTGTTTTGCAAATTGTGACTGATTTGAAAACAGAATTCCCCATAGACAATCTAGTAGTACATAATTTTATAAATCAGATTGAGATGTAGAAATCACTACTTTGTTAATGTGTGGTGCCCTATAATACTCTCTCTAGCACTATCTCTGTAGTTAACTATTACACAGTTGGACCAAACTTTTTCAACTATTAACAATTGGTATTGACACTGTTTATTCAAGCTATGCTATCTCTCCTTAAAACTCGGTTCTTTTGCTTGGTTTAGTGTTTCTCTCTTTTTTCCAAAATGTTGTGTTAACATAAAAGTGTCACTATTCCCCACGTGGAAAACTTTTTCAGGTTTGGCACATTTGTAGTTTCTAAACCTTTTTAGTCTCAGTTGTTTTCCTCTTATTTTATTTCTAACCTTCTCCGTGCCATTGTACATTGTTGAAAGCAGTGCAGTTGCAGGAAATGCTCGTGCTAATGCCCTATCAGCAGAATTGCTATGAGGGAAGGGTTTATATCACAGTTATTTCTTAAGTATAGTTCTATCACCAAAGATAAATTTAAATGCTGAATCCTGAAGGCTTGTAGAAATTTACAAGATTATACGTTTTCTAAAAAATAAGTGGGGAGAATCAATGGCATTGCACCAATTTATGCAGCCAAAACCTTCAGTTATAAACTCTGTACAGTAACTTTAAACCTCTTATTTGTTGGTCAGTCAGGCTTTTTGACCTTGTCTTTTGTAATAATGTAACTACCACTTTTTCATTTTGAATCTTTTTTAGTGTTAATGAAGTACATGATCCTACATATCAATATAGGGTTGACACCGGTAATTTCCAGGTAAGTCAGAAATATTTTCTTGCTATTAAATTGTCAGGTGGCGTTAGGCAATACAAGGAGATGGTGGGGGTTTTCTATTAAAATCTATAACACAATTTAGGAAATAGCAAATGCTGGTCAGGTGGTCTTGTTCTGACTAAGGTACTTTTAATTTTACTTCAGATTATGCATAGGCCATATTGAGCTCCATACCAATGAGAAGAGTAAATTGTCTTGCAAATCTGGAGACTCAACACAACAAATTTAGTCACGGACTCATGACTGTTGGGATTGAAAGAAATGTTTTTAAGCCACTTAAGTCAGTTTTGTACATCTTTACCCCTGCCAAGATCCTCTGTCCTAGTAAATTTCAGACTTTCTTGTTTTAAAGGAAGGTCTGATTTGTATGGGTCTTTGTATTGTTCTCAGGAAATGTGTTTTTAGAAAATCATTGAGATTCAGTTCACTGTGAACTCAGTGAGCAAAGTGATGACTTCTATTAAACATCCTTTCCTTCCATTCCCTGAAAACCGGCCTTTATGTATAGCCATCCTCATGTTGTGCTTTGGGAAATAATGGTTTCTGTTGAGGGAAGGAGGAGTAGACCAAATCTCGTTAAATAATAAAAACTAACACTCTTCTTATAGGGAATGAAAGTCTTCTTCCTTGTGGTGGCAATCACATACGTTCTCTACCTTTTGTTCCTGATAGTGAGGGCATGTTCAGAACTTCGTAATATGCCTTATGTTGGTAAGGAATATTTCTTTTGATTCTTCCCCTGACAGGCTTGCTTCTCCTAGATGTAGGCATAAGTTCACTAATAACTTTTCTCAATCTTTTTCAGATCTCAGGTTAAAATTCTTGACTGCATTAACCTTTGTAGTGCTTGTCATTAGGTAAGGCTTTTCAAAGTACATTTCTCAGTACTGTGACTTTTAGAACCTTTTTTCAGGGCTTTGAATACATTTTGTTGATAATGAAATTGCCAATAAAACTGAGGAATGTCTTTTGATATGATTGTTATGGTAAGCATGTGTTGATTTTTTTGACCCTTCTTGAGGTTTTAGAGCTAACTTTATATTATTTCTATTATCACAGCAGTACACTGCAAAATGTAGAGGTTCACTTATCAGAGGTGTTTTCTGTACTGCTGAGTGGTCTCCAGTGCACCGTTCACCTCTTTTTGGAGCTTTGTAAGCTTCACTTAGTCAAAGCAGAAGTTTAGAATTAGTTTCTTAAATTATTGTCAATATCTGTCTCCCTCGCTCCAATCAGTTATTTCAAATTACTCTTGACTCCTATGTTGTCTGTAGTGGATGAAATCTGAGGGAAATAGACCACAGGGGGGCGGGGTCCGCTTTACCCAGTTGACTGCCGACTTTGATGACAGAAGAGTAATTCTTAATTTGGCAATATGAAAGAGAATGTGTCAGCATTTTAATATAATTGTTTTTTCTATACTCTTCTATCGCCTACCATTTCAATTTTGTCGTTTAAAGACACAATACACCTATATGCTTTAACTTTTTTTCCACAGCATTGTTATACTCTACCTACGCTTTGGAGCGCAAGTTCTACAGGACAACTTTGTTGCTGAGCTGTCGACTCATTATCAGAATTATATCCTTGTGTTGTGATACTGCTCAACTAGGAATGTTAATCTGTTTTCATGCAGAAGGTACTTAAAAATCGTGTACCTAAGGACTGAGACCTTAGGCTTCTAGGTGGGCTTTTGAAGTTCAGTCCATTTTGATCGAGGTTTCATGTCAACATTTTGTAATGGCTGTTTGTAAAGATTATGAGCTGAGACAGTTTCAGTCTAATTTGTTTGCATCACATAAATCACAACTGCTTTTGATACTCTTCAAAAGGAATGAAGGCCTAGATATGCATACATTCCAGTAATTTTAACAAGTTATTGTGACAGTATTTGCTGCATGAATTCAGTTTGCTGTATACCTATCGGTTGGCAAGGGGCGTACCAAAATATTTGAGAAATTAATAGTTTAAAAGTCACTGAAAATGCATTTGCGTATTGGTCCAAGTCTAAACGTGGAAGAGGTCATAGTGGCTTGAGAGAGACTACTTCTGATGCCTTTTGGTAACAGGATCACAAACTGTATTTCTGGACCTGAACCATGAGACCCTAGTGTATTCTACTGCCTGAAAGGGCCTGTGTGATGGCAACTGCTCTGGTTACTGTTAAGCTCAGATATGTGTTGGGGGCTAGCAGAAAACAGTATGTAAAGCCTTTAGTATTTTCCCAAAATGATGACAAGAAGCCACCTTCAGTGTTCTGTCTATAGATAGTCCTTTCTTCTTCCTTCTCAATTGCTGTGCCAAGGAAGAACTTTAAAAAAAAAAAACAAAACCCAAAACAAAACAACCCCACCTGAACACCTCCCTCAGCTTTCTTTTACCGTTGAAGGCAGAACTATTCAATTTACCATGTACTCCACCACTCAAGAGTAAACCTTATCTCAGGAAATGTTACTTGAGTTAAAGCTAAAGCTGTGTCTTCAGTGGGAGCTTTACCTCCAAATAGCTTGAGTACATTCATTGCTGTTGAATTTGAAACATGCGGTTTCGGTTAGCCATTTATGCTCGCAGACTTTAGTAAGATAAACATTCTTTCCATTGAAACAGCTTAGGTGTGTTCAGGTCTTGTATCCAAAGTTAGTATGTGTGGAGCTATATTGAGCAATATCCTTGACATTTACTACCAGCCGAATTCTTATCATTTTATGGTTTATTGAACTTTTATCTCTACACATTAGCGTTCGTGTATTCCCCCTCAAAGAATGCACTGTATGGTAAGTGTAAGCAATTGTCTGGCAAACTTAGATGCCAAGAGCTGGCGTATTAGCAGGTGCTGTGTAACATCTTTGTATTTTGGTGGTTCCATTACTGTTTCAATTTGTTTTGAGTTAACGTATGCAGAAGCTGCACTGTTCCTGAGCAAATTAGTATTGGAAATATGAAGGAACACATAAAATGTATACAAGTAATTGCCTAGACTTAAATACTTACGCACTCAAATCAAGTTTATAGTCAATATGATGTGTGCATATAATGCACTAACTTTTGCACTGCCTCACAGACAGTCCTTAAGGAGCAATAGTACTTGATTTGTATGTTGTTCTAACAATAAGGTTAATACATTGGCATGCTGGCAAACTGGACTCTGAAATAGGTAACACTCTGTTGGAAGAGTAGGAGTGAAGCTGACCTCTAACACAGGGAAATTTTGGGGAACTTGCTATGGAGAGAGGGCTGCACAGAGGCCATGTAATGAGAGATTAAGGATCGAATCAGTGGCACCTCTGGTTTTGCATTCCTACGCAGAGGATGTAATCTGCCTCATGTGATGTTTATAAAGCATTATACCTCTATAACAGATAAAGATTCTGTAAAATAAATATTTATACTGAGTATATTCTCCACTTTAATCATTGAGTTTAAAAAGTAGAACCATAGGACAGCTCATGTTGGAAGGGACCTGGAAAGATCATCTGGTCCAGCCTTTCATGGGAAGGGCAGCCTAGATGAGATTACCTGGCACCCTGTCCAGTCACATCTTGCATGTGGGGAGGTGTGCACACAAAGGCACTAAACGGTGCGGCTGGTCCTTTCTCTAAACTTTTCAGCGTAGAGATGGATGGAACTGTTACAGAAAAATGCTATTTTTTCTATTAAGAAAGACGAGAAATGGCTGGGTGAGGATAAAGTTAAAAACTTGCTGTTGGGTTACAAGAAATATTAGTTTATAGAAAGCAGAAAGTGAAAAAGATGCCAAGAAAAATATGTTTATAGCAAATTCCTGGATTGAATTTTACTTGCGTATAATTATGAACTGCAGCTAAGCAGCACAGGTTATGCAGGAAATTAAAGGCCTTAAAACAAGGTAGAGGGAATTGTCACAAATAGCCACTGGAAACTATGAGCTTCCTTTCATCTCACCATAAAGGCGCAAGTCCTTCCTTCTATTACAAGGATGAAAAATAATTGGCTACTTATTGATTTGCATACAAGGGATTACAACTCCACTCTACTTATAGTTGTAGCTTAGAAATAACCAAGAAGTGAATGAAGTCTGTGCTTTTTAAATGGGTAAGAACTTTTGAATACTTATTAAAAAGAATGAAGTCTGACAATTACTCTTATGTGCAGGTTGAAATGATATGACATAGGAAACTGCACAAGGGAGGAAATCTGCTTATACAACATGGAGAATATCTGTCTAAGGAGATCGTTATGTCATCTCCTTAACTCATTAAGAATACCGTGATGTTGTGGCTAAAGGGTGAAGAATTTAAAGGAGAGAATTCCTGCTTGGATATAGATTTGTTGAATTGTAGTCAAGACTGTGTTGGAAGTTGAGTCTGTTGTTTCAGTGTTGGATTACAAGTACGGTCACATTTCTATATTTAATGCGCTAAATTAACCCTTATTTGTATTTTTCAGAATCACAGTTGAAAGACAATCCTGCTTTTTCTATGCTGAATGATTCAGATGATGATGTGATTTATGGGTAAGATTATAAAATACCTATGGAGAGTTACTTTTGGTGTGTTATTTTTGTAATGTTCTTTTCCATATTGATTAAATATGTGAAGGCTTTGTAGGTTGCAAGTGAAAGTGTTCTGTCTGTCTAAAGAACAGAAATATAACCTTATTCTGAAACAGAAATGCAATGAGAATGCATGTTGTTTTTTCTTCTTTTTTTTGGTTTCTAAAAGGGATTGCCATGGCACTGATACAAATGGGTAAGTAAGAATTAGGATGCTGGCAGGTCATGGAGTGAGGGCAGCAAGAGATGTGAAAGGAAATGAAATTGGGAAGGATTGGAGGAGTAAGGTGGAGTTAGCAAAGAGGCAACTTTCCCTTTAGGGAAAGAGAATGGCTCTTCTGAAGTGTCTGTCAGTGACATAAGAATACTCAAATCTAGCAAATCTTCCTGGACTTCTGTGAGCTTCTATAATTCTCATATTATATAAACACTTAAAAGCCATCCCGAGCAGGTGTCTCGGTGCTCGACACTGAACAAACTCATTATCTGCCCTTGATGCTTTCACCTCTTACCAAGGACACTGAAGTGGTTGGAAAAGTGAGGATGGGGTTAATGCTGCAGTAACCTGGATAAATTTGTGCTAGACTAGCTATATGCATTGTCTGAGATGGCTTGCCTTTGCTTAGTTAGATGAGTAGTAGCACCAGCTTGCTTCTGTACCAATCCTTGTGAAAAGTAGCTTGTGGTTACTGGAATAACTCTTACGATGCATCGTCCTCTGGAGAGAAGTCAATATATTGTTCCTATCTCTGATAAGGAAGGAAAACAGATGCCAGCTTCTTACCCAAATAACAATTTGATGCCTCAATGTAGTTTAGAACTTTGCTGTTTATTTCAGACTTGCTATCTGAACACCGCCTTCGGAATTTTTAACAAGTTATCTGTTTCACAGGAGTGACTATGAAGAAATGCCACTTCAGAATGGCCAAGCTATTAGAGCCAAGTATAAAGAGGAATCGGACAGCGATTGATTTTGATGTAGACAGACTTGTTAAGCTGGAATTTAAACCAGTTCTGAAGTTTTCCTAGATGGACGACTTCCTTGGCTTCCTTAGTCTGCTGTCATCTGAACAATGACTCCCAGGGAGGACATCCTGCTTCTGTTTCTGTTTACAAAGTTAAAACTGAAAAAAAGAATGCTTGAAAAGGTTGTGGTGAAAACGTAAGCAACCAAAATTTTTACACATCATGTAAAATGCCTGATAGAAGGATGTCTATGGACTAAAATCTTTAAGTCTATTTCTATTTAGAAGTGTCACTGATTGTATGCCGATTTTAAAATTGCTTCCTTGCTGCTTGGTTTTTTGGGGTTTTTTTTTTTTGAGGATTACGTACAACATACTGTTGTTCATCTGTTGCATTTGTGTTAGCTCTTTTGTGTATTGTCCACTGCTGTACGAAGTGCCTCGTTTCCCTTTCAATTTTCTACCTTTGTCTTTTGAGCTAGAGGCAGGGAATTAAGTAGTTTATGGTTTTCTCTCTCTTTTTTCTTTTTTTAATGCAAGAAAACACAAGCTTTCCATTCTTCATTCAAAGAAGTGATATAGACTTAAGACCGTATTTTAATTTCATTTGAAAGAGTTTACCAGATTTGTAAGTGTGAGATACATGCAAATAGTAAAGTTCTAGTGAGCCAAAATAGCCTCAGTGGTGCAAAATTATGTGTATAATATATGCTTTATAACATGGTTTACCACAACAGAAGTACTTGGTTTGGGTTTTGTTTTGTTTTTTTTTTTTTAAAGAGCCCTTTCAAATGGAAATATTTAGGCAGCAACAAATCTCAGAAGGAAGCCAGTACTTTTCTTTCTGGGTTTTTTTTTGTATGCTGGAGGAGATTGTTATGCTTGCAGAGAATACAGTATGAAAATTTCATAAAGAATTAATTTCAAATTTCCAAACGTTTCATTTTTAGAGGCTTTTTCTACATCAGAATTTTTCCTTAAGTTGTATTAATAGATAATTAGTCCACATCCCAGGAAGAGCTGTAGTTGTGTAGTTGTTCATGTATTGAATATGCATAACAGTTAGCTTTTGAGCATGCTCTGCGCATAGTTCAACTTCTTTGTCATACCACAGCGTCCACCTGTACTGATCAGAACTTTTACTAGTACATTCTGTAATTATCTGCATTCCAGTCTGTGCTGGAATGGAGTTACATGGGAATTAAGTATTCCTAGTACAATGCTGCTGCTTCTCTATTTAAAAGTTAGTTTTATCCTACACCATTGCGCAGTTCTTTATTTAAGTGGATGCTGTTTGTTTCTAACTACTTTTGTTTTCTTGTTTTGGTACTTCACCTGTCTGCAAGTATCTTTTTTTTCATGGATTCATAACTGTGATTTACTCTTGTAAAATTTCTCTGCCCTGCTGCTGTAGAAAAGACTCTCAAACGTACTGTTCATGGTTAGACAGAAAACGGTGCTGGCTTGCGCTAGGGGATTGTACTCATCGTTGAACTAGTTCAAGCAGAAGAGTGCAATGAAGTCCTGTTAGACTTGCTGCGTGGTACCCAGGAAAAAGTAGCTTAGTTCTGCTTTGATGTAACAACTGCTCGAGACCATTCCCCTTGCAGTAACCTCTCCTGGCGGCTGTTCAAGGCCACGAAGGGGAGACTTCACAGGACAGCAGTTTGCTTAGATGGGACCAATGAACGGCCTCACGGGGTTGCATCCTTTCTGCCAGAGAATAGTTCAGATTAAATGATTTAAATGAGTGTTCTGCTGAAGACAGTTGCGGTAAGATAGTCTCTCTGTGTGAGGGAGAAAACCTTCTAAAATTATGTAGAGCTGTGAAATTTTTTGAGGGTATCTGAAATTTAAAACTTTCTGTACCAGGGATCATGTATTTGTTAGAAGCCAAAGCACTATTGTAAGGCTAAAGCAAGGAAACTGCTGGGGCGGGGGTGAGGTTTTTTCCCTTTAATTTCTTAATTAATTTGTGTCAGTTTAGAAGAACATATAGGAAAACATTAAAGAAGGATTTCAAGCTGGTGGTGTTTTTTCCAGTGAGATGTAGCAAGCTGTACCTTTAGCACTTCCTTTTAGACTTTTTTTTAAAGAAGTATGGAAATACCTTTGTATCCTAATGAGAATGGGCTCTCCTCTATTTTTGCTGTGAGGCTTATGGCTGTTTGAATTTGCAAACTCTGACTTGGGAGCCAATTAGGCATCCTTTGCATACCCCAAATCCTTTTGACTTTCATTGGAGTAACAGTGGGTGCAGGAATTAAATCTTCAGAATTTGATATTTGCATGATCCTTACATATTTAGATCTTTCGGACTCTGATATTTAATTCTGATCTAAATTATTCTGAAGAGATAAAATGTTTGATTTGATCAATGTGCAAAGTATAGTAATGTTTCTTATCACAGTCTGAACTGGTTGTTACAATTAACTCTGAAATACAGGGTCATGCTTTGGGATTTCATTAACTAAAGAAAATATTTTTAATTTGACTTTGAGATGATAAATTTTTTTCCAAGCTGTTCTCAGCCCATTTCACTTGCCATTTTTTTTGCATTAACTTTTCTACATCGCTACATTCGAAATGGAAACAGGAAAGCTGAGAATGGGAAATGTGTAGTTAAAATAAGTATCTCACTATGAAAATAGTGAGAAAAGTTTCTTTGTTAATTTTTAGAGATTACACTTAAGCAACGTTTGCCATGCAAAACAGTTTTATATTGCAGAAGTGCTAGAGTATAATGGTAAATGTGGTCGAAGCAGTATTGCTTGCTGTTTAATAAATTCAATACACAGTAGAAAGGCAAAAGCAGTGAAGCAGCTAAAGAAAGAGTTTTGCTAGCAAGAAATCTTAATTTCACTCCTCTCATTTCCACAAAATGAGAAAAGTATGCAAAAAGGCCCCACAACATACAGTGTTGCTGCTCTAAAGGAGATGCCATTTTTTAAACAACTGCAGGACTTCCGTGTACACAATGATCGAGAGGGACTTTTAAGAAATCAATAATCATTGAGTGTGAGCCATTTGTGGCAACCACTTTCTGTAGTATTTGCTTTAAAAATACAGTTGGAGTTGGCTGGAGACTTTCCTAGGACTGGCAAAGAATAGGAAGCATAAGGCTTAACACTAATAAGGATCAGCTGCTGCAACAGAGACCAGCGGCATCAGTCCCCGGGGGAAAATGGGAGGATGGTTCCAGCTAGGAAAGTCTGAGCTGTTGTCTTTCTCTGAGCCAAAAGACAACTTTGTATCCATAGTCACCTAGTTTTTTTACCCCATTTCCTTTTGCTTGTGCCAGTAATAATCTTTGCATTACTGTAAAACTTTTTTGAGAAGTTTGTAAATATGTAAAATGAAAATATGGAAAAAATGTGTACCAAAATGATAGAAAAATGTCTAAGTGCTCTGTTTAATGAGAAGCTGTAATTAAATGCTGCTTTGAGAAAGTGTGCATGAGGATGTGTTAAATAGTCTATGTGTCCAGAAGTTGTGTTAATGACAGCAAATTATCCATTTATGTCGGAAAACTTCATGCTAATATGGAATATGAAGGAAAAACCAATATTTTACTTCAAGCAAAAGATGGGTATTGAGTTTCTTGGAAGACTTCATGTGCATAATCATTGTTAAATATGTTCATAATAAAGTTTTATATCTTTATATTGTATCTTGGTTTTATTATCCTTCTAGTGAATGACCAATGCTACCATTTTCATAACTTACAAGTTATCTTCTTAGGCATATTTAAACTTGGTTAATTGCATAAGGATAGGATCCAGGAGGCTCTGTCAGCACAGGTTAACCATGGAATTGTGGTTTGGCTTGGGGTTTCTTTTGTGGTTGTTTTTTTTTTTTTGCTTACCCTGCCTGAGCTTGAAGGTTTAAATTAATTAAATTAAAACCAAGTGTTTGAAGATAATTAAAATTTAAAAATCAGTAGCTGTACAACAGCGAGACTGCAACAGACAATGGCTAGAGCATTTTACAGAATAGCCTTATCTTAATTCAGGGGAGGAAGGAACACCCAAAAACCTGCAATCCCTAACCCCCTAGAACTGCTCCATTGGAAGCGTGGGTTATTGCTTACATGTAAAACCATCAATAAAACTATAGCTAACATTCTGTAGCACAACTTCTGTTTTAATACAACAGGGTTTTTTCCTCCCATACACCTTTTACAGTGACAAGCACGCAAATGGGTTTTTTTCTGCAGTTCAGCAGAATCAACAAACAGAAGAAAAAAAAATAAAAATCAAGGGATTTGCTGTTATCAACATGAACAATGGACAAGGAATGTTTGACTGTCTTGCCCAAGAAGCCCAGTGTTTCTAGAAGTAAATACTGACTCAAAGTGCAGGAAACTATTTCTTTTATATATAAATAAATAGCCAAGTAGGTACAATGCTACAAGCATCGTGCTGACATGCTGATGGAAAGGAGATAAAGTATCCAACCATCCAGATTAAAAATTTCCTTAGCAATTCAGAGATCAAAGATTTATTTGGTTTATGACAAGCTTCTCTCTCACCCTTATGACTATTAATTTTGGGCACGTTATTCAACCTATCTTGTTTTAATATTTCCTTTTAACATGGTTTGTATCATTTCTGATACTGAATACTCAACATTCTGTTTCTAGTTAAAGCCATGCTAAAACCGTCTCTGCTGCGGAAATGTTCGGTATCTACCCCACAGTACAGCCCTGCAGCACTCACTAGAACGTCTGCTAGGATAAAGAAGTGGCTTATGGAGGAGATGTATTTACAGGGATGTTTTGAAACTGGTATGCTAGCAGAAAGCTGTAAGCTTAAGCCTCAAATGTAAAAAGCTGTCCTGGTTTCAAGAGGGACAGATTTTCTTTCGAGTAGCTGCTGTGTTTTGAATTTAGTACAAGAATAAGGCTGATAACACATATTGGTTTAGTTGTTGCTAAGCGATGCTTACATTAGTCAAGGACTTCTTCAGCTGGCCAGGGGTAGGAATGCAGGATCACTGCTTAGGACGGGCTGGGCAACTGATCATCTGGTTGTGAGAGCGACTTGTGTTCTATCACTTTACTTTGTATATTCTTTTACCACCGTTATTATCGTTATTTTCCTCTTCCATTAGTGTTCTATTAAGCTGTCTTTATCTCAACCCATGAGTTTTGCCCCCCCCCGCCCCTTCTCCCTACCCTGCTTGGGGGGGTGGGGAGTGAGCAAGCAGCTGCACAGTCCTAGTTGCTGGCTGGGGTTAAACACAAGCCCAAACTGGCTGACAAAAGCAACTTTTTTGCCTGCCTGACATCAGAAACGGATAGGAAGGAGGAGGGTTGAAGCCTCGCCTAGCACAGGGTTTTCTACAGTCTCTTTGGATGTGCTAAGTAGAGTTATCCCAACTAGCATCCCCATGCGCCTAGCACTACCAAAACCAAATCCTCTACTGTCATTTTTTTCAGCATTACACCTTTCCAGATTGTGGAAACATGCTGTTGTCTCAGCAGTCATCTCATTCTAAACAGCTTCAGTTAAGAGCCAGATTCTGAAAACACTCCACAGGGCTTCCTAAACCTAAGCACACGCAGCTCGCTCTGACTCTAGCCCAGGAATGGCCTCCCATGCCTGCCCTGTAATTCTGTGCTACCGCTTACAGAAGCGGCACAGCAGTTCACAGAGGCAGACTGAAATGCACAGCATGCTCCCATTTCTTTAACTAGCTGACAAAGAAAACCTTACCCAAGCCTATGCTGAAAACTTGTTTTACTTGTTATTCCTCTGCAGCTTTAGAAGGCAAGAGACATACCTGTTATTTAGTCACGTCACCTTGATGCATTTTTTCCCCCCTTTCAGAAAGGACCATGTTTCACAGCTATCAGAACTCATCACACCATCAGCAAAAGCAAGGTAGAAGGTAGCAGGTAAGTTCAAGGCCTACTTAACACATGTAATTGGCTGCAGTAATGAACAATTACCCCTGTAGAGCATGCTGAGCACTTCTAGAATGTGAAAAAGCTTCCTATCTGTCTTGGTTCAATGAAGATAGTTATTTCTGCTACCGTTCCTCACCCTAAATACCAGACAATCAGATCAAACAGGTCCCAAAAATGCAGCCAAGTTACTTTCTGATAAACATCATCTCATTTTCTGGTAATTTTGTAGTGACTTTGGCAAAATTATGTAAGTGAGGTACGTACCTCAGCTACCTTAAAAAGAATTAAAAGAATTGGAACTTACTTTTTTAATAACAGAAGAGTTAAGTTGAAATGAGTCACACCAATGGTTATGAATTTCAATAATTTAATGCTAACCGAAAGTACAAAGTGTGAAAGTCGGTGTCTCATTTATATTGGTCTTAAAAAAGAAATCTAGAGAAAGTGTCTACACTGCAGCAGATTTCAGTATTAGCACCTTGAAGAGAAGTTCTTGAAGTGTTAAGACAGTACGGCAACACTGGTACAATACTAAGTACAAACATAAACCATGTAACAGCATGTTTTCACATTTCTACGTTTGGAAAAAAGGTACTTAAAAAGTACATTAAAACCAGAAGTTGTTCAGTGTATTCACAGTTTGAGTAGAGACGGAATCAAGTGCTGAAGTAGAAAAGAAAAGGGTGAATGATTCCAAGGCAATTATATTGCAAGTCCAAAGGCACTGACAATACAGTACATAGTCTTATTCTCCCATCTCACAGTGCAGGTTCCTACAAATACAAAATAAAGGTTTCAGAGGAAGAAAGAACGAACTTTCAGGAAAAAAGTTACAGTGATTAAATCCATGCCCTTATATGCATGTTTGTAATTGTTTGTTAAGAATCAAGCTTTCACAACAGCTAAGCATTCCATATATAGCAGAGTTAGCATCACAGCCAAATGGAAAAAATAACCAAACTGTGTGCTCTTACTATAGCACTTTGGGGGGGGGGGGNTAATCTTACGGAGACTGGCATTAAAATTGGAAGCTGAAAAATCCAGCAGTTGTGTTCCTTACCATCACTGGAGTTGTCCCAGAAGCAAGAGCTTGCTGTATGTAGCCCAGCACCATTCTTTTGCATAATCACACAGGTCACTGTTAGTAGAAAAGCTTTTATTAATTTATCACTAAGCTACATTTTTGCTCAGCATAGTACATACATAAACACAGGGGCATATATACATGCTTATGAGGAGTTTAGACACGGTTCTTGCTAAGCTCTTCCCCCAGCCCCTACCCAACCATGCACTTGACTGTACCAGCTTTGACAGAAAAGAGAAAGTTGAGCTCACCAATGTACTTGAAAGGCTTCCCCAGCTTTGTGAGTTGGCTCAGTGTTTGTTCCACCACGCTCGTTGTCCACTGGTTCACTTTGCTGTGCTGGTAGGCATTGCCACCTATCGCACTCTCTATGGCCTATTGGTGACAAACGCATCAAATAAGCTGCACTGTTCTCAATCTACATGACACCCATTAACCCATTCCAACACGGAACACTAGTGACGAAACCCCACACCCACAGAAAAAAACCTAAATACTGCTTGTCCATACTGATTGTTGGAAGTGTTCTCAATTATTAAAAAAAGCTTGGAGGTCAGAGTTTGAGTCAGGCATAAGGGAAAGTATCATAAATTCCATCTTTTCTTCATTTTATGTTATTTTGATTATTTGTAATTCCTATCCTAATGTCCTGAAGCCAGAGTTATGAAAAGGGTCTCGCATTTAGCCAGCCCTGAAGAGGCTGAAAAAATGCACACAACAATGGTTCATTCATACATATTCTTCTATGGAAATGAACTTTAGATTTTTCAGCAGAATCATTTTTGGGAAATAAAACCTCAAATCAAAAGAAAATACCCATGCAGTTGTTGGTTACTAATAGAGCAGAAGCCTTCAGCAAAATAATCCATTTTACTTTTGATAGTTTCCCCTTTTTTTCCCCCCCTCACAGAAATTGTTTAAAAAATAACCACAAAACTATTTCAGATTCAGAAGAGACAGGAGCATGTACATATTCAATTTACAGGGTCCAACCAAACCAGTTGTTTTGCAATAAGAAAAAGATTTCACTAGTCTACTCTTCAAAAAGAATTCTGGGCACAAAAAATAAATCCCTCTGGAAATTTTCTAGACAGGAAATTCATGTTTCTTAGCAACAAGAACAGTTCAATCATTTCAAACGAACAAGAACTTATTTTGGAGGAAAAGCATCTCAAAAGAACACTGTAACATGCACATGCAGACAGCCTATAAAAAACACCCTGTGTGTTACTGAAACATAAAATCTGTCTCGACAGAGCTTAACATGCAACATCCCCCTAGAAATTCTAATAGGGATACACTGCAACCTGAAAGGAACATACAAAATTATTTTCATTATCTTCTGGAGTTCTAATCCATATCACAACTAAAGCGAGGTATCATTTCCACTTAAACTATGTACATTGGTTAAATCAACAATTACCTATACTTTGATAGCGACTTATCTAGAAAATCTGCAACACATCAGTTAGCAGATTTTCTTGAATGGCTTTTATCACACAGCATACAACATACTATACTCTCACACCAACAAAATGAAAATATTAGTTTACCTCTTTAATGATGCTACTGACTTCATCAACAACAAAGGAAGTCTACAAAAAAAGTAGGATTTTAAATAATCAGTGAACACATTCTTCTGTTTACAGAGTTCAAGCTTTGTTACAAACATGCACTAGAAGCTTAGTTTATGCTTGTCAGGTTTCTTGTAAAGTCAGAAGATGCCTAGTCTTCCTCTATTTGCTCATACATACTCTGGCTCCCTGAACCCAATCAAGTTAACATTCTTAGCGAAGTCATGAAAGGTAACAGAAGACCTAATATTGTCTAGCCTTTTTAGTCAATTTTTAATTTAAAAGTATTTTAGAATAATACATATAGCAGTTCTGTACATATATATTCTCATTTTACAATAAGCATTAATGTCTACAATGCCTAGTGGAGTTGCAGGGATAACCTCAGTGTGCAGAATGAAACCGACATCTCCGGGGCACTGATGCCGACAAAACACCAATTCACAGCTCAAGGAAAAGCTGTCAGGACAATTTCAGCTGGGGAGAAGAAGAAAACCACCCCTTGGAAACCAAAGGGGAAATCTAGTTTGCTGGACTTCCCACCACCTTCAGTCTCCTCTTGGGCTCCAGGGAGTAGAGATTAAGCAGGTGGAATGGGGACAGCGAAGGTCCCAATGTGTTACTGATCTTAAAATTACTACCCATTTTCTCATACGGTTAGCATGTTTTCCTGTTTCAGTCCCTCAGCTACTGCTGCCTCCCATGTAAGGTGGTTAAAACAAGTCACCGCCACAGCCGGGGGCAGCCCACCAGCCCAGTTCAAATGGCCGGGGAGCACTAACAGGCAGGATCCTGCGCAGCACAGCTGCGAGCCAGGCACTGTGCTTTTGCTACAGGTATCTCACAGCCAGAAGAAAGGAATCAGACAAAAAGAAATGCACGTAACAGCTAACCAATTGATTTCAGCAGACTGAATAAAGATTTCAAAATCAACCTAATCAAGCGCATGTCAACTGAGTTCTCCAGCTGGCAAACATGAGTAACAGTGTAATTCGGGTGTGCAGTTACACCTGCTCAGGAGAACTTCAGCATTATATTCATCAAACATTTGGTCAGAAGGTGAACAGTCTAGTCAACTGTAATGATATGTGACTTTCAGAAACATGCCAGCAGCCGAGTGATCTCCCTGACAGAAGAAACAGCACCCCGGGAGACACACAAGGCAATGCCTCTTCTGTAACTATTCAGAGGCACCAACTTCCTCACACAGTTCAACATTTTTAGAAGCTTTTCTGTGCTGTGGCAAACTGGCTTTTATTTTTAGCTTCCTGACTTTGATTTAATTTCAATATGCCTCATTTGTTTTCATGCTACTGAATTTTACCTGTGCTTAAATTTACGGTGAACCATGCTTTTTAACCAAATAAGAGCTACAATTATCAAAATATCCTTTCCTGTAGAGCATAAGTTAAGAATACGTATGCCAGACATGCTGGCAGACACGACGCATGCTGTCAGGCAAGATGATAAACCAGACACAGATTTTTCTTCACAAAGTCTAGAACTCTGCTCAGAAATACCTTTGAGCGAGCACAAATACGGCTCACCAAAGTAAAGTGAATTAAATCCAGCCCAAGTTCTCAAAGGTATTTGGATATCTAATTTGTCCAGAAACAAGTGGGAAAGAGCCATAGGTACATTTGAGAATTTGGTTCTAGAGTTGCTGTTATTTCCTGACCCTCTCCCGTTTCTAGGACGAGAGTGTATACGTGTTCAGATGCACAACAAAACAGAACGTTCTGTGATAAAGTCCTGATATCCAGCTTTGTGATTTTTGTGCTGTAACTGAGTTGCCAAATAATACAATACTATTCCATCCTTTAATAAGATAAAATATTTTTTTTTTAATTAAAAATAAAGGGAAAAAAAAATCAGAAGTTTTGTGACTTCTCTGAGCTACTCCTTGGACTCAAGGAAAGCAGATGCGATGTTTCCAATACCTTGTTCAAAAGGGGTGTTCCCAAGCAACAAATGCAAATCGCAAAGCAGTATTATTTTTGAGACGTTCTGAAGACACTTCTGGAAACAGCTCTAAGACTAACGTTCAAGTATATTAATCACCATTTTTTAAAAAATACGTGTAACTGCCTAATGCAGGCCAGGCCCAGCAATCAGGATGAGGCTTTTAGGCCAGCAGAAGCCTGACACACCTTCCCCCCCTCACACTGCTTCGCTATTGTCTGACCAAGCCACTATGCAGCCGCTCAAGAGCAACGCAGCAAATTGTCACGGCTCAGAAAAACTGTCCCTCTGCAAGGGCAACACTTGGCTGGGTAGTTATTGAGCACGATAAAGAAAGAGACCCTTAGTTTATCTGACTTTCTCTCTTCGTTAATGGGGCAGAGCACTGGAACAGGCTGCCCAGAGAGGTGGTGGAGTCTCCGACTCTGGAGACATGGATGCCATCCTGTGCAACCTGCTGTAGGTGGACCTGCTCTGGCAGGGGGGTCGGACCAGATGATCTCCAGAGGTCCCTTCCAGCCCCTAACGTTCTGCGATTCCGTACAAGGGGACACCCGTCCCACCAGCGCGCCCGCGACAGGCGGACACTCTGCCTGAGCTCCCCGCACACGCCCGCTCACGCCGCCCTTCCTCAGGCTGATCCGAGCCGGCCCAGCGCGGCCCCGGCGCCACAGCCCACCGCCTCACCCTGCCGGCGGCGCCAGAAGCCACCGCACCCCCCGAGCGCCTTCGCTAGGGGATTTGCAGCGGCAGCTTTCGGGAGAGATGCGGGGCGGGGCGGGAAGCCCAGCGGACACCCGAAAGGCAGACAAGGCGCTGCCCAGCGGCCCGGCCGGTAGCCGGATCAGGGCACGGCGAGCTCCCGGGACGACTCCGGCCTGCCCGCCATGGGCGGGGTGGGNNNNGCCCCCGGGGGGGGGGGGGGGGGGGGGGCGTGGGGCGCGGCCGAGCGGCAGGAACAAAGGCTGGGCCTGTCTCCAGCCGTTTCCCGGGACACGCGGCTCGGAGACACCGCCAACCCCCGCCGTCACCCCGGGGGAGGGCGGCAGGGGAACGGGCGGGGGACGGGGCTCCCAACGGCCCCGGAGGATCGGCCTCCGCCGGGGCGGGGCCCGGGGCGGACAGGTATCGCCCAAGACCCTCCGCCGGCTGCAGCCTCCCTAAAGGAGAAGCCCCGAAGCTGCGCTCCCACCCCACCGCGGCCCGGCCCGTTACCTCCTCTCCCGACTGGAAGTCGTCCATCTTCCCGCTGCAGTCCCTCGCGCCGCAACCGACACCCCGGCGGCAGCACCCCTCCGCCCCTCACCGCCGCGCCCCACGCGCCAGCCTCTGCTCGCCGTGCGCCTGCGCCTCCGGCTTCCCCCCCCACCCCCTTCCCCGGCCTGTGGCACCCGTCGCGCCTGCGCAGTCGCTGCCCGCCGGCGGCGGGGCCCGGCCAGCGCAGCCGCTCTCTGCCGGCGTTCCGTGCGGCCGGCACTGCGCCTGCGCACTCCCGCGTCCCTCTGTCTGACCGCCCGTCGCTCCGCCGCTCTCTGTACGCCTTCTCTGTGTCTCGGGCGCGTAGCAACGGGGAGCGCTCGCCAAGATGGCGTGGTTCCCGTAGCGACGGCGCGGAGGCGCCTTGGCCGGGGTGGTGGGACGGCCATGGCGTTCTCCACAACGCCCCGAAGCCCGGGGCTAAGAGAGAGAGGAAGAGAGAGAGAGATGGATCCGGGCGGTCTTTCCCTGGGAAGGAGGATCTGCATCTTGTGTCTGGAAACAGAGCTGGGAAAAAAGGCCGGAGTATGCCATCTACACTCAGGGACTGAAAAAAAAACCCGAATGCATAGAAGATGATGAAGAATACGTGCGTTCTTGTCTAAGCAGATGCCATGATTTCTAGCAGCCAGAACGAGAATCTGGACAACTAAAGCACACGCTTTTCGCAGTTTATGGATTTTGTGTGGGTGTGCTCTTGTTTACACATTGCCCAAATTGCTGATGATGCCATCCTCCCAGAGACGATGTGGAAGATGCTCATCAGGTTCAGAGTGGCCTGGATGAGCGGGAGAAAGAGTCTGCACGAAGGAGAAAGTTGCTTCCTGGGGGCAAGTTGCACTTGGCCTATGCCGAGGCAGGAATAACCAGCTCTATAGATGCAGGCAGGGCAGGACCAGCTCACTCGGCTAGCTGTTCCATAGACAAGTACTTCATAGGAGTACGGGGGTGTATTAGGAACAATTTACCTCGATTTGTCATATTATGGTGCTGTTAAAAAAAGGAGCTGCCGCACTGGGAGGTATAAATGGATGTACAGCTTGCCAGGGGGTGGGAAGCAGCATTCCTGTTGCGTGCTCTCCCAGGGAATACTGTGCCTGGTTTCAGGCCTTGCGTTCCAAGAGGGTTGAGGGAGTTGCAGCCTCAGGGCCTGAGTGTGCCTCCTCCCTTGGCCCTCCGCTGCAGGCCTGTCCCTGGGGCAGACCTCGGCCCTGCATTCCAGCCTCGACTCCAGTCCCCTGTCAGGCCCTGCCTCCTGCTTCTCCTGCAGAAGACCTTGACTGACCAGTCGCCTGGCTTTGGGACTGCATGGGCACCCTGCAGGCAGCACCCGCTCTGCCCACCCTGCTGGGATGCGGCGGGGCTGAAGATGGCTGCCCACCTGGCCCTCGGCCCCTCTCCGAGGCCTGCTCTCAGCAGAGAGCACAGAGAAGGCAGGGAGGCAGGTGGGAAGCCTGGACAAGTGGTGCTTGCTTTGACAAAAGAATAAAAGGCTATAAATGTGTTATAGTCTTAGCATGTGTAAAAAAAGAAAAACCAAAAAAACCCCCTGCAGCAGTTTTCCATGTCCAGGGCTGAGAGGGAAAAATACGAGTTAGAAGTGTGGCAGTCAGTTAAGGCTTTCGTTGACTATTAGGGGAAAACTGCTGGCAGGACTAATGTTCCTCAGCCTGGATTTGTGATACTACCCATCTATTGCTGTGGGTAGTTACAATCCCCAGGTTATTTCTGGTCTTTCATTTAGTTAATTTTTTGCCTGAAATGAAGGCCCAAGTCATCCAAATATGCTTTGTTGAGTAGAGCTCTATACCCCACTAACAGTTGCTTTCTCTTCAGTGATACAGTTGAAGAAGGCAATTAAACTTGACAAACACAGGTGGAAATGTTTGAACCTATTTAACTTAATAAGGTTATACAATTGCAGACTGTTTAATTTTGCCAGGTGAATACAATTGCAATGCTTTGTTTAATTTTAACTAAAAATAGTATTTCTTAAAACACCTAAACCACTAAGAAAGGCTTCTGCTTTGTACATACAGTTCATCTGGTAGAGCCAGGAACAAGAAAGGAGACTGACCTACAAGAACAGCCTCTCTTCTTTTCCAGAGTTTGAAATAATTTGGATGTAATTTTGAACTTAATTACTCACAGTTGGTTCTGTAATAGAATGAATCAGGATATCCGTTGCAAATAATATTTTAACTTTTAATCATTATCTGAGATCAGATTTCCAGCTATGATGTAAAATAATTTTCTTCTTTTCATAGATGCATAAAAAAATAATTATTTTGAACTTTCATCTATACTGATTGCTTTGTCATTCAGACTTGAATAGAAAACTACTTTGTTTCCAGGAAATAACTGTTTATGATACAAGCAGGGTTTTCTGTGTGAGTCCTGGGGACGTTGAGGTTAGTAGTAATTTCACAGCTATAGTATCAGAAAAAGAAATTATGTAGAACTCAAAGCCACTTCTCTTCCTGTGTGTGTCTTGAAGACTGAGCCTATTTTGACGGTATCAGTCAGCTTTTAGTCTCTTCTGTCTCTTTTTCATGTTAGAAACATGGATAACTTCTCTTTGATTGCTAGTTGCTGCCACTGCTAACAAAATCAGAGACTTGGCAAAAGCTGTTGTACCAGTTCAGCTCTTCTTTGAGTGCATTTGCGTTTGGCTCTTTTGGGGATGCTCCTCTGTACATACATCAGTCTAATTTCGGTGCCCCAAGGAAGGAAAGGGGTGGAGAACAGCCACCAGTTTTCTTTAAGGAAAGATAAATAAATAATAAGACTGCTACTTATCTCTTAAAAGCAGGGTACTTCCACGCATCTTTGATGGCTGCTGAAAAGGTAAGAACATAGTTTTAATCTATTCTATGTGACATTGCACAGGGGGATGCATTTTTACTTACTGGGATGGTGGTTTTTAGACTGCAAAGATTTCATGGAAAACCCCAACAGGAACTTAAAAAAGTGTTTTGGTTTGTTGTTTTTTTTGTTTGTTTGTTTGTTTGTTTTAAATTTAAGTGCTGGATTGGGATGTTATTAAAACTACAAGACATGATTTTGGTAAAACAGTATCAAAGAAGTTAAAAATATTTTGCACGTGTGTTTGCAAGGATGTGAAAATAAAACTGTCGCAGGCAGGTAGTGTAAAATAACACTTGTAATTTTCTTAACTAAGAATAAATGTATGTGGTTGGCCTTTCAGAATAGAAAATAGCCATAAATTCCAGGAGCTTTTGTGATGATTTTTACTCTGAACCTCCTTAATATCTGTGTCTTAGGTACTGATGTTTTACATCCATCTTCTGGGTTAATCGATGAAGTAATTCAATTATCTCAAGTCAATGAAAGCTGTGACTTTAGAAGATCCATTTATTGATGCTTATTTAATTGTCATTATTTTGCTAATGCTTAAGAATCTGAAAGGACATAAATAATACATTACATGCAAAATTGCTTTGAGAAAAAGTAACTTGCTAAGCCAGACATTTCTAAGTTCTAAGACTTAAAAAAATAAGCTACCTTTTGCAGACTTAATCTTGTCTTAGGTAGGCATTTTGATTGCTCTTGAGTTACATAACATACTACTTTAGCCAGATATAAAAGGAAAAAAGCATGGTCTGCTCAGATTGCACTGTGTGCATGTGTGCCTCCCTCTCCTAAGATGTGACCACGTTGGTTGTCCCATCTCCTTTACGGTGGCTTTGAGACTTCACATGATAGTTTCAGAAAGCTGCTGATCCACCTGCAAGGTGCCTGACAATGGATTATTTTAAATACATAATTTAAACTAGTGCTTGAACCAAATATTTTACGTGAGCTTTATGCTGAAAAGGGAGAAGTGTCATGACATTTACTGAAGAGGTTGCTGTTGCTCTTGGTTTTACGTACAATATGCTTGGCTTTGAGGTTAGCTGGCTGTAAAACAGCTAGCGAGGTGGATTCAGTGGGTAAACACCGAATCTGAAAGGAGGGCATCTGTGAAGGTTTTTAAGATTGTTTTTTCCTGTCGAGGAGCATCATTACTGAAAACATCACTTCTTTATTACTGCCAGGAAACTAATCTAATGCAGACAGTTTTGGTGTTAGAAAAGCTCTTTTTTCTGTTAGGAAAGTAGAGAGCTTTTCAGTCCGGTTTAAACAACTCTGTGAAATGATTACGAGCTCAAGTCTGTTTTGGCCACAAGGATTATCCCCCGTTTTGGGGCATATAGTACTTTATTTATTCTTATAGCTACCTTATAATTAAGCTAGATTTTGAGTTATCTTTGAATATACAAGAAAAATTGCTGGAACACAATGATTGTCTGAGTTTAAGTCTTTATGAAGATTAGAAAAAACCCCACCCAACTGTAGGAATGTCCAGGTGCAATATTGATAGAACTGCTGGCTACATGATGTATTTTAAGCTTTATTCTTGTGCAGCCTGCGATGATCTTGCCCAGCAGTGAGATCGCCACGGTGTCTTTTTCCTTCTCTGCATAGTGCAGATACTGCAGGACATAGGACCCCTGGCACTTCTCTTGGTCTGTTGTTTGGTGCCAGAAGGTGATCCTAGTCTTTCCGTGCTAGTCCCTGTTGGCAGTCTACGGCTCGCATTAGATTTGATGCTTATGATTTATCAATATGAACAGAATATGAAGTGGAGCAATAGATCAGCTGGTTTTGACAATGGTGTTTGCAGTATCACTGATGGGCTGAGATCGAATGCCCTCCTGAAGAATCCTGCCCTGGCTAGGGCAGAAACCATGTCTTCCTGGGGGAATAGCTGTGAGCAAGACAAAGTGGAAAGAAGGGGAGGCTCCAAGCTGTTCCTTCCCTCAGACCATTTAAATTTGTGCAAGCTTGAATAGCTGAAAACATAATTTTTTTAAAATGCATGTGCATCTCTAAGTAAGATTCGGTATGCCCTCAATATTTTTCATATGCTAAGATGTTATCTGAAACCCATTTCCCAAACAAAACAGGATTGAGATATGGAAAACTTTTAGCTCTTCTGTGAAGGAGGGAGGTAGTCTTTTTTTAAAGAATTTGAAGGAGATATAAAATAGTAACTATTTCTGTGCTTGCTTAACTACAGATGTTGCTCTTAGTAACTGTTTTACAGTGGGACATTCTTAATAGCTCTGTGAGATATTAGTATATTTTCTTTAAGATCACTAGAGCAGTTTTATTGGATCCCCCTAATAATGACTATCATGAATTTGCTGGCTTTTACTGATGCTTCAGTGGGATTTTCTGATGATGTTGTAGATATGCTAGCCTTTGGAAATCCTAGGAGTTTATAGAAAGCATAACTTACACTTTAACGGGTGTTTTGGTATCCTACGTAGTGCAGAGGTCCCTGAGTTTGTACCAACTGCTCTTTCAGATTGTATTGACTTAAATGGAGTTGAAGGCTCTAAACATGCTCATCAATCCTGGGAGGTATTCTTGTGGTAAAAGATGAAAGCAGGTGAAGGATGCAGGGGCCTTTGAAAATTACATATATTGTGTTAAAAAATTGCTTAAGCTTTTTATGTTTCCACTGAGTAACTTCCTGTGAAATTGCGGTTGGTAAGGAAATAAAATACGATTATGCATATCTATGTCTCTTTTTTTTTTCCACAGGAAACCAATCTTTTTTTTTTTTTTAATTTGTTAACACAAAGAGAAATGCTGTGAAATACTTTGTCCTTTTGATGTCTGTTGAAGGTTTTCACAAAAAATATAAAAGAACTGAATGCATACTGTTTATAAACACCTACTGCTTTTCTTGTGTGAAATTCAGTAACTTAATTGGAGCAAGTTGTACGTAATTTCCTGCATCGACAAATATACATTGTCACGATATATATATGAAGCTTTGCTGTTTGGTTGTTGGGGTATTTTTTAAACTTAAAACTCACAGTATTTTAAAATAACGATCCAACAATGCAGATAATTGGTCAGATTCTCAGCTGAGGTCCATCAGTAAAGCATCAGTAACTGCTTTGGGAAAGCTTTACCCTTCTGTCCTAGTGTCTAGAGCTTCTATCTAGAGTCTGGCTGTATGTATTTAGTTCAGATTAAGTTTGAAAAACTTGACTAGTATTCATATACACATCTTTAATATTGGTGTACCATAAGTGGAACTCTTTTACTTTTGTTGTGATACGCACTAGACAGTAGTATTAAAACTGAATATGATGTGTAAGCTGAAATTGATTGAATAATATTTTCTTTTTCTGCTTCACTGCAAAGGATATTTAAATTATTTTCTATTTTAGTGGGAGTTTTACAAAAGTGAAGGTCACAGAATACATCCAAAATAAAGTTGTGACTCTATTTTAGTTTTATACTTCTCATATATTTGTACATTAACATCATCAGTTTAGGGTAAAAAAATGTTAGTGCATTGAGCTGGAAATAATATATATCTTAACTCTTTAGTGTTTGTGTGTATTAACAAAGATAATAGCATTATTGCATATTAAGCTGTTTATCTAGACTTAACAGGCATAGGTAATTGATAGAAGTAATTCTTTAGAAAGTGTCTTTCCCTCTTTCATCTTAGACTTCTGACGTTTTGTCTTTTCAGGAAGATGTGCTTAGAAAGAGGCATTTCTGTCTCAACCACTGTGACTTTTCCAGCCGTGGGGACTGTGGGCCTGTGTTCAAAGCTAACTTAAGCTTCTTTATTGGTTGTTTTATGTTGACCGTACAAAAAATGTGAAGGTACATGGCTGAATGTTAATGGACAATATGGTGAGACAGTCTGAAGAATGGGACTATCTTAAAACCTCTCCTATATGTGAATTAGTGCATAAAAGTTCCAAGTATAGCAAAATGTGGTCTTCACATACTATTTGAAATGTCTTGAAGAGGTGAGGAGAAGAGATAATAACGTGTATTCTTTTCTTTTTTCCCCCTAGGTCTGAAAATCCCTAATCTACAAGACCAAATAAAACAAACCATTCCACCCACTCCTTTATACTACCTCTTGGTGAATTCTCTCTCCATCTGGTGACAGTTAAAGCCTTATCTGGGACCTTGCAGCGAGCTCTCATCTCTTTTGGAACTACTTTCAGCAAAGAAAAAGAAAAAAAAGAACAAAAAGTTTCATGTGGAAAAGACTGCTGTGACCTTGATAACTGTTCATATTCCCTAGGTAGCAGAAACACTTAAATGATGACTTTTGTAAAGACAGACATGGTTATTTTTCTCCTCAAGGATATGACACAGTGAAACGTATCACCAATCAAGTCAGAGCGCAGGCACTTAGTAAACACTGAGACTGCATTAGACGCTATAAAGTAGAATCCATCATTCTGAATGCAGTAGAACCATAGGACTGGAATCTACAAAATAAGTGAAGTTTGGCAAAAATGGCCTCTGAATTTAATCTAAACTTCCTTAAGGAATTGGAGCGAGAGACTGTTCTGGAAGTCCTGTACCGTGACCAAACAGTGAGAAAAACAGAGGAAGAAAGAATAAGGTATGTGCTGTTCCCCTATTCCTGTATTTCCATTCCTTTTTTCTCAGAAGCATTCTTCTTCCTCTTTGCTGTCCTTCCAAATGTAATCCTCTTTTTTACTTCTTGTTAGCTAATGCCTTAATTTTCTTTGGGAAAATTAAGGGTTATCCAGATCCTCTTGGATTTGACTGCTCTTCAGTAAAGATGAGCAAATACTGTTCAGTGAATAATCTACTTGATGAATTTTACTTCTAGCCTTTATAGAAAGCTCAGCTGCCTGTATTTTTTGTATGAAGACTTTATGGCATTCTCCTCATGTTCCTATGTATCCCTATATAGTCCTGGTAACACGGAACATGCATTCAGGTCTTTGGCTGGCCCAGTTAACTTATGTTGTGCCAAAACTGGAGTTAAGAATCATTGGATACCTGCTTATTGTGCTGAATCTGTCACTGTCCCTTCTCACATAAAACAGGTAGCAAGTGCAGCACACTGTCTTGCAGGTTGTTACTAGTGTTTAATAGGTGTCATTGGGTTCTCTTTAATTATTTCACGCTGTGCAAGTTTCTCAGTTGTGAAGGACGGGGTAATCCTTCAGTATTTTATTTGCTTTATATCAGGGCTAAGGCAGCTTGTGCCCTGTTTTGTCACATTGCATCCCCATGTAAAATGGGGTATTTGTGTTACTAAGTTAGAAATTTTTAGTCTCTTCAATGTAGAAACTTAAACTTTGTTTACAGCAAGAATTTATGTAAGTATTCCTGGACACATTACATGAGTATGAAAAATATATAAAGGGTTATAAAGAAAGCCTGAATTGGTTAGCAAATCCCTGACAGCTGTTGATGGTGTAGCTAACAATTAAAAATGTAGATCTTGATTATTGATACATGTAATGGAAGCAAAGTTAACAAAAGGGAGAGGTTTCAGTATTTTGGTCTGATGTGGTTTTAATTTAACTTCCAGATGATGCGTTTGTTACGATTATTCATATTTGACAGAAGATTTGACTCTTGGATAAACAAGATAAAAAACATCATCAAATGAAAGGGAGCACCATTTAATCTCAGTTTTTGTATATGAACACATAATCATTTGCATACAGAATTTTGGTGCCTTGCCCTGAGTGTGCGTAACTGGCACGAGCAGAATCCCATTTACACTAGGCTATTACTCTGTCGGTATGCACAGTTGTGGTTGTGTACGCAATCACAGTGCAAAAATGCTGCGTGTAGACACTTTCAGACAGTGCTTAGTTGAGGTCAAACTTGAGGGCATGTCTCCCACTAGTAATGACACTGTACAACCAGGGTATTTGCTTGTGACTTACATGGGGGTTTTGGTCTCTTTTTTTTTTTTTAACCTGGGGAATTAGGAAACTGAATCTGCAGCTGCAGCAGCTTCGGTGGAAAGGGGCAAGAAACGTAAGCCATGAATACCGGGAGAGATCTTGTGCTCGCTGTCAGAAATCGCTTGGGTTATTGATGAACAGAGGTGCAGTATGCAATGGATGCAGTCATCGAGTGTGCTCTGAATGTCGTGTCTGCCTGAATCCCTGCCTTTGGAAATGCACCGTTTGTTATGCTCACGGGTAAGAAATTTTACTGGTTTGGCTAAGTGCTGGTTCACACTGGTTATCCAGTGAACGCACACCGGGTTTGTGTGTACCTGCTGCTTTAAACAATGAATGAAACAAAGCTTCTGGCAGAATGAAAATGCTGGATGAAGTCCTGGTAGCAATGAAATTGATGAGGATTTTGTGCTACACTTCATGTAGTCAGGATTTCCCTTCCTGTAATTAGCAAAATGGATCCTCAATGTAAACCAGAGGTAGTGTTACAAAGATGATGACAGAAAAGCATAGGAACAGTCCTTAGTTTCTGAACTGTAGATAGAACTCCTTCCCCTGACTCAATCCGGAACCAGCATATCATAACAAGTTGTTGAAGGTGCTGTGTTTTTGGTGTAGTA
The DNA here is from genome assembly GCA_013398295.1 of Chionis minor. NCBI lineage: Eukaryota > Metazoa > Chordata > Aves > Charadriiformes > Chionidae > Chionis > Chionis minor. The sequence goes on from VZSF01000285.1 coordinate 525,737, forward strand.
TACAATTTCTTGGCAATTTCCTAATCATGTTTTTTTTTGCCCCATACTATAGGAGTGAGGAACCTGGATTGATGAATAATCTGAAGTCATGTTTTATATAAGTTTAAAAAGCAAAAAGTATGAATAACATTCTAAGGAATTGTTTAAATGTGATCAGAAATCCAAATTTATTTGCTTTGAATTAGTTGCTTATTTCTTTTACTATGTCACCTCGCTTTTGTTTTCCAGGAAACAACTTTTCTTTTACTGTATTGGTACTATTTTTATATCAAAATACTCCATCATAGTCCCTTCTATTCATCAGAATCTTTCTAAACCAAATGGTTTAGCTATATTTCCACCTTTGGGGAAAAATAATATTATGCAGGGAGAGAGAGATAGTTTTGAAAATTAATCAACGGCTGTGCTGGGTGATATATGTCCCTGTACAAAGGGTGAGGATTTGGATGAAATTTTACTGTATGCCAATACAAGATTAATGCACCACTTCACTCCCTCTTAAGATGCCAAAATGAGATTTAAATAATGCCTGAGAAATGTAAGGCAAGGTATTGGTCTTAAGTGAGATTAATTTCTACTACTGGTTTGAAGTAATTTTCTATAGCTTGGAAGAGACTATAAGCTATCACTAAAAATATGTTCTCCAAATCCTCAGTTTATTTTGTATTTTATACATAAAATAGGCAGATTAGCTCCATCTGTATTTGATACAAAGCAGGTACTAAATTTTGATGCATATATTTCACTATCTGTGCTTCACATGTTAACTACTAAAAGGAAAGGTTAAAAAATTAACTTTCTGTATCCTCCTCTAGATATCTCCCTCCACTTCCTCTTCTTTTAAATTGGTTTCCAGTTGTTTTGTGGCCACAGTGGAAATCCCCTGTACAGAGTAGCTAGTTGTTAAGCTGCCTTGAATAGTACTGTGCACTCTTAATTATTTCAGAAGCTTGTCCAGATATTTAATGGTAAAACCAGGAAAGCATTATTTAAATGAAATAAAAGACATTATTACTTTTTCTTGAGGAAATTACTTTTTTTATTTTGCTAATATGGAGGAATTCTTCAGCTGTCATTGAAATTCTCTTTATAGCAGAGACAGCACTTTCAATCTTGTTTAGTCATGATGCAAAGTCTATTAAAATGGGTCAGACTACCATTGCCTTCAGTGAGTTTTTCACCGAGGCCGCAAATCTCAAGAAGGTTAGGGAGTGCAGCACTCTGGTAAGTGCTACTCACTGCCTTTTGTTTACCCCAGTGGGGGGAAAAATAGGATGACTATGAAATGTAAGAGCTGATTTTCAAGTCCTGAGTTTTGAGACTCAGTTACTACTAGAGTATTTTTTCCTAAATAAAACATTATCGGCAGCAGCACTAGGAGATTCTCTTCTAGACACTAGGGTCACATTTGTAATGAATATGCTTAAATGCCTCAGTGGAAGAGCAGGGATAGGTGAATGTTTGTTGTTTACAAAATAAGAAATTTAAAAAGACTTGTAGACTGACAAAGTTTGTATCCTTCACATGGAAGAGGCATGTTATGCGAATGGAGGTGGTATAGTATTTTTTTTAAAGGAGTCCTGTCCTCTAGGAGTCTGGAAAGACATTTTGTTTGAAGGTTAGTTTATTTTACCTGACAACGATAGTTCTTTATCAGCTTTGTTGTCATACTTTTTGTCATAGCTTAGCTTAATACACTCTTTAGCCTAAAAAAAAAAAAAAAAAGTTATTTCCACATCTGTTTTCACCCTGTGAGTGGTCTGATCATCACACAAGCCTGTGTAGAACTGGAGATTAAACTCTGGGAAGATAACCGTAGTGGGAAAAACATAAAGGGAAGGATGGAGATGAGAACTGAGGCACTATCAATACAGAGCCCTTGAAGATCTAGTGCAGCCAGAGATTTCAGACATTTGTTAGACACTTACTAGTTAATAGATCTCTGTCCAAAGTAAATAAGTATCCTGTCTCAAAGTCATTTTAACCTCATTTTTAAACTCATCTGTGTTCAGTTATGCACAAGGATCTATGGTTAGACATGAAAGTAAACGGTACAATCTACACAGGTAGTAAATTTTTATTAATATTCTGCATTGCTACCTACAAAGGCATATTTTAAATGCCTAAAATGCTTTAATATCAAGCAACAGAAAGAACAAACAGCATTCTACCTATAGTTTGTCTATCTTAACAGATATGGCAAACCCAGGGGTTTTGTTTTCTGGCCTTTGGTGGATATCAGTATCCTCTCGTGTTTAGAGATTTTGCTTTCTTAAGGAGGCAAGCCCTACATGAATTTGCCATCTGTATGTTGTTGCCAATTTCAAGCAAGTTTGGAAGAGGGAATGGTAATAAAGGTATTAATTTCGTAGAAGGAAAATGAACTACTGGGTAGAGAAGAAAGTTTAGCACTGTCTGCACCGAGGAAATTTTTGCAGTGGGACTTTGTCCTATAGTAAGCATCAGAAAATCCACAAGGAACAGGGATATTATATGTACCCTAAATATTAGTAAGACATTCAGACAAGAATTTGGAACCTGAAGACTTCAGAGAATCGTCTCCTCAGTTAAAGAATTTTTTGCCTCTTTAATAATGCATGAGTTCAGATTGCAGACTTCATCTAATTCAGTTGGAGGCACCAAAATGAAAGAGTCAAATCTGCTGAAAACCTGCTCTTGACAGAGCTATTTAGTCTTATATCATTTGATACTTGTTAATCATTACTTTTCTCATCCTGTGATGCTGATGCCTGCACATGACATGGACATTATTGATGTTAGCCTCCACAAAGTGGAGGGGGATGGGCCAGGAAGCCATCACACGACCAGGATTGTGGAGCTCAGCGTTCCCCGGTGGCCATCCCAAGTTCTGCTTGGGAGCACATCCGCTATCCCTGACTTTCCCCGTTCCTCAGACTACGCTGTAGCTGTGAGCAGTGGTGTCAGCACAACTTGGTTCTATAGACTGGAGTGGACCCAGCACTCCTGGCTTCTGAGCAATGCCTAGAGCAGTGTGTATTGCTTTCCATGGGCAGTCCTACATAGCAAAAAAGGGGAAAAAAATAAGGTAGGGGAGGAATCCTTTGTTAGTAGACCCACAGCAAAATCAGTCAATGGAATGAGGAGTCATGAAATCCTAGTTTTATGGTAGGATTAAGAAGGGTTGTCGGATTGCTAAATGGTTATCAAACATTTGAAGAAATGCATTTTGGAAAATGTTGATTCAAATGTCTTTTGCTTGTTTTTCAGGGATGTGAAAGTAAAGGCTGGTGAATGGTTCTTTGAGGAACGAGCAAAGAAATATCCAGGTGAAGGTAATCACTGGAACAGACTATAAGCTGCTGTGTAACGTGTAGTCCTGATCTAAGTGAAACACAATGTAGTCTGCCACTGTACTTAATGTTCTTGCACTTGATGAGAGATTTGTCAGAAATTACCATGCAGTGCATTTGTCTGTGCACTAAATAAAACATGCAAACGCAAACTAGCAGAATGCATTTAAAAGTGTAATTTATTTTGTATGAGTAATAAGAATAAGAAAATTGTTGGCCATTTCAATTTGAATTAATGAGCGTGTAAAGCTTCTAAGAGATCTAATAACATGAAATAAATATAGAAATGTTAAAATATATGTGCGGGAAGGAAATGATCTTGCGTCCGTGGTTTGTCGAAGTTAAAACTTCCATTGTTTTCACTGAGAAAGTTCTAAAGCTTAAATAAATGACAACATGGAATAAAGAAAAACAAGTATGGCTATAAATCAAGAGAGCGAAATGCTTTCTGTTTCTTTACTTTCAGCCAGCTCTGCCATTGCTTCATGTTCAGTCTTTTCAGTGCAATTAAAAATACAAAGCCCTAAAAGAAAATACAGAGGATGTGGATAGATTGCCCTATGGGGAATGTGTTTCACCAACAAAGGGGCTGTTAGTCTTTATTTTCACCTACAATGACTAATAAGGTGGGAGAGGATTTCCTTCCTCTTTCCCTTGAAGTGCCACTTCAGATAGGCAACTATTTCACTTTGTGCCTGACTGCAGCTAAAAGTTACAGTTTCTTTTCCAGTATCTGCATGGTATCTAGACTTAAAAATAGCTGGTGAAAAGAAAAGCACTGTACCTGTTGTTCTAAGAAATCGAATCTGATATTGCAAGATACTGACTATCCCTCTTTTCAGTGAAATAAATAAGTTCTCACCTTGCATTATCAAAGCTTTGTGGGTGCTTGAAGCGTTTTGCTAAGTTAGTCTAATACTGTTGAAGTCACAAAGATCTAAAGGCCATACAGAAGATAAGCTTGCAGAGAGAAATATGTTTTGTTTAGTTCCTTTGATTAGACCAACTGATATAATTAAAGGGCTTAAAAAATGGGAAACTTTTTTGAAACAGTAGCAGCAGTAGTTTTGTATCCTTCAGGCCTGGAGAGACAGTGCCCTCTTTTGGTTTGAGAATATAACACAAGTGAAGTATTAACTGTAAAGTAAGTTTAACTGAAAATACACATGTAACAGTGAAGTTTTTTCATGTTGCAGAGTAAAAAAAAAAAAAAAGTTACGTTACTATGCTGTTTATTAATTTTGTGTCTCTTACCTAAAGAAAAAAAATCATATTTTCATAAAAGCGGTAGATTGTCTTACTGACTAATAAATTAAAAATCTAGGAAATCATATAATCCTGCAATAAATCAAGATACCAAATATCACTTATTAATAACAGAGCATTAATTCTGGAGTTCTGATTGGAATTCATAACACCAATAAGTTGATTATTATTTCTACCACCACCAAGGTCTGCTACTTATATTTGAGTAATATGTTATGATTAATAACATCTTCAGCAAAGCATAGATCACGTGCTGCTTTCTGTATTAGGAATGATTAGTAACAAAGCCACTCCAGATATTTTCAGTTGGCCATTTGTTACATGCCTTTAGCCCTTCTTCCTGTTGGCAATCACTCAGGAGCAAACTACATTTTTATGAGTCTTCATTGTTTGTGCCTGATGGAGCGCTTGCTCCTTGGTGTTCTTTACATCATGTGGCTGCTCACCTGAGGAATGTGATATGATTGCTATTTCCCTATATAGATGGCCTTATCAAAGGGTTTTGCTCATGGTTGTGAGCTAGTCACGCGTTTTCATGATTGTTCAGGTCGCTAGTAGGAAAAGTGAAAAGAATTTGTCATAAGATACAAGAGATGACCATGTGCCTACTCTTGTACGCATTTTCAAGCTTTCCATAGTGTTTGAGTTTTATGGTTGAAGTGTTCTTCAGTGCAGTGGGCCCGTGCGCTACCTGCACCTGGATCTCAGGAGGCTGAGAGCACTTAGCAACCTGTAGGAACGGGCCCGTTAGCATCCCTACGTGATTGTCCTCAGCGTTTGTGAAGAGCTCATCTGAACGTGTCACCTCTAGAGGTGAAGGTGAAACCATGATAGAGTTTGTGATACAGGAGAGATTTGTGTGTTGCTTGGCATCTATGCTGATACATCAGGTGGGGGTTGATTTCACACCTGATTTGCATGTGCATGAGCTTCTGTAAATACAGGCCAGTTCCTGAAAAGGCACTGATTTTAAAAAGTACTATAGAGGCATTGGTAACTACTGTTGTTGCTAAATAACCTTTGGGTGTTTGTTTTTGTTTTTTTTTTCTCCTTTACAGGCAGACATGAAACAGTTGGTGCAAAGCTCTTGAAATCTTATCAGAAAATGAGGTAAGAGTCATAAAAGGACAAATGGCCTAAGGCACTGAGAATTTGTACAGACGATACATTGTATGTTATAAACCAGCCAGTGGTTTGTGGGTTTTTATTACAAAAAACAAATTTCAATAGTTTTGGAGTACAAATGATAAAAGCATAGAAAAATTGCCACTTTTATCTCTCGACAATCCATAGAAAGGGTCTCAACTACAAAAAAGAGTACTATGTTTAGAGTAACAGTTTCTTATTTACTTGAAATGAAGGAATGTGCGCTATTTTTGTTATATCTGCTTACATTGTTTGCATACCTTTTTACACTATTATCTTTCAAATTTACACACTACTCTTAAATAATCAGAGATTAAAATTATTTACTAGATATAATAGAAATAGCATCATTATTTGCTCAATGGGAGATATTGCTGTTTTGATTGCTTTAGAATAAATAGTAGGCAAGAAGCTCTGTATACAGTAAGACGTGTCCACTTACCAAAACATAAAACAAGTAAAAAAATCCAGGTTACACTGAATAAATACTTTGACTTGAGGCCTTAAGCATGACCATACTTAAGTTATTAACAGTGATATATAATGAAATAACAGCTATCTTAAACTATATTGTATGAAAGAAAACTTCTTCTTTAAAATAAAAAAAAAAGAAAAAATAAGTAAAATAAGATACAAAGAGATGGCTTCAATTTTATGATAATTATCTGTTGAGCTGCATAAACTTATAGTCAGCTTGATATGATCCTAACCAGGGCTGTATAAGGATGTGCTTTTACCTACATGTGGTAAAAGAAAGAGAGAATCAAAAAGGAAGTTCACTGGCTGCCTTTAGGGTCTGTGATTGTGCCATGAGAAGAGAATCAGTCAGATAACAGTCAGATTTTTTTTCACAGACTAGGGCTATTTACAGCATATGAAATGGCTGGGATGCTGTGAAGGGGCTTTAACAGCTCTGGGCCCAGGCAAAGAAGGATCATTTTAGTGTTGTAAATAAAGATGACTGTTTTCTGAAGACATCTCTGAAACAGAGAATGGGGTGTGTTACACAGGAATTGTGTTTTAGCACTTGGGACGCAGATTGCGTAATACTGACAACCATATAGAAATCTAGGAAATCTGTCCTAAATTAGGTCTTCGTGGTTGTTTAAAATTAATAATTCTGCCTTGAGCAGTTCAAGATTGAGAAGATAGAAAGGTAGTCCTAATTCTTAGAAACAGGCAGTAAGCCTGTGCTGCAGCTCTTAAAGACAGAGAATCTCAACCCAGATCTTTAGATTGCAGGAAAGACAGATGATAAAGATACTGTGCACAAATGTGGTTTATTTATCCGTCTATTAGCATAATGTATTAATTGTTGCACTGTTCATTGTCTCTTAAAGTTCTAGTAAAATTTCTGTCGTACCTCCAACTCCACCTCCTTTCACAGAATCCACAGCAGGAAGCAACGTGACGGTAAATATACATATCTGCAAAATATATATATGTATGCATCTCTTAGGGTGTCATTCATATGAAAAGGCTAGCCACAGAGATCCAATAAATAGCAACTGCTGTAGCATCATGTTGCAATATAAGTGCTGCCTTGTGTTCCTTTGTAATTTTTTTAATGATGCATTGGTAGTAGGAGAGAATGGTCAGAGTTTGTCATGGGTGATATTTTCAATTAGTTTTCAGGTTTTGAGGGAAGTGATTAACTTCTCTGTCTGGCACTAGAATACTGCACCTGGTTTTTTGGTGCCTCACTGCAGGAAGGCTGGACTGAGATTTCCTGAGCTCCTCTCCAGCCTGAAGGATCCCATGATCCTATGATATTCAATAGTCATTTATAAAACAATCATTCTGTGTGTTACTTTCATTACTGAGTGAAAAACAGTGAATTCGATGGTTGCCTTTGCATTACAGTTTCTAGTGGACAGAATAGTAGGACATGGCTCAGAACTCATCAAACTTACTGTTTGAGTTCACTTTGGCCTTGGCCCTCGGGCCTTGGTTTTGAAGCACATTGCAATTATGTAAACATTCTAATATGTGCTTACCTGGAGTTTGATGAAAAGTCTTTGATTTAGAGGCACAGGAGCATATGTGAAAGATAGGACTTTCCTTCTTGAAGTGTTAAAAACATTACAACAAATCAGTGATGTAATTAGTTGTATTTATGAAATTGCTATGTGATCTTCCTACAAAGAGTTCCACTTACAAAGAGTATGGAACTGAAAAGATTATTTTCCATCTTCAAACATTAGCGTGACAATTTTCAACCATGTCAACATATGTTCTCAGATGTATTTGTCTACAGAAGTGAGTGAAGGGCTGCAGCCTTATCATCTGATTATTATGTGGTCTGTAGATATGTGATCACGGAAACTTTAAAACAGCAGATATTTTGTGTTTTCTTACTCTTGGCATCTCCCTTTTGCAGGAACTCACTCAGTCTAAAAGTTTTAATAAATCTGTGGAAAACTTATTTTTGTCTCTCACAACACATATAAAAAGTAAGTAGCTTTCACTGCTTTGTCATTCTAAAGTAACATAGTCAAATGTTTCAATTTTTTGGCAAAACTGTTGGCCAAAAATTAGTTATAAACAAAGGGTATTGAGTAATGGCTGAAATGACTAATGCCAAGACTGAGCCAACCTGAAAAATAATACAGAAAGTCTAACTCTCCTTCAGTCTTCTGCTGGTTGTTTAACAGGCTGATGATACCAACCCAGAATGCCTTTCTTGTAAAGATGTGAAACGACTGTATAATGTTATTTTTAAGTTTACTGGATGTTCAGATGCAGTATATTTAACTCATCAGAACAGAGTAATAACCACTTTTTACCGTAGCCATCTTTGTGTTATCTGCCTGACTGTACCCCAACTGATCCTGTCAAAGAATCTATTGTGTAATGGAAGTAGAGTTTAATATTTTCATTCACTAGCAGTTTTCAAGAAGACTTCCTTCCTCTTTCTCAGTCTGTCTAGTGGCGTGGTTTATTTTCAGTGCAAACTTCTAAGAGCCAGCCAGTCCTAACAACTCTTCTTTCATTCTGATACTTTTGGTTCCTTCCATTCACTTACGCTGCCTGCTGTTCTTTAGGGTGCAGCCTGTGTATGCACCTCTAAGGCTAACTACGCTCTGGGCAGGCTGTCTTTGTGAAGGACAGATTAAAGGCATCAGTGACCAGAGGAAAACAACTTCTGAGCCTCATGAAAATTACAGGGGCTTGCAGGTTTGCATGTGTTTGAACAACCCTTAGTGTTTTCTTGCTAGCTTCATCTTAGACGATCCCAATTGTGAGATTAGACCTGAATAAATTTGGCTTTAGTGCCTTTCTGCCTTTCCCCCTAACTCTCTTGTTTTAGCTCGTTTGACTTCTTCCACCCATCCTAAAGGCCTGTTCTCCTTTAACTACACAAATTTAATCATCTTGTGTATAGGTGAACATGTATTAAAGCTATGCAAGGACACAATGGCTGTCTCTCCTGAATAGAAGTGTAGCGTAGAGCAGCGAAGGATCCTTTGTTACTGGAAGCAGATAGTTGAGGCAGCACAGAACTGGATGCAAAGTAATTTATTCTGCCTTGTGTTAGTCTGAATCCTGGTCATATCCCACAGTTACTGGTAAACGCTGTCAGTACTGCAACAAGCTAATTTAATAGTTAACTGCTACCAAAAGGAAGGTCCTATTCCCCCCACATCTTTCTTCCCTCTCTGTTTCTGGCCTTACACTGCCATCACTTTACTTGAATTAGCACCAGTGTTTCTGGACACCTCTGGAAACTGATTTAGCTAATTGAAAGGGCATAACATTAACGCAGACAAAACACATAGGTACTTTTCTGCTGGTTTAGTGAGTTAAATAGGCTCAAGGTAGGGTATATATGTTGGAGACTGCACAAAGGAGGGTGCTGGGCCATGTAGCCAGGAACCAGGGACTGGGGAGGGAAGAGCAGTGGTTGCAGAGGGGGATGGCAGCAAGTTGTTAGCTCAGTTCAGCTGTACGTGAAACCCCACTCAGGTGCTATCATCCTCAGTTAGGATAGAACCTTGTAATTTCTGAGAAGATAATAGGCTGTTGCAGTCACTGAAGTCAATAATTAAAAGGTATAGGAAGTCTCACAGAGAGAAAGACTTGGGCTCCTTGACTTAAGAAAACAGCTCTTTCAGGCAACATGGCCTCTTAGTGAAACTTGGTACTGTGCTGATAAATGCTTTCGGTCATGAGTGTCTAAAGTTAGTACTCTATATCTTATCTAGATAAAAATGCTCTGGTTTGCAGAGGTATTTAATACACCCAGCTCTTGTGTATTGCAGTAAATAAACCTGGAGAACCTCGCTATGCCTCTGATTCTATCACTGGAACCAGCGTGTGTGCGTGTCTGAGAGCAGCAGGAACAAAGGATTAGCGCATGCAGCACAATGCCACCGTTGTACAGTCTGCTCTTTATGCTGTTACCTCCTGTTCCAGCATGGTTTGGCAGCAACAGAAGATTATAATCCAGTGGTTGCCATTTGGTGAATGTAAAATGAGTTGGTAGTTGTAGTTTTATTTGCAGTGCAAAATTGCCTTTGGCACTAGAGATAGCATCCGTCTATACTGACCATTTGGGTAGAGAAGCCAAAGGAAGAACAGACAAGAAAACTGAACAATCATTTTTTTCTCAAACTAACCTGCTCTGTAACCTGTTCCTTTTAAGAAAGCGTGAGGCAAGCTTGTGTTTTCACTTCTACTGCTGGTCAAGCTACTCAGATTCTATCTACCCCATTCGATCTCTCACTCCAGTCTCTTTTAGGATCTCTGATTTCACTGTGTATTTTAAAAAACTGGTTTCATTTGCAGTCAGAGATGACTTAATTGAGCCTGCCTATGAATATGTCACATGATGCCTTAATGGTGTACACAGCGTACAGTAAACATCTGAGGACTGATTGCTGCTAAGAACAAAAGTAACCCAAAGTGGCTTTAAAAATCACACTTAAGAGTGCCATTGTTTTTGAATACCATCATGACATATTGTCTGCTGTCTGAGGTTCCTCCACAGAGGCTCATGTTGTGAGAGAATTTCTTTTTTTGTATGAACTAAACATATGATAGCTATTTCATGTACCACTTATAAGTTGTTAATTCTTCATGAGAGACTATCTGGGATTTACAGCAAAGTGTCTGCTGCTAAGCCTGCTAGTTTTCATCTTCAGAAATCACGGATGAGTGTTGCCCTTCCCTTTATGTGAAGCTCTGACTGCACCCTGAGGAATAAGAAGCAAAAACTAGTGTACTAAATGTCCAATTGTCCTATAGATTTATTTGACAATAAACTAAATGTTACTAAAGTGCTAATTCAATAAGGTACTTAAGTATGGGTGTAAGCTTATCCATATAAGTAATGTTATTGAAGTCAATGAGGGATACTCGTGTTCTTAAAATTGTATGTGGTTTGGGACCAGAGTATGTAGTATCTCTCCTTTCATCCATATTTTGGATAATTTTCTAAATCTTTTCCAATATGCTCTGCTTTCTAATTTCCACTGTCGTGTCGCTTTATGTTCTTAGAATGATCTGGTTTTTATCCTGAACAAAACCAAACTGCTTTACAAATCAAACTATATATAGGGTCTGTAGTAGCTATTTCTGCAAGGAAACTGTATTTGGTAGCATGCAACAATTCCTTGCAGCAGCTACAATGATAGGAAGCAAGGAGTATAATTTCCAGTTGAAAGAGCAGGAAAGATTTAGGTAGGCAAAACCTAATTACACAAAATGGGACAAGCATTTGCCTTGCCATGTTTCTTACCCTTTGGAGATCAATGCTAAAACTGCAGGATGAAAGTCTGAAAGCTACAGAATTAGCCTAAAAGTCTGCAGAATTGCTTGCAATGTTTGTTATAGTGACTTCTCTCTTTATTTTGAATTCAGAAATCTCTAAGTCCCAGAACGACATGGCTGACAGACGTCTCCTAACCACAGATTATGGGCAGAACATGGAAAGAAGGAAGCAAAGAAGGAGCCAATCTGACACTGCCATCAACATTACAAGCAGGGTATCGATATTATTATTATACACAGTCTCTAACTGTAAGGGCTGTTTCAGGAATGGAATATATTTGTAAGAATAATGACTTACACAGTGGAATTTTACGTTTATTTTACGAGCAGGGCTTAGCTGACATTAACTGACCATGGCCAGAACTCTGATTCTTCACAAGGTTTTTGACTGAGTCTGCACACTTGACCTCAGCCCAGAGCTGAAATATTAGACTGAGATTTTACAAAGACCCGCACATAGGGAGGGAGAGGTTGCGTCATTTCGCTCTCAGATGCTCACAGACTCTCTCTTGAGGCTGATTGATGTCTGCTCTGTGTGATTGCTGGGCTGCAGGAAGATGCACTGCCTCTTGTCTTCCTCCTACTCCTCTTGCTGCTGCACAGGACCAAGCTATGATCATCCGAAACTGATCCTGACACTTTCTGAGCATTTTTAATTTGGCAAGGAGAAAACGTTGCCTGCTGTTAGTTGTTGGGCAACTTCCCTTTTCCTTTTGTTTTGGTTACAGTCTCTAGCTTTCAGTGTTTTCTTGAGAAGTTTGAGAAAAATCCAGTCATCTGTTTTTCCACAAATTGCGCAGGGCTGAAGGTTATGTCACATATCTGCTTTAAAGTTACACTGAAGATTTTGTTTTGTACACTTTCACCTCTCAAGCGACTGAACTTTGTCCATACTCAGTTTTCCACATAGTGGGTACTTACTGAATCGCCTTGTTCATCTGAACAAGGTAAATGCGGTCTGCTAAGTGCATGAATTAGATGCTGAGAAAAGCTTCTGCTTTGGGCCAGACCACATGACTAATGTTGCTCACAGGTCCCTTGGTGCACACTTTTCACTTTCCTCTGAACTGTTAAGTGTTGATAAGTGGAAGAGATGGGATGTCAGACTGCATGGACAAGTGGTTTGAATTATCCCAGCAAGGTCCATGAACTCTGCAAAATTAGTTCTGGTATTTTTGTATGCAATTGTTGTATAAACAAAATTGGCAACAATTAATAACTACCGGAGTGCTGCTTTCACTCTGGCAAACCACGCTTCGGCATTACTTTATTCCACTGACAGACCACTACTCTTTTAATACATTGAAAAACATCGGAGTTGGAGACGGTATGAACTTAAACTATGCTTCACTGCATGCTGATCACACACAGCCTGTCATGTTTAAAAGATGGATATGTATTCTTTGGCTTCAGAAGTGTATTAGTAAGAGATTCCGGATTATTTGTGTGGGTTTTTAATTGACCGTTTAAAGATTTAGGAGTTAATTTATGTCCACCCTTTGCATTACAGATTTTGAAAGATAGATTTCAATATTGTTTGTGTGTCACAGCACTGTTTCTCTGAGTTAGGGATCTTTTGTTTCATTCAAACCAGTTAGACTATATTTAAGGTAGAATTTTAGTTTTGCTAGAATTACTTTTGGTCTTTTTTCCTTGTGAACATAGTCTTTGCTATTTAGGTTTTTTTAATGTTGAAGGAAATTTTACTTGTCTATCTCTGCACTTATATGATGTCTTTTTGTATCTTTACCATGGTTTTTAAAATTAGTTTTAATCTCTGTCAATGGCATTATTGCATTATTCTTCCATTTATGTTTTTCTTTTCCATTTTGTTTTCCTTTAATGAGGGTAGTTGTTTACATCTTTACTAGAACCGTGACTTAAGCTTAGGGACAGAACCTGTTTTAAATTACACTTGCAAAGCAATTAATTACTCAAATATGTAATAAAATATGATGTAGAGATCTTACTTGTGATTTCCACCCCAGAAAGAACTTTCATTTTTGTGGAAGGAATCCAAACAGTAATTTTTCCGCTAGAAAGTGTGCGGTTTTTTCCTAGGAAAGACTGCGAAGTAATAGCTGTAACTCTGCCATTTTGAATGTGCAAGGTGTAAGACTGGAGCACGACTTCAGTCTCAAGAGCACTGTCTGTTTCTTAAGTAAGTTTTCCAAATTTGTGATACGTTTGGAGCTTTATCCCTTCAGATTGAAGTTCAAAGAGATTATATTTAACTTCAGTAATAGTGAAAAAACAATCCAATGGCAAGAACTACCAGCCAGCATGAAATCTGGATTTAGGAAGTTAATTGAATAGTGTTTTCAAGGGCCTCTCATCATCGGAATCTCTAAGTTCATTAAAGGAACTGCAATTATACCTGCCTCACTGGGGAAACAAGCAGACATGTGCAAGCTTTGGAAGCTGTTTGGGGTGCGTTGGCAGCTGTGGGTCACCCCTCCCGTGACAGCGGGTGCGTGCTGCTGCAGACGTTAGAGCTGGGCTGGGTGGGAGTCTTGCTTCTGTGACCCGACGCAAAGTTTAGCACTGGTAGTTCTGCTGCCTTCTCCATAGCTTGTGTTCTGTTTAACACCATAGAGAAGTCTTTCTGATCTAAGCAGAAGCTAAAATTCAGCGTGTGTGTAGTAGGTTGTTTTGGTTAGCAAGTGCAATTGGTGGTGTTTCAGGTTTTTATAAAGCAGAAGGCAATTTCTCTGCTGAGAAATACGATGTTTGGTTCTGTTGCGAGAAGGAAACAAACAGAAGATGCATTCAGAATATAGCCTCAAAAAAACGCCCAAACTAAACCAAAACATCATATTTCTCAGCAGAATATAATGTGAGATAGGATATGGACTTATTTGCATAAAAGAAACAGATAATATATATTTAACAAAGCTGGGAACCCTTCCTGCACAATCAGCAGAAAACACTAAACAATGAAGACAACAGAGGAGATAATATATTGAGATTACTTTCAAAAAACAGGATGTGCAAAATCCAAACCAGTATGCTGTTATTATAGCACATAGAAATTGTTATGTGTAATAACTGCCCTACCTTAAGAATAGATGTAAGAATTCTTAGATCCTAACCATGTAAAATTTCTTACCTCACTCTTTTTCTACCTACTGAACAGTGAACATACTTTTCATAGCTTGTATTATCCAGGGGTAGTGGTGTGCCAGAATGACCTAAAATCTACTTGCAGCATATTTCTAGCCATGTGTATTAGTCTTTTGGCACTTCATTCTATTAACTGTTGTTATTGGTAACAGAGGTGGCCGACAGTAAATCTCAGGGAATTTTGCTATGATGTATATCTTAATTTTCCAAAAATTATCAGGGGTTTCATGGGAGGATTGGAAAGGTGAATGGACTTAGTCAAAGCAAAGTCAAGAACACCTCAGAAATTTAAACTTTTTCTATAATCAAAGCTAAATAAGAACTTATGAATCTGTTTCTGTTCAAGTCTCTTTCAACCTGTGTTCATTCTTGCATGGGTAGACATGGTCATGTGTCATGCATATTGCAAAACACTATTTTAAATTATTTAATCTCCTGGGGGCAAGATTTATTTTTTTTCTTGCAAAATTACTGTTTTGCTAAAGGCTAATAAGGCCTTTTATCAGTATATTACTACTTTTGCTGTGTGATTAGTAGACTGTAATTAGTAATTGCTGTGGTAGTGATCCTTAGTTTAGGTGATGGTATGTTGATTTTAGAAAATGATGAATATAATGAATGTACTACTAGCTGGGATGAGAGAGTTGTAAATCAACGTTTAAATTAAGTTACTACGTTGTGTTAGAAAGTGTGCCACCTGCGGGACATTGATCAGAGTGAATTGTATTTACTGAATTTTCTCCTGATAGCATTCCTGAAGGAATTAGGACATTTTTCTTAAATTAAAAAAAAAAAACAAACTTGCTGAATTTCTTACAGATGAAAAGTACACCCAGCCTTCAACATCTCATCACTGGTACCCAAAATGACAGCGAAATTCTGACCCAAAGGAATTGCAAGGAGGAAGAAGACATAACAACCAGTCCCACAAGTGATGCAGTTTTCTGTGATGGCAGAAAACACGTAAGTTGAAGGGTTAAGCACACCAGAACAGGTGCCTAATGGGGACGGATATAAAAGCTAAGATCTTGTGCAAAATGTTGGTGTATTTTGGATTATATTACAAAATGATCAAAGAATTTTACTTGAGTTTGTATCTGATGAAAGACTGCCTGCCTTTGGCATGTTCTTCATAGTAATACTGTGAACTTTTTGCAGCATAAGCCAAATCAAATTAATAACGGATAATTGATAGATGGATATATCCATTAATAATGAATAGTCAATAGATCAGCTTCCTCTGAATTTTGCAAATGCAACTAACATTCTTCCCATTTTAAATTGAAGTTGGTATCATGAACATGGTTCTTTCTAACCTAGTAGCTAGCTTTTGCTCTTAAAATTTCATTTAACACAGGGTTTTGTTATTCTGCAAGAACTCTGGTATTGGAAATATCAGTGGAAATTCAAACGTCAGAATGTCAGTGAATGGAGAGGAAGCTGACAATGATGTAAGGCAGGGGAGCAGTTCATAGGTTTAAGGGACAGCGTTGAATCATCCTCTCATGGATGGCGTTTTGAATACTGCAGATGAGAGAGAAGGCGTCCAGGTATAAATGAGTTCAACACATGCTTTACAGTCTCTATGATTATCCATGGAAGCTAATTTCTATGTATTAGTGATGAGGTTGAGCAGGGTGAAGTATCCAAAGAATCCAGACTGATACTGTAAAGAAGGGAACTAAAATGACTTTTAGGGAATCAAAATTAAACCAGCCTGTTTACTTTACAGAGGAGTAAAATCACACACAAGGACCTTGGTGCTCCCTCATAGTTTACTGCACTGTGGACTCTGAGGTGTTAAACTGACAAATGGATAACAGTTTTGGATGACGTTTGTGATTCTAATGACAACCATTTGAACTGGGCTATAGAGAGCCCACGCTTAAAAGTGAAATATTTTCTATTCTTTTATAAAGGGGAAGGTCAAACTTCCCTTTCTGGGTAAGTGTTGGATGTTGATTACCGCTCTGTGAAAATGTATCTTCCAAAATATCAGATGGCATTGCTGCCAGTCATGCTGCCAGGAGTGCAATACATGAAGTCGTTGCTAAATCCCTGTTCACTGACCCAAAAGGATAAGTGATTTTCATGTATGTATGTGACTGCTGATCAGGTGGGAGACATATGTAGTGATATTCAGTCCAAACATCATTAATCAGAAGACCTATCCAGCCTCTCAAAATAAATAAGAGGTTCTGTGGAATAAATATTAGGGGCTTTTGCAGAACTTTTTTTAGGACATATAAGCTAAGACAAAAATCTATTTGTATTCCTTTTTCATGAAGGATTTTGGTGGAAAATAAGCATTTTCTGGTCCGATGAATAAAAATATGTCAGTGAGTGAAAGAGCAGAGCTGAACAAAGCTGCAAGGGAGATAGACTACACTGATAACATGTCTTGTGGAGGGAGCAAAATGACATGCAACAAACGTCAGGTCAAAACAGTCCTAACACTTCTTGTGCCTTCCTCAGTAAGCACCTGACCCTTCTTTTGTCAAGTTTGTACATTATTTAGAGCTTATAAGACAGAGTAGATAGCTTCTTTAATTAAGCTGTTGGTGTGAATTTTAAAATGAGTATTTGGCAAGCTGCACAAATGAAGAGGAGCATCTGCATGGAAGAGAGATATCATCTCATAAACACTACTCTGAGCTCTTAGCTGCTGGGTTGTGCAATGCAGAACTCCTTGGTTAACCAGTCCTGTGTGGGTTGGTGTTTATTTTCAGAGGGAGGAGTGATCTAACACAGATACCTTTTCAATCTAGGACAATGTTGCTCTGAGATTAATCACAACAATTGTGTCTTTGTGACATATGCTATGTTAAAAGTTTCCAGGGCTCACCTTGAAAAATATCATTCTAAGTGAATGGAGACCAAACTTTTGATTGAGTTGAGAATTTGTTACAGTGAAGGCTAGAGAGCACAGTAGAGTTACATGTCTGTGCTGGTCCACAGAAAGGATTATAGTCTCTTCCTTCATTGCAGTTGCATGGCCTCTAAATGCTGAACACAAATGTTTATATATGTGGCAGCATCCAAACCTTTGCCCCATAGGCAAAAGTAGATGAAAGGACAATGAAGTGGCTGAGGTGAGCTAAGAAACATCTTTATGCACCAACGTACACCACCTGGATGTACGGATGGTCTTTGTATTTTAATCTTTCCTGAACAGTCTGCTGCAGTATTTATATGGAACTGGATGATCTTGTAGAATATTTACTGGATGTGCAAGGCCACTTTTGTTTCCTTTAGTACATGATGGAACCTAACATCTCAGCAGTGTACCCTACTATGAGCTATGTATTGAATGCAGTCTAGTTTGATGTTTTGTATGTTTTTAGATTTCAGAGGTTTTTTCATTCTATCCCTTTCAGGCACTTATCCCATTTTATCATGGGAAGCAGTTTTTTTCTGAAACGATTTCTAGATCTAGAAGTTACCTAAGAAAGCATTTTCTTAGCTTAGAGAAGTTACTGAAGAGAAAAAGGCAAAGCAGTGGAATTGCAATTCCAGTCAAAATTTTCAGGGCTGTTATGGAAATAACAGAATGTTTTATACAGATTACCTTAAATCTTTGTGATTTGCAGTAGCTCTACAGTCATATCTGTAAAGGTATTGGCCTTTGGAGGAAATAAATGTTGTGTTCTGTTTGATCTGAAGCTACTTTTCCCAAACATTTGTCTGTTCTTAGGGGAGCTTGTATAGTCTTAACAGCACTTGCACTGAGTCCGGCAATTTTGGCAAGGCTAACGTCACAGGAGAAATCGAGTTTGCCATACGATATATCTTCAAAGCTTGCATCTTAGAAATTTGCGTCAGGGGATGCAAGAACCTGGCTTATGGAGAAGAGAAGAAGAAAAAGTGTAACCCGTAAGTATTTTGTAAAGAAGGTGAAAAAAAAATAAGGAAAATATGCTGGTTTTAAGATACTTATGTATGTTGTGATTGAAATTGGCTGATACATGATGGTATGCCATATTAGCACTTTCAGAACATCCTACATATATACCAGCCCTTTTTACATATGCACACTGCAAGACAAATAGGTTTCATACCAGTGCTTATTCCAGTCTGACCATTTTCTGCTAGTAACTGTCTCTTTCCCTGCCTGTGACCAGGCAGGTGAGTATATCTGTGTTGCTGATGATCACCTCTGGATTTCAAGAATGGCTGTTCAGATTTTAGCTCTTAAGTTGTGCCCACAAAATTAATAGGTAAGTGGCTAAAACATGAGATGTCGTGTTCCTAATGCATCTGTTGACTCACTGTGGGTCGCTGGGTGATTGCTATACTACTCCTGTGCTTCCATCTTCTGTAATAAGCATAGAAATTTTAGATACTGCAATACATTTTAAAATCTAAAGCCGTATAATAATTATGTGTTACTGTAAGAGGGAGAAATACCTACTTCTGTGGATAAAATATGCCATAGAAATGTTTGGTTGGATAGTTAAGCCTTGGTGATTTGTCTGTTTATTATGAAACGATGGTCTCTGACCACACAGCAACCATTCATAGAAAATCAGCAGGTAGAATACCCAACTACCGGTTCTTGCCCCTGCTGTCATGCCATGTTTGAGCGACCACATTGGAATTGTGGAGTTGCAGTCACCGTCATCCAGAAGGAATATGGCTTTTGTGCATCTTGCAGAGGATGTGCATAAAGACGAGCTTGGTGATGGAAGGAGCCTTGCTGGAACAGCAGCTCGTGAAGCAGGGCAGTTTGGGAGCACTTCAGAAGTGGGTCAGGGTTCTTTAAGCCCCCAGTAATTAAGCCAGGCAGACAGGTGCAGGAAGCCTGAAAGGCAATGTGGGAAGTGCTGTGTAGTGAATATTATGTCATGGTGACATGATGCAGACAAGGTGGAATTACTGAATGCCACCTTGGCTTCAGTCCTTGCTGCTCAGGCCAGCCTTCAGGAGTCCCAGATTTTGCAGGTAACAGAGAAAGTCTGAAGGGAGGAAGACTCTCCTTTGGTTGAGGAGAATTAAGTTAGAGATCATTTAGGAAAAGAAGGCTGAGGGGGGATCTCATCAACACTTGTAAACACCTACAGGGAGGGTGCCAGGAGGAGGGGGGCCAGTCTTTTTTCAGTGATGCCCAGTGACAGGACAAGAGGTAACATACACAAACTTGAACATAGGAAGTTTCATCTGAACACGAGGAGGAACTTCTTTCCTTTGAGGGTGGTAGAGCACTGGAACAGGCTGCCCAGAGAGGTGGTGGAGTCTCCGACTCTGGAGACATTCAGAACCTGCCTGGACGCCATCCTGTGCAACCTGCTGTAGGTGAACCTGCTCTGGGAGCGGGGGAGGACTAGACTATCTCCAGAGGTCCCTTCCAACCCTGGTGATTCTGTGATTCTCTGTTGGTGTATATTTAGATGTTTCAGTTGTTTTCCAAGCCAACAGAAGTACAGTCAGTGTACTTAACGCACTTGCTGAAGAGCAGACTTGTAACTGCTGTTTCGAACCTGTTGAATTATTTAGCTTGTTAACTGGTTTGAGGTTTAACTGGCTACTTTTCAATTAAATTGATCTGGGGTGATACAGTAAGAGGCTAAAACTTGTAGTATCTGAATATTTTAAAAAGGTAGTTTTACCTACAGATAAGCTTGGAAAGAACAGGGAAGATGTTAAAGTTCTGCACTGATGGTATCAGACACAGCTGATTTTATTAACCCAGTAAGTTAATCAAGATGCTGTTTTAAAATTGGTTTGAATCATATCATCTGAAATAAATACAGCAAATGCTATTTAAAAATATTTACTATTATGTTAACAATCAGTCCTTTCTCTGCCAAGCTGTGAGCCAGCACTCTCTATTGCTAATACTCGTTAGATCTGAAGCTATAACACAAATGCAGCCCACAACTCATATTAAGGGGAATATTTAAGTATTCATGTTCACGTGACCTGCCCATGAGAAACTGTGGGTAGGAGTCATTGATGCTTCATATTGGTCCAACTCAGCTTCTGGATTTTTTTTTACTGTTTTTCTTTGAATCAATGTTAGGGCAATTTTGAGCACTTTAGCCATTCCCCTACTCTAATTCTATGGGCTATTATGGCAACTAGAATTTGTAAGACTTATGAATTATGATGTATTATTAGTATGATTAGACCTTTTTTTGCTACATGAGCTTTGTGTTGTAAAGATGAGATATTTTCTTCATGAACAAGCAGCAATGATCCTCAAGTTGATAGAGCTGATTTTTTTTTTTTTTTTTTTTCCTTTGAGCACATAATATGCTGGGTTTTTTCAGCATAAAACTGTCTCTACAACTGACAAAGTAACTTCCTTGGTGACTATTTTATCAGAGGCCAAGAGTATGAAAACAAAAGATTCCTATTCTGATCCTAATCCTTTCCCAATTAGAACAGAATTGAAACACGTTAGCTGAATGATATACAGGGATCCTTACTGTCTGTCTGCTTTTATTGATGAAGGATATAGATCACAATTTTCCATTTTATTCCTTGGAAAATTACAAAGTCAACAAAACTGTTTAAGAATTAAGAAAAAACTCCTTTCATCTAACTAATTTTTCTTCTTAGTTTGGTTCTCCTCCCCTCCTATCACTTCCCATGTATCCTTCTCTCTGTCTACAAGGTATGTTAAGGTTTATTTACTTCCGGATAAATCTCCTCGGAGTAAGCGGAAGACAACTGTCAAAAAGAGCACAGTGGATCCAGAATTCAACGAATCTTTGAAGGTACCGTTTTCAATTGTGTGTTGCTAAGTGCTCTTTTTCATGGTAATGCCTCCTTTTGTAATGTACAATCCTGCAAGTTCAGAATTGTCCTGGCGGGAGCAAATCTAGGAGTCGCTGACAACAGTAACTTAAATTCTGGTTTTCAGTCCAAATACGAGAAAATGCTTTTGGAGTTATAACAGTAAATTGCAAACCATCAGAAGAGTCTGCCTTTTTCCATGAACACACTTTTAAGGAATTTCAGTGTGGAATTCCTGTGGCAAAAGCAAAGTGTCTTCCTTAGGCACTTTTCTTGTACATTCAGGAGCTGGGTGTAGCAGAGCAGTTGGTGTTTTGCACAAGTATCCCTTTCAACTGGTATCCCTTTTGTCAGTGATAACCTGGGAGTGCCTCTCTGCAGTTAGCTGAATGCTGACTGAATTCCCCCACCCCTAAAACATTGTCTACTTCCTTTTCCCTGTGCAAGTGATGCCAGGCAATCTTAGTAATGTCTAATTTCAAACATTAATAAACCCACCAGAGAGCAGCAGTTATGATTTTAATTCCCTAATGCCTTGCAATATTACTTCTTGCATTCCTGTAAGAACTGTGTGTATAAAATAGGAGCCGTTATTCTCATTGCACAGACACTTAACAAAATGTGAAGCTGAGTACTGTCAGCTGGGAGAGGTTGGATTAGTTTGGTTGTTCTCAGCCCCACTTTTGTACTCAGATCACTACAAACCCATCTTTTTGTGTGCATCAGCAAGCTGCAACAGTACATAAGATGATGAGCTGATGTCTTGGAAGACATATGAAACAAAGCTAATGGCGGGACAAACTTACATTGTTGCTCCTTGAACTACAGAAAGGTTTCAGTGTTATCCCCATCTGCTGGTGTGTACAAACATCAAGAATTTGTAGCAAGTGAAACAGGCAAAATGTTTGTAAAGACCATTATTAAAATTCAATAACAACAAAAAAAGATGTATGTAATGGACATAATGTTCATATATCCCAAAGTCTGTATATAGGGTTTAGGTTGGGAGAAAAAAGAGCCTGAAGCTGGAATAATTGGTCCTAATTTTCTAGCCCCTCTTCAATGCCAGAGCCATGCAGAACTGATAAAGGGAGAGTGAGAGCCATGCCTGAGTTGGCTGCATGAATCCTAAAGGTAATCTAGTTAGAAATCTTAAATTAGTTCAACTATTAGCTCAGCCAGAGTTGCAGAAATGGTCAAAAGATCCAATTTGGTGGGATTCAACTGCAAATTAAGGTACCTGCATTTAAGTAGCTGCACGTGTGAGAGGTGTGTAAGTGCTCTTGAGAATCACTGGGGGTGATTTGTCCTAAAACCTACACCCAGTTTGTGATTCAGCAGCCTAAACGTGGGTAGCAATGCCTTTGTCCATACCATTGCCTCTGTTTTTCAGTCCAGGTGGGTGAAGGTCACCTGTAGGCTGGGTATCACAGTTACCAGTCTCGTGTTGGGTATATTAGATACCCACCGCTGTCTCAAAGGGCTCTAGCTGTGTTTCAGGAGTGGAATCAGGGCTTTAGTTAGCAGTCGACTGAATTACTTCCTTGCCCCTGCTGACCGCATTGAGCATATGTCCGCTGACCAGAATGGAAATTTTAGTACCTTCGTTAGGTGTCTTA
The DNA here is from genome assembly GCA_013398295.1 of Chionis minor. Classification (NCBI taxonomy): domain Eukaryota; kingdom Metazoa; phylum Chordata; class Aves; order Charadriiformes; family Chionidae; genus Chionis; species Chionis minor. Next base: position 548,733 of record VZSF01000285.1, read on the forward strand.
ATCTTGAACTGACCTCCAGAGCAGCAAAATTCTCCTGAGAATGTAAAACAGAAATATACATATATAAAAAATCCAAACATCAAAAATGGTCAACAATTATTTAAAGTTCTGAATCAATAATCAAAATCTTTAGCAAGGCAGGCCAAGGTATTCCTGGAATGTTGTTTCATGTTTGGGTGAGCATTATTTAGCATTTAAGTAGTGGGGTAATATGCAAATTGCAAAGCACATTCAGACAACACGGTTCTGTCTGCATCCAGATGCCTTCAGCCATGCAGCTGGCCTGCCTTTGAGCAGGTTATGAGCATGGGCCTGCATTCATTCTGTGTATTGCTTTGTAAATGCTGTTTATCTTTCCAGTACAAGATTGAATACTCACAGCTGGGAAGTCGGCAGCTTCAGGTATCTGTGTGGCACGCAGGAGCACTCAAATACAGGGTGTTTCTGGGGGAAGTGGTGATTCCACTGGCAGCATGGAATTTCGAAGATAACTCGATGCAGTTGTTCAACTGGTATCAGCTCAAACCCAAGGTGATTCTTTGTTTTTGTGCTTATTGTTGTATCTTAAGAGCAGAATGTAGTGAAAGCTATGAAAAAGATCACCCTTCTGAGGCCATTGAGGGAAAAATGCTGTCAACCCAGTCCATTAGTAAGATGTGTTGCAAACATAAACAAGCTGTGAGAACGATGAGGAATAGAATCATTGCAGTAATGCAAATTTCTTATGTCCCTTTCTTCAGCTTGAAAAGCCTGAAGATGATCTTACCCAGTACAGCAGTGAACTTCTCGTGTCTGCAAGACTGTCAGTACCAGACCAGTATAAAAATTTCCAGTTTGAAGGTATAAAACATTTCAGTGTACATGAATCCATTGGCTAGAAAAGAACTGAGATCGATGAGGGACTGACAATGCGTCCATATAATATTCCTGTATGGCACTGATAACAGCTACTGCAAATGGTGGTTTGTGGTATATTATATTTTAAATTAATTAAAATCCAAACATTTGCTAACTTCATCTTTTTGTTCTTTTTAATGCCGACAAAAGCCGCCCATTATAATGGCAGCAGTATGATGCATCCAGCTGTTTGGCTGGACAGCTTGTGCCTGCCGTGATGGTGCCAGTAGACCTTATTCTGGAGGTGATGCAGCAGTTTAACTGCTCAAAGTAAAGGCTGCCAATTAAGGGAAAAGGTGGGGAAATGGCTGCAAGAGTACCAGACCAGCACCCTTGGCTTCTTCCAGTGGTCTCATTTTAGAGAGACTGTTTCACTTGGAAGATGATAGGTTGAAAATGTACAGTCAGAATTCAGTTTTTGGTAATGAAAGACTTGTAAGGTGCATTAAGTATTGCTGTAGTGTGTCTGAGCAAGCACCTGCTGGTGGAGTAAAATAAACACTTGGGGAGGGCAGGAATAGGACAACCTCATTTTCCTTAACTCCCCAGACCATAGTGAGGTATGCAGACATTCAGAGCTCCGGTAGCGCTGTGTTGAGGATCATAGCAACAGGTAGAGACCAATAGAAAGATCTAATTAGCTGTTATATTAATTTTATTCCCTTTTCTTTTCCAGGTGACCCCAAAGTTACCAGCTTGCTTTCTTCCATTTTTCCTCCCTATGCATGCCTGTGCGCTGGGTCTTTGCTCTGTAACTAGAGCTGTAACAGAGGAGCGGTATCATGCTGTGTATTTGGCTGTTTCTCCTGCTTCTGGCTTTGTTTCAGAGAAACACTCCTGTGGGTACTGCCTTGTGTTTACTTTTCACAAGTACAACAGAAAGCTCTGTGTTTGGAACAGGATTCACAAACCTGCTACTTACTGCTTGCCTTTTTTTGGTGTGAATCATACACTGTACAAGCAGGTTAAAATCTTTCAAATGATCCTAACACAGCACTCCGAGTCCTCATTGGAGTAGTACTGCTTAGTCATTTTCCTACTTAGTTATAGCAGCATCTTAGGCTAGCAGCTGAACTAACTGGTTATTTAATGCGATAAATGCTCCTCTTCCAGGAAAAAAAGACCAAGGAGTTCCTAACTGCCAGCTTCAGGTTATGGTATCTGGGGCCAAGAACTTGCCCATGCTGAAATCTGCTGGAATGCCAAACTCGTTCGTTAAAGGGTATGTACGAGACCTAACCATTCAAATAGGAAATGTCACACACATTCTGTGCAAACCTGTGTATTAACGTGGTCTCAGCAGGAGACTGGCAGGTGAAAGTGGCATTGGCCACATTCTTAGTCAGACTTCCTTGTAATGGTGACATTTGGGTGTCTGCACAACAGCAGCACTCAGCAGGCAGCGACGGGTCCCCCCTGCTCTTTGGGTCCTGAATGAACTTCAGAATTTACTGATGTTATTAAAATATAGAGTCCTCTAGTTTAAATAGCTGCTTTTAGATATGAGGAGAGGGGAACAAAAAAAAAAGTGTGAATCAAGAGGGTATTTTCATTCCTATTTTCAGCTGTGCTTTTGCAGAATTAAATATAGCCTTGGATACACTGAAAAGGAAACTTTGGCTGTCTTCATTGTAGACATTTTAAAAGAGGAGGGACTGAGTTTTTCCTCAATGTGCTGAGTAGCTTCTATGTGGGCTCATTTTACTTTCTTACTGTCAGGCATCCGATGCCACTGGAAGTATGATACTGGGGTACACTTACAACATCTCATAAAGCCATTTCACCTGCTGTGGCACCTATCTTCAGTGAAATGGGTGAGCGTTTTACCTGCTGAAAGGCAGGTTTCAGGCAGTATCGGGTGACGGAACAGGGAGTAAAGACTCCCTCGGCAGTCAGTGGCAGCAAAGGAAAGGCAGGTCAGAAGAGCCCACTTGCACCGCACCCGCGCTGAAGGCAGACAGGAAAAGGAGCAAGGCCCAAAATAAACACACTGGCCCCATGTTCTACCTTGCTCTACATAAGCTGAAGTTTTTTGCTGTTTAAGGCAAAGCAAAGGGCCCTAGTTGGTTATTGCAAATGTTCCATTTTCTGGTTGAGACATCAGTAACCTTGCTGAACTCTCCTTGTTTTTGGGAAGTTGTCTTATCCTTCCAGACCGAGCAGAGGTAAAGCGGAAGTCTCCTGTCCTGAAGAAAGAAGCCTGTCCCCAGTGGAAACACTTGTTTGTCTTTGAGGGTGTTACCCCAGCTCAGCTACAGCAATCATGCTTACACTTGACTGTCTGGGACCAGTCAGGTTTCAGCTCAAGTGATCAGTTCCTTGGAGGAGCCAAGCTTGGTGCAAGTAAGTTCTCTGTCACTAAAAATTGAAGGTAATTTGGGAAAAAGTTCATTTCGTTTACATTCTATATAACAATATTTGCACTGTGCTATTTATTACCTGCTGTCATGTGTCTGCACATGCAGCCCCAGCCCCTGTCCAAGGCAACTTGCAATCTTAGGCTTTGATCCTGGAAGAACCGATGCATGTGTTTTATTTCAGGTCTGTGCAGGAGCTCAAGGGCAGCAGGGGGAATTTTCAGGAAAGCCAGGTGTTAGTGTGGCAACTTTTAGGGCCAGAGCCCCAAGACAGGCATAGAAAAAGTGGGTGGAGTCAATTCATCTAGAGCTTTTTTTGAGACTTATTTCGTGAGCTCTTTTTTCCTAAGAGTTGGCTAATTTGAACTGCTATCTCATCAAGAGGAAGGGCAAGAACTAATGACAATACATTCCAGCCTTGCTTATATTTGTGCTTATTACTTTACATCCACAAATCAATCCAATCAATGGGAGGTACAGAAAGGGAAACTTGCGCAGAAAGGCCTATTGCACGTCTGAGTTTTGGGCTCTATTCTAACATAAGAAAGAGCCCTCTCTCATGGCTGAGAAACCCTCTGCTGACTGAATAGGCCCTGTTTAACAAGTGGTTGAGCAGGGCAGCAGTGTCACTTGAAGACTGCCCAATGGAGTCCCTCACCCCTGTCTTCCCAGACAACAAGTGCTTTGCTTTCAATAGTGGAGATAAAAGGCCTGAAAAGATTGAGGCGCTGTCACTTCATTGTGGCATCAACATGCACTTTAGAGGAGTACTATCACTAGTAATAAATCAGTGCTGTGCAGGCTTCCTCATGAGCTTCTTTTCATTGTCCTAGCCAGCATTTTCCTTTCTGCTGGAGCAGGGACTACCCGATGCCAAATGAAGATGATGCTCCAGGCCCTAAACCTAGTAATTGCATTAAAGTCACTGGAGATGAACTGAAGCAGGCGGCTTTGTGCCATTCTGCTGTTTGTCGTGTGCACGCTCGCTCCTCTGCTTTTAAGTCATACAACCAAAAAAATAGGTCTTTGCTGCAGGCTGAGAGAGTGATCCTAGTTTAACAGGATGTAAATAACACATTTAAAGTGTAACTCCAGTTTATTGCAATTAATGCCTTTGGAGGTACGGAACAGCTGAAATTGCTGTAGAACAGGGACAAGCAGGTTTTTTGCTCTGTATTCAATTTGGCCAGAAGTTGGGTAAGCAAAAAGTAACCCTGTGACCTTTTCCTTTTGCTTTCTTGCAGAGGAACCGTTTGGCTGTACAGACCTTGTTCCTCAGTCAGTGCTCCAATGGCAGGAAATGCTCCACAGCCCAAACATGTGGTTGGACTTCACACTTGTACTGCATTCAAATAAGGAAAACTTTAAATCATGAGAGACTACTGCACAACAACTTTTCCCTCCCCATGTGTGGTGTTTTAAATTCAAGTGGTGCATACCTTTCAGGTCTGGGGAAAGGTACACTGCAACAGTACCTACTCCAACTTTTGGGGAATAGAGTTAATGCATTTGAAAGCGTGTGATGTTTTGAAGGGGTCTTTTTCTCCAAAAGTTAAGGCATTGTTATCCATCTCTCTGGCTACAGCTTAAGGTTAGTGTTGTTTCTTCAGGAGAGACAAACACAGTCTGCAATGCATTACATTAAGGCAACAATAGCCACATGATATGCAGTTTTCCATTTCTGGGCATAGCAGAGCTGTAATTATTTAATTTAATCATAGATAGGAATAGTTCTTAGAGAAAATAACTGTTACCTTCCGGAAATTATGTGACTTCACTCTGATCTGGAATCTTTTATACATGTTGACAGAGAATTGAAAACTAGCTTATCTTAAACTGCTCACTGCAGATGGGCGATGCCAACGCTTGGTGCTTCAGGATTACCTACAGTGCCAGTATTACCTCACACAACCCTAAAAAGCTCTGGCCTGCGGCCACACACCTTCCAAACGTGTGCTGTATCTTTGTGCTTAAAACCAGGTCGATGCTTAAGTTCTCCCTCAGTAGGAGTGTGTGACAAGAGCGAATAGAGTAAGTGTGGTTGTAGGAAGTTCTTCGTACTTACCAGCTGCCAATGTAAGACTGTTAACAGGTCCGATGCATACAGTGTACAGCACAGGACAAGAGTTTAGCTACAGTTATCGTTTATTTGTGTGAGCTGGTGGAAATGTAAGCTTAAGGCCTGAGTACTGTGTCTGTTCACTTTGCCTCAGAGGTAGCATTAGAATCAGCAGAAACTTCACACAAGTAGTGCTGTTGCTGTATCTCTCTTCCCTGGGCCTCAGGTGAAGATGGACACACCAGTCATTACAGCAGGTGTTCTCCTTTCTTCCTGTCCAGGTCAATGTGGCCTTTAAGGCCTTCAGAGTTAAAGACACAGGGATTGACATGCCAAGCTCAGAACTTAAAGAGCAGTAGCACACCTTACACAAATTACACCCCACACAAGAAACACGTGACTCCAAGTCCTTTGTTACTTTGCAGATCTTTTATTTAGATGTTTGCTGCTGCAAATAAAAAACCACACAAGATTCAACTCAAGTATAAAGCAGCATAGATGTTGTAAGTGGAAGAGAAGAGCTGACAACATACTGTATCTCACTTTCTAACAGATTTTCAAGGAAAGGGGGAGATTAGTGGGGAAGGAATGGTCACAGAAATGCTCTCTACTAGAGAGAATACAACTGTGATATAAACAAGCAGTCCCTTCATCTTTGGAGTCTGAAACTTTAAATCAAACATTTAAAAAAATTAGAAAATTTGTTAGAAAAATAGGTGCAGTAAAATTGTATACAATGGATCATGTGTACATATAACAATTTTCATTAAGTAAAAAAATGATCTTTACAAATAGTGCTTCATAGCAAATAATCAGCTGCACTGTATCAGACTACGCTGTTGTTCAGGCATTTTTACAGATGCAAGTCTTATTAAATCTGAAAAGTAACAAAATATACAGAGCAAAACTATTTCCCTTTAAACTAGTATTGCAATCCACGCATTGCATGTTTTATATATATATATATAAATACTACACTATAACTGATCAGTAATGAAGCTGGAATGCAAACACAGTAGTGTATTAGATTCCAACGGAGTATTTGCCTAGTTGTTACACGAGGAGGGTATCAGCATCCCTGTGCCACACTTCTGTGCCATCACCACAGAATTTCTCCAGTTGGAAACAGCAAATAGAAAAAGCCTAATTTCTACACAAAGTAGTTCTGAGGTGTCATCAGTTCTTTTGGGTGCAGGGGGTGGTGGTGGTGGGCATCAAGACCAAGAGAAAAAATACGGTGTAAAAACCCACATGCACCCGTTCATACAGGTACTTGAGGTCTACAAGTACCTACAACCTGTCTTTTCAACTGTTGGACTCAGAGCTAATGATACAAAGACATATGGCACAAAATTCACCCACAGTTGCTTATTTTTAGACCAAGCTGAATCTCCAGCACCTGCGCAGGACACATATCCTCAACTAGAAGCACAGCCTATTAAAATTTTTCTTGCTTAAAAAGAGATGTGATGTAAGGCCTTTTGGCACTAAAGCAAAGGCATGAGCAAGTTACCAGGATCAGTGGTACGATGAGTTTTTAACTATACTGAATTTAATAGAAGGTATGGAATTAAAAAGGAGATTCAAACACCTCTGGGTTTAGAGAACATTTGTTAAGTGTCATACAGTGACCCCTCCTCAGTGAAAAAACAAACACACAACAACAAAAAAATCCCAAACAAGAATACAGCATCAAGATCAGCCTTTCCCACAGTCCTGCCTTCCTGTTATAAGCATTGTTACATCGCCTCAAACTCATCAATTCTCTGCTTGGTGTTGCCTTGCCGGATCTGCCGCAGCGTCTTGTACTTGTCACGTCCCTGTCGCATGTTGTCCGCGTGGATGATATCATTGTGGGTCCTCTTATTTTCATCTCTAGCCTGGGCCAGCTCATCTGTCAGCGCCTGCAATATAAAGAACATTAAATACATATTATACGCGAGAAGCTTTCAGCTCATGACAGTAGTGTTCTTTGGTGAGAACGGACAGTTGTTAGATGACTGGACAGATCGGCCATGTGGGCTCAACACATGCTTTCCATAAACACTATGGATCATGTAAGTAATCTCAAAGCGTGAGCACTGAGAATAATCTTTGTATACCTTGTCTTTAATTCAAACTCCCTACAGGAACTCTAAACAAAGAGAAACTATCATGCTTTGTGTGCTTAACCAAGTGGTTAAATCATCCATTTTCCAGGAACTGATTGTTTCAATTACTCCCCCGCCTCAAACATTTCCTTACCTTCAGTTGCCTCTGTACACGTTCATTCTTCTCTGCTTCAGTAATGCGTTTCTCCTCGTTGCGGTCATTCCTGATCCCCTCGCTGGAGAACTCTGCGCTGTAGGCAGAGTACTCGGATCCTTCATCTTGCAAGTTATCTTGGACATGGTAGTTCACTGGCTCATAGACAGGTGGTGGGGGTGGAGGCGGAGCAGTCATTACCAGATGGAGCTCCTCCTTTGTCTTTACCAGATCCTCCTGGGCTTCCTTGGCCTTTGGGAAAAGAGCGAAAAACATTTTCATGCATTTCCTGCTGTAAATCAGCTTAGTGAACACTCCAGTACTTATCTTCCCAGTTTTGTCAATCTACTATGAAAAGCAAGAAAGAGGGAATTAAATCTCGGCAGCTGACAGTACTCTGTCGCAGTCTTATGCGGAATGTCTTTTTTTTTGCTAGTGATGCTATCCTCATCGACTGTTTAATATGCAAGGGATCTAAACAGACAATCTTCTTCCAATAAAACACAGTCTAGGAAAAATAGTTCTGTGGGAAGCTACAGTCATCTTCATCCTGTTCTCCATTTGAAGAGCTGTAGGTTGTAAATACGGGTTCCACAGAGGAAGAACTTAGATTCCTGAGTTAGTGTGTTTAATGCAATTAGGCACTAGGAAGTCAGCTTCCTTGCTGCTTCCATGGTTCTGCCCTCCCACGCGGTCTGCAGCACTAGTTGCAGGGCACGGGGAGCACTGCACAATCTGAGCCTTGCATGGCTTATTTTTGGGTTGACTGCTTCAAATTATTCGCTTCTCCTGGCCCAGGTACCAAGAAGCCGCTGACAACAGCACACGTTCCTGGTACCTGCAGCGTGGCTGCATTTGCAGTGTCTTCTCTTGATTGATGTAATGTTTTCAGATATTACATCATGGATTAAATGTGTCATTTACACATGCACCCCTTCCCCTCCACAGCTCCAAGATGACGAGCACGTGTTTAGGTTTTATACAGGCTTCCACTCTGAATTTTGGCTGAGGGCTTGTTGGAAGAGAGGTGTTTTGCAGGCACATTGCACATTCATCACAAGTGTGCCCTTCTCTACTGGTGTAGAGGTGTTTGTCCCTGCATGTCCAGAGGTCATACCGGGCTGGGCACTGTGGTACACTCTGCTCGAGCAGAGAACTTCGCAGCAACTTTGTAAAACAGAGATACTCACTCTGATTTGCCACTCTTCAACCTCACTCTCTTTACGCCTCCTTGCCTCTTCAAGAAGCGCAATCTTGGCTGTGTACTCTGCAAGTTCTGCAGCCTGTTGAATAAAAAAACTGGAATTACAAGGACTCAAAAAACCCAAACCAAAACAAAACACACACACACACACAGAATCAAAACATTGTTGACTAAGAAAAGACCCAAGTGTTACACTCCACTGTCATAAAGACTGAACTGGAAATTAAGAGCAAAAAGTAGATTGCTCATGACAGAAGCCAGTGCCACAATAATACTGTCACATGGTTTAGTACTTCACTGCACTATGTTTTCCCCTGGAGAACAGGGCTTTGCCTTACTCAAAGGGCACAGTAACACGCCTGTGTATCTCACCCTCAAAATGACTGGGGCTTACCAGCTGTTCCTGGCTCTTCATCTGGTCCATAGTTTGTCTCTCCAGCTCCTCCTTGGCCTGCAAAGCAGCCAAACGATCTGCTTCCAAGCGTTCTGCTTCTTCCTGGGCTCGTCTCCTTTCCTCCTCCAGCTGAAGGGCTCTTTGGATCTGATCTGAGAGCTCTGGAAAAAGGCAGATCGATGCAGTTAGTCCACAAGCCTGGTCCAAGCGAAGGGACTACAGTCTTTTAGGTAACTGCAGAAGTCATGACAAGCACTTGAGTCCAGCCTGCGATATCCCTTCACTGTACACCCCCAAGCAGTTATTTGCATAATACATCAAGTAACTGAAGTCAGGAGTAGTCAGCTGCACATTATAATTAAATCTTCCGCAAGAGATTTGCACTGAAGTCTGTAACACTGACATGATTCTGCGGCCCACAATTGACAATCTGCTGCAAGGACCAGATGTTGCTGCCTCCAGTCTGCTCATCTGTGCATTGAAACAGCAGCTTCCCAAAGTACTTTTTCTGTTAGCAGTTAAGTAAAAAGTACTCGAGAGCTGAACTCACTGCTGGAAGAGGCCACGCTACTCGAACCCACTTGGCAACAGGCGAAAACAGAGTTCCTGTGACCTTCACTTCCCAAATATGATCAGCAGATTTTACGCTACTTTCATGCTTTGGACGATCTCAGCAGTGTGCACACATGTGTATTTATCCATAGAGGCAGATATTAGTAAACCTTGCCAAGAGATTGCTGCATCGTCAGATTTAGGCTAGGTGTAGGCAGCAGCCCATATAACCCTTCTGTAGAGCACAACACACATGGTCCAAGCAGAATGCTTGGAAGCGGATCGTTTGGCTGCTTTGCAGGCCAAGGAGGAGCTGGAGAGACAAACTATGGACCAGATAAAGAGCCAGGAACAGCAAAAATACTTTACCTTTCTCTGCTTTCTGAGTCTTCACCTCATACTCTTGTAGCCTCACCAGCAGCTCCTGCTTCTCCCTCAACATTTGTTCTTTCTCTCTCTCAATTAGCTCCCTCTTCTTCTTTTCATTTTCTAGTTGTTGCCTGTTAGAAACAGAATTCGTGCTTGAAGCCCACTTTCAGACCTAAGCTACAGCCAGGCAAGACAGTTGGCTGGGCATCTCTCCAGGCATTCTCTCCAACGGGAAATGACCATGCGACTGCCACAAAACAAGAGCCAGGAGACAGAAATACATACAGCCTGTTCCTTCATCACTTTGGAATTTTTGCTCAGTTTTGGATACCCTGTTTCATGAAAGTATTTGTATTTTTATTGCCTGCCCCAGAAATTTAGCACACCAAATGGCTACTATAAGCAGAGAGAGAAAAGCAGGACTCTGTTCCGCACAGCCGAGGAGGTTTAACTTCGTTACTTCTGTCATAAGGAAAGTCAAGGAGGTGTAAAAACAAGGACACCGAGGGAACGAAGACAAACGAGCCACAAAGACAGGAGAAAAGCAACACGATCTCTTGAATTGTACGCAACCTGCAGCCAGTGGTAGAAGTCCAATAGAATCGCTAATCCTTTTTCCTTGCCTGTAAGGTGTCTCCCAGTCCCCTCTCCTCTCTTCACTGTGTACCCACACATGCCCCGTGAAGGTTTCTCCTTGAGTCCCAACCATCCCATGGTCCAACACATAAACCAGGCCCTAACACTCAAGAGTCAGGAGAACTCCTCCCTGGGCACGTGCTACCACACGAGAGCCCACTGTACCTTTACTTGCGCATTTCCTTGCGACTCTCAAGACTCCAGACAGGACAGCAGACTACACGGCCACAGGTCCAAGCGGGAAGAGTAATGCTCACTCACAGTCCTGCTGCAGGATACCCCGAGCCCACCCCGTAAGCCAAGAGCTCCAGAGCCACACAACATGGCTCGTGGCCTTTCCTAAGCAAAACCCACGTTACCGGCTGCTGCCCTGCAGGTACAGCTGCCTGCTGGACCCTGGCAGTCTGGTGTCATTTCTCTCTGACGCCCCATCCCCACTCTCCGTATTCCAGCTCACCTTTCCAGTTGCTTCTGGTGCTTCTCCTCCCGGGCCTGGGCTTTCATCTGCTGCACCTCAATGGTGTCGGGCTTCCTGCGCCGCATGTACAGTTCATGGTTGCCCATGCAGAGCTGCAGGATCCTCTTGTTGATTCTCAGACGAGGGGCGTAAAACACGAAGTCCTAGAAGAGAGCCACCACACAGTCAGTTTTCCCAGCACGCTTTCTCTTCTGCCAGCGACCTGCAGACACATCATCTCACCACTAGTTTCACTGCAATCGAGACATATACACGGGCCACTGAAATACAGCAGCAGGGACTGCCAATATCATTTGAAGCCAAAAAAAATTGTTATATACGTTCTCCATTTCAAACCTACAGAGAATTGTCAAATTACTCTTCTAGAAAAGATATCTTTTAGAGACAATCTCCATTTAGAGGAAACCTTGAGGAGTTTGGAAATGCTGCAGAAGATTCTGGAACCATCTGGGCAACTCACAGACCTCTAGTATTGAGTAATTAGTTTTTAAGTTTGCATGGTTTTGGGACTGAAAGATAAAGCATGAAACTAAAAATGTAGTGCAGATTATTAAAGTAACTTTGTAGAATTTCCTGATCTATTTGAATCAATAGCCAAGGCACTATCTGTGTTTTTTCAGAGAAAGAGAAGAAATCCCACCCATGCAGAAGTACCTTCCAGTATCATTCTTTCCTCTCCATGGCATTTCCTAGTTAAGTTGACCCAGGCTGTTACAAAAGTGTCAAGTGAAAGCTTTTTTTTTTTCACCCACCAAACATACAGATTATTTTCAATATTGGGTTGCAGACAGTAACAAAACACAAGCTACTCTAAAATTTCTGGTTCTGCAAAAAGAAAAGCCCCAAATTTCTTATTATTTACGTTATAACCAGGCTTTTACAGAAACTACGCACCAGGCTGGATCTTCCAGAAGCAAATCTGCTAAGAAAGAACGAAGGGCCAAGTTCATTACCTGCCTGATGATTTTTCTGAGTCCACAACCACCCAGGTTTACAATGCAGTCTGAACTTCCACAGTGGAAAAATTCTGCATCTTTGTGCATCTTTTTGTGTACTATGTGGACAGTGATATGGGCAGTGGGCAAGCTGCCACACTACCACCATAAACCAGCACCCGTTCCTTGGAATCACTCTCCTATGGATTGCCTCACTGCCAGCAAAAGCTGGGACTGAGAAGGGACACACAGACTCCACACTCTTGCACAGCAGCAGCGATTGAGGTTTTAATTGCCTGAGCTCAAGTTGTGGCTTTCTCTGGGAAAACTAGAAGTTGCACTAGAAGCAACTCCAAGCTCTCCAAGCACTATTAAGATGAACATGGATATGCTGGACAAAGCCTTGTTTTCTTCAGCGGGTTTTCCTAATGCACATGCTGCCTGCAGAAGAGGCACTCCCAGCACAGTGTGCCATGCTCCCCCGCTAAATCCCGCCACAGCCATTCCGAGCTGCGCAGGTGTGACACCGCCAGCGGTACCTGTAAGCTGCTCGTCTGACCCTCCTGCTTCTGACAAGCAATTTTAAAAACAGTTTGGTTACATTGTGGGGCACAGGTCCTCTCCTGGGACAGTTCACTTACATGGAAGCTGTAAGTTACGCACTGAGAGCACGGGCGGTAGTTACATTTGTCATTTAAGGCCATAACTAAGGGACAAAACATTCACGTAAGAACATACAAGAATCCCTTCCTTTCCTCACCCCCAGGCTCCCCCTGGTCTCGCACAACTAGGAGCATCGTGGCTTGATATTTTGCAGATAATTTGCTAGAGGTGTTAGAACGCGTGGGCAGACAGGCCTAAAACTAAACTTGCTGGGCGAGGGGAACCTCGGTCTATCCCACTCCTACCAGTCTGATGCCAGTGCCAGCACTGGATGCCCAGAGCCTGGAGAAGGATCACAGGCCAGCAGCAGAGCACCTGGAGTGCAGCACAAAGGAATTCCAGCCACTCCAGCCAGTAAGTCAGCTTCATCAGGGGCCCAACTTAAGTGCCTCTATGCAAATGCACGTAGCATGGGGAATAAACAAGAGGAGTTAGAGACATGTGCACGCCTGCAGGGCTCTGATCTTACTGGCCTCCTGCAGAGGTGGTGGGATGGCTCCTGTGACTGGAGTGTTGGCATGGAAGGGTCCTTCAGGAAGGACAGGCAGGGGAGACAAGGAGGGGGTGTCTCCCTCTACGTCAGTGACCAGCTGAAGTGTATGGAGACAGATGAGGAACTGACCAAGAACTTGTGGGTCAGGATTAAACGGAGGGCACATGGAAAATAAGGAGGTGACTGGTGACAACCAACATGGCTTCAACTAAAGGCAAATTGTGCCTGACAAATTTGGTGGCCTTCTACAATGGGGTTACAGTGTTGCTAGATAAGGGAAGAACAACTGACAACATCTACCTGGACTCGTGCAAAGTGTTTGACACTGTCCTGCATGGCATCCTTGTCTCTTAAGTTGGAGAGACCTAGATTTGATAGATGGACCACTTGGTGGATAAGGAATTGGCTGCATGGTCGCACTCAGAGTTGCAGCCAACGGCTTGATGTCCAAGTGGCGAGCAGTGATGAGTGGTGTTCCTCAGGGGTTGGTATTGGGACCAGAGCTGTTGAACATCTTTTTTGGTAACATGGACAGTGGGGTTGAGTGCACCCTCAGCAAGTTTGCCAACATCACCAAGCTGCGTGGTGTGGACAACATACTGGAGGGAAGGGATGCCATCCAGAGGGACCTGGACAGGCTTGAGAGGTAGGTCCATGCCAACCTCATGAAGTTCCACCAGGCCAAGTGTAAGGTCCTGCACGTGGGTTGGGGCAATCCGAAGCACAAATACAGGCTGGATAGAGAATGGATTGAGAGCAGCCCTGAGGAGAAGGACTTGGGAGCATTGGTTGACAAGAAGCTCAACATGAGTCAGCAATGTGCACTCGCAGTCCAGAAGGCCAACTGCAGCCTGGGCTGCATCAAAAGCAGCGTGGCCAGCAGGTCGAAAGAGACAATTCTGCCCCTCCGGAGTACTGTGTCCAGCTCTGGGGCCCCTAACATAAGAAGGACATTGACCTGTTGGAGCCAGTCCAGAGGAAGCCCATGAAGATGATCAGAGGGCTGGAGCACCTCTCTTCTAAAGACAGGCTGAGGGAGTTGGGGTTGTTCACTTGGAGAAGAGAAGGCTCCAGGGAGATCTTATAGCAGCCTTTCAGTAGGGGGCCTACAGGAAAGATGGGGAGGGACTCCTTACCAAGCAGTGTAGTGATAGGATGAGGGGTAACAGTTTAAACTGAAATAGGTTAGATTCAGATCAGATATTAGGAACAAATTCTTTACTGTGAGGGTGGTGAGGCACTGCAAGGTGGCCCAGGGAAGCTGTGGATGCTCCATCCCTGGAGGTGTTCAAGGCCAGGTTGGATGGGGCCTTGAATAACCTGGTCTACTGGGAGGTGTCTCTGCCCATGTCAGGGGGGTTGGAACTAGATGATCTTTAAGGTCCCTTCCAACCCAAACCATTCTGTGATTCTATGAAAAATTAAAAAGCTTTTTCTGGGCAAGGCACCACAGAACTCTACCCATTACATTAGTGTCCATTTAAATTCTGTCATGTAGAATCCTCCAAATTAAAGAGGAGCTTCCAACCCACATCTTGTGTGGGCTGGGTCTTTCACTGTAGCTATAATACTTGCCTTTTTAAAAGGAGATACAAGCATAGGAAAAGACCCAGACAACTTCCTGACTGCTCAGAATTAGTGTCCAGATAAATTCTTCTCTCAGGCATAGCTTCAAACATAACACCTCCCAGAGGGAAAAGCAGAATTGACACAGAGGGAGGAAACATAATTGAGGTTTTCAACGTTAACACCTTTCTGTATCAGCCTCTTGCGAGTCTCCCACTTCAAACCTCAGTCAGATTTACTGTTGGGGAGTGGACGGAAAGCTGTGATCCATAAACAGGAGGTTATTATTTCATAATGTGTACAACATGTTCTAGAGGCTCTTTTATTGAGAAAAGGCATGCCTGACAGACCAGCTTTCTACCTCTGTGGAGTTTTGTTGCCTTTCTCTTACGGCATCATATAAAGAAGCTCTTCTCCCCCCTGCAAACCCAGGTTGTTATCTTATCTGGAGGAGCAGCGTACTGTGCATAAGTATCCTTTAAATTATTAAATTACTGGGAGGATCTTTTTCTGTTAAAGAGATTTATAAGCCATCACCCTTTGCCAAAGCCAAACTGCTTATTATTTCTCAGGACCGTACTTACCCACCAAGGCCAAGTACTGGGGTGGGCGAAGAGAAGAAGAGGAGGCCTTTCTCAACTATTCCAATAGTTTCACAAGACTGACAGAATGAGATCCGCCTATACCAGTTATTCCACTTTATGTTCTCAACAGGTCAAAGTAAGTTACTAATTCTTCACTAAAATAACTCTGAAAACATGTTTGTAAGTATTGAAAAGCAACATTCACAGGTAGCTACATTTCGGTTCTCCACAGAAATCATATCCCTGCCTTTTACCCTCGTATTCAAGAAGATCAGAGAACACCATGGGCCTTAACTGGCTTTTACTCTTCCAGCAGAGCGGAAGTGAGCAGTGAGCATTAAGATGGGAAGACATATGTACCCATGTGGTTTTGCAGTAGGATTTGAATGATTTTTGTGTTGTGTTGGTTTTGTGGGTTTATTTTGTGGGGTTTTTTTAAATAAACAACAACAACAAAATTACCCACCAGCTTCCATGCACTGACAGAAATGAGGAGAGGACCAATCTCAGTATAATTTGACTATACAGAAGACTCAGATTTAAGCATAAGGCTACCTAGTTTGCTAGAAAAAAAAGGACTCTGCTGTTATAAAATCCTCATCTTTCTCCATGTTAGATACTGCCATACGCCCTTTATTTACACTGCACAGAAAAGCAGCTCTAAATAGACATTAAATACTAAGGCTCATTTTGCATCTGGAATATCTGCAGCTTCCTCCTCACCAAACGCTACTTTATCTTGAGATGAAACAGTACTAGTTGTTCACATGCAGTATCCAGGAATCGATTCTAGATGTACTTACTGGTGCCTTCTTGTCAATAGGCTTTATAACAAACTTCTTGTCATTGAAAGAGATGTTTCTAATTTCGCTCCAGGGGAACCCAATCTTTGGAGTCAGTCTGGACAGAAGAGAAATAGTTTTAAGAGCTGCTGCAATAAACACTTCCCCCCTTCACACACATTGCTTCTAACACACAGACACAGTGGGATGCAACACTTCAGACAGCTCTCCCAACAGAAAGACAACAGTACTTGAACCAAAACCCACAGGAAGTAGGAAAAGAAGCCCAGTCACCTCCCTTACAGAGTCTCTTCTCATTTTGGTCAGTCACCCTACTGACCTTTGGTTATGCAATAGGACAGTCTCTACTGAAGCCACACACCTGCTTTAAGTTCATTTCTTGGAAATTAGGGCCTAAAATCCACAGCGTGCAGACTTTAGGTATATATGCTGCACTTCCTGGAGGCTTCTCTGACATCACAGGAGGCATAAGCCAAAGTAACTCAGCTGCTCCCCGCACCTCGCGGCACCCACAGAGAAGCCTACCCTGCTGCGTTACAGCTGGCCCAGTTACCTCCATGCTGCCTTCACTTCTGAACTGCTGGGCAGGCACAAACACAATTGGCAGAAGCAGATTTCTTGTCTTTTGTTTCCTCCCCTATATTACAGGCAAGGCTAGTAACAAAGAGCCCGGGTTCGTTCCTTCCACGTAAACTGCTCTTTCAGCCCATCCCACCAGTCACCACAGAGACCTTTACATGTTGGTGGTGCAACGAGCTGCACCACGTGGCTCTCGCTCTTCCTCACTGCCTAGGAGTTCAGGTCTGTTTGTTTGTTTAAAATTACTTCTTTAAGCTCCACTAATCTTCTGACATTTTCCTCTGCTTTAATTTCTCCAGACTCTCTTATATAAAATGCATCAAGTTCTTCCCGAGATCAAATGTTTCCAAGCTGTTCCAGTACTTCACCCTTACATACCTGCCCAGCTCTGCAGCAAGTTCTGGTATTACAAGGACTTGCAGATTTGACTGTAACTAATCCCTTTAATTCCTCCCCAACCAAATATTTCAATGTTTATGTTTAATATCACATTATTAGTATTCTCTTATCAAGGGAGGGTATATTCTCTAGATACTGCAGTTAGTGATTAAGAATTGTGTCTTACACAAATGATAACACCAGCAAGCAATCTTCCTGTTATTATCTAACCCCTCCAGTATACGTGTCTGACACACACTGAAGTGCTGACAATTATTTCTAGCAAATGGTTTGAAGACACAAGTATTTCATGTTTAGCACTTAGAGAAACATTTATCACCACGGTGAACCACTCGAACTTTGTAAGAATCCTTTCTATGCAGCTCATTGGTTAAGGAAAACAAGCTGGAAATTTTGGAGGAATTTGACTCATTGTCACAGAGACAAAAAGCTACTGCACAGCATGATTTTGCTGGGCCCAAGCATAAACAAACACAAGCAAACAAAACTTGCTTAATTTAAAAATCAGACATCAAGAATAAAATACATCCTCTTCAGAAATTACTGTTCCCTAACCTTTAACTCAACTGTAAGATTATGCAACAGTGTGTGTGTAAAATTAAGTAAGAACTGTAAAGAAAATTATTTGATTAGACTAAGATTAACTAATTGCTCCAGCCTCAGTCATATTAACTTAAGTGTTTCAATCCTAGATAATACAGTATGACAGATAACTAAAATAATTCACATATTAGTAAGGTCTACTGCAGATTCTGCCCTTTAAAGCAGGGGAAAAAAAAGCTTGGAAATACCTAGAAGTGAGACACTGACATCCACTGCAGTAAGAGGCTTGCACATCTATAGCATGGTCTCATTTTCCTCAGGCTGAACTTCAAAAATGAAACTTGCTTTTTCACCTTTGCCCCAGTCCCCAAATTTCCCACGTACAAACCAGAGGCAACGTACACTTTAGTATTTTTTTAGTCCCCATATCTGCTCAAAAGACTTAATTACATAGTAGCAAGAATTACAGCAGAAACAAGCAGTTTATTCCAGCACTGTATTTGTTTTGCAAACACTCTGGATAGCTCTTTACAGTCAATAGCTATATTCTGTCTGCTTCTGCAGCTCGAAAAACCTGTTTGTGTGACCATGGTTACATGGCAGGACTAGTCATTCAAGACTGAAGTATTACATGAGCGAAACTACTTTTCTTTCAAGTGACACTCCTTGTTTTCTGGGTGACAGCACATACTAGCATTGCAGAAAAGACTGCATTTCTCTTTGCCATCTTAACAGAAGCTCCAGAGAGTTCCAATTAATATTTGGATTGCATTCAAAGCTTTTCGGAGGCAGAGTTGTAGAACAGGTGAAATCCTTTCTGTATTACAGTGATAGCCTGTTATAGATTAGTGACATGAAACCAAGACTTGGAATGTAGGGGGAAGAAAAAACAGACAAAAAAACCCCAGAAAACCAAAAAACAATCTAGACAGCAATCTTCATCTTAAAAATGTTTGGTTTAACTCCCCTTCAATCCTTCAGTTGTGGAGTATTAGAAGAGACCAGCAGGCTTAGACACAGCTGTTCTCACCTTCCTTTTATGTTTATTTATAGATGTAGTCTATAATTTCCCACCTACTATCCAATTAATAATGGCTCTGCCTTTACCAGAAGGGCTGATTGAGACTACGCATACCTCAACAAGACCTCATTTCATTCCTCGTTCACGGTAACTATACAGGTTCACCCCTCCCTGGGTTCTGGGTGTTAGCCAGTTTTGGTTTCACATCCGCCCCATAATCTGTCTTTTTCAAAACCAGGCAGTGGTACACACAACTATCATTAACTTCGCTATAGGAATGGCCTTATATGTCCAAACACTCTGCAGATACATTAGCCTAGCTAGATTCTCGCATCCACTGCTGGCATACCTGGCAACCTGACTCAAGGAAAAGCTTGGGAAACTCCTTAGTTCAGGGGTGAGGTCTACAACTGTGCACAATTGACCAGATGGCATTGTACAACAGACATCTTTTTATAGAGCAGGTAGCGTTAGCAGGTCAGGCTACAACAGTCAGGAAAATCACAAAAGCGTAAAGGATGTGAAAGCTTATTTCCTAGAACAGCTTCACCTACTGATCCAAAGTTGGAACACAAGCAAGTTCTAAACTTTTCTCTGATTCTGTAAATGAGAAGTGTCCCTTGGCTCTCACACCAGCCCTGCTCTGAGAGATCAGAGGTGAAAACAAAAGCCTTACTTATCATCCTTTTCATAGATGTTGAGCCCCAAGGCATCAACCCCCAGCCAGAGGTCAGTTCCTTTCTTATTCTTGATTTCAAAGTAGTTAATTCCATACATCTCCAGGTCTTGAGCAATCTTCAGGTATTCCAGCATGGCATTCTCTCTGGTTGAGACAGGAAGGAGAGCAGATGTTAGCTTCTCATTTATCTGACTATCTCAGAAATCATAAAACCCTCAGAAGAAACAAGCACCTTTTCCTAAACTCACACATCAAACACAGGAGTTAAAACTGAACATTCACCATTTGGGACTCACTTTAGAATTTATGGTATTACACCTACGAACACACATACACGCAGTCTCCAGTTTACCAAGCCCTAGTATTTCCAAACAAAAAATTAGCAGCTTTAATCTCTCTCAGCATTTGTCCTTGTCTCAAGGTACAGTCAGCAGGGAAGGTATAGTATCTGAACTTTCCCCATCTGCCAATGCAAATGCTTCAATGAACATAAGGTTCGACATACACCTTTACTTTTTTTACTCTCCAAGTCATCACCGATACACTGTACCTGGGCTCAGGATCTTCAGGAAGCCATCCAAGACACTGTTCTCAGCACCAGTGTAAGTATCCTACTGAATTCTACCATGTGATTTAATGTTGTACTTGAAAATATACATGAGGAGTTCCCCCACACAGGTGACTCTTGGAGTCTATTTCAAAAGCACGTTGTAGAACTGCAACCAGCAATGGTGACCAGCCTAAGGACCAAGACAACACACTTACTTGAGCATGCCACTGTGTTCAGCATGCCACACCTGGATCCGTTCTTCCCACTGCTCTCTGGAGAGTTTATGCTGGTCCATCACCCTACAGAAGGAAAGAGATATTAGCAAGATTAGACCTTCTGCTTTGCAGTATCCATTGGTACTGATCCTTGCTATAGTCTTACTGAAAAATTAGCCCAGCGCCTGAAGCCTTACTGAAACCAAGAGGAAAAGATGTACTCTGTGAAGCAGAGCAATTCAGAATGAACAAAACTCCTCTGCAAAGCCTTTCTGATCACTGACCAGAGAGGTGAGAGGCATAAGCAGAACACTGGAAAAGAATCGCATACACAGAGTTAAATCAAAGCAAAAGTGTCATTCCCAGAATTAGACGCTACTGCAGAGTGTCATCGAGGATTGTAAACAGAAGCCGTTTGTCCAGTAACATACACTTATTCTGTGTGGGGATGGACTAAGTAGCCTCAAGACATGCTGTCCAGATACAAGATTTTTAGGACTGTACATTAAGATTAAGGGCACACAACCTAACCTTCTCCAGCGATGACACATTCTTGACTGAATGCTGCTCTTTTCTTCTTAAAGAGGAGACATTCATACTGCCAGTTACCAGCATGGCAGTAATGTTTAGGAGAGAAAAGCTGAATTCTAAAGAACACTTCCTATTCCTAACCAACCCAAGGAGAGAGCACAAAACCATACTCTAATACGACAGACAGAAATAAAAGAAGGAAAAAACCCCAAATGCATACAGTTCAATTAAAAAAAAAAATCATGCTTTCAGTGAAACTCTTTGTATTTAACTGGAATGCAAATTCTTGACTTTACAAAAAAAAAACCCACAAACAAAAACCAACAAACACCTCCCTCCCCCCAAACACACACACGACCCACCCCCTGCGCCCCCCCCCCCAAAAAAAAAAAAAAAAAAAAG
>VZSF01000285.1:569897-593854 GCA_013398295.1 Chionis minor
CCCCCCGCCCCCCCCCCCCCCCCCCCCCCCCAAAAAAAAAAAAAAAAAAAAGGAGACTACATCAACCAACTCCTTCACCTTTGGGGAATCAGACGCTCTGCATTGAGGTATCCAGGCTTGTGCACATCTTTGTTGTAATCTCCAAATTTGGCCTGCACAGCATAGGAGCCAAGAAGAACTGCTGTTTCAGGAGGACAGTAGATCTCATCGCTGAGGATCCCTTCCTTCACCTGCAGGAAGAAGAGCTTCTGCGTGATGTCCTGGATCAGCTCTTCGGACACATCCTCTGGGAAGAACTTGGCACGAAATCTGAACTGGAGGGGATTCTCCTTTCTGATTTCTTGAGCAGAGACCTAAGGACAGAGGTGATACCACAACTGAGCAAGGTTGCAAATAGAATAAGTGTCCTTTATACAGAAAAAAATAGTTTGGGGCATTTGCCTTAAGAGATGAGTGACTGCCAACTCATTACTGGAATTCCTTAATTCTGGCTGCTTACTGGTATGAGAACAGAGTAGAAACGCATTCTATTTTCCAACTAAGCCAGTAAAATTCTGTTTGCACAGCAAACCTTGGTCACTGGAGAATGATTTACCATGCTGTATCAGACGGCAAACCCCCTTGCAGTACTGTGTGCGTTTGACAGAGACCCTGACATTAAACAGGTATATCACCAACTGTCCCATCAAGAAAAACAGTTCATACCCTCATAAGAATTGCAAGTCCACAAACAAGAGCACATCAGAGGCATCAGTGCTCTGTTACAACTGCCCAGCCCTGACCTATCTTTCTGATTAGTGCAACAACTGATTTTGCACAAGCAGAGACCAAAACCATCACTAGCCAAGATGCTGCTTCAGTCACAGCACAAATAGCTGCTTCCACCCCACAAAGCACAATATCAAGCTGCTGATGTACATCTGACAAATGCTATAAAGCTTTCTATAATTCACACAGAAAGGGCAA
The DNA here is from genome assembly GCA_013398295.1 of Chionis minor. NCBI lineage: Eukaryota > Metazoa > Chordata > Aves > Charadriiformes > Chionidae > Chionis > Chionis minor. Next base: position 570,864 of record VZSF01000285.1, read on the forward strand.
ACTTCTACAATGCCACACCTCACCCAAACAGTTCTCATGGAGGTCTCGAAGTTTTCTCTAAAAATAACCCTGGAGTTATGAGAATTAAGGAACAATCAACTACAGGTACAAGGTTTATAAAGTTGCAGCCAATAATACATCAAGAATCATGTAAGCTTCAACCTTTGTTCAGCAATTAGCCCGAAGTCTGTTACCTTTTTATCAAGTTTCAGCCAAGTCTGGAATCCTTTGTTGTCCACATACTGAAGACCAAAGTACCATACTTCTCGCAAACCTATGGTTTTAACCACCTGCAACAGAAAGATCAAAAAAAAGAGTTATTGTAGTTAACAGTTCACTTGAGGTCCAGGTATCCTCTCAAGTCCCACATCACCTACGGGTGCAGGCAACAGCCTAAAACTACTCATCTGGCATTTCTTTATTTCACCTTGTAGACAAAGATATACAGCTGCAAAGATGACAGCGACAGCATATGCTACTCCAGTTCCTAGGAGGAGATGATTCAGGGCAAACCAGGAGAGACAAACAGGGCAAGTGACAGGCCACCAACTGCCAGACTGGTACACTGGCAGCAGGTGGGGCTTCTGCTTGCTTGTATCTAGTGGCCCTTCTTAAAACTGTACTTGGTGAAGCAGACGAGTTAATTCTTGCACCAAAGAGTATGGTGAGATGGTCTGTAATGGTGTTAGTACTAACTACAACTAGTTAGCAGCACTAATGGCTCAAGTGATCTTGTCCTCCAGTCACCAAACACTATTTGGCTGGAGGAAGCAATCAAGGGATGCTTTACACCCCTGCTGCAGTAAGCTCCCTGTGCAGTTTTGAGAATTAAAACAAGCTGCAAGTGTTCTAAGTCAAGGGTATTCTTTTTTTAAACTCACACAAAGGTTGGTTTTGAAGGAAAAAATACATGGATGGCCCAACATTAGGACAAATTTCATTACATATATTATAAATACTAAGCAGATGAAAGATCCAGAAACACCATCCATTGACTGAATGGTACACTTACTAGTGAAAACAGTCCTATTTTGGACACATTCCTTTTCCTCAGTGGAGGAGATAGCCTAACAAGCTCCTGACCTCCTCCTACTCTTGACCACTTGTTTGCTGCCAGCTCACCTACCTGTAAAGCTGTGCTCCAGACACAGATCAGATCTGGAAAGGTCCACTACATACGAATCTGAATCACTTCCCTTGATGTTATTCACAGAGTAGCCCCTCAAAAAGTGATGTAGGCATCACCATAGGAAGCTGAACTGTGTGGAACGCAGGAGCTTTTTAAAACTACTTTGCAATTTAGGGAGGTATGACAGACTCGAGGGGGTGTAGTTGCACGTGCTTCAACAAGCCTAAGATCTCAACCAAGGATCTGTTTCACTCTCACCATTTACAGTATGGCTGGAGACACTCTGGCTGAAGAGCAGACTTGAGAGAGACAATGATTTTAGGATACTTAATTAGTTTTTGCTGTAGTTTCCCTTAAATTTGCTTACTGCTGAGCTAGAAGCCAGCATTCTGCACCTGGAAGGCAGAGCTTCCTGGGGCTGTTAAGGGAGATAGGGAAAAACATACCATTCCGATCAGCACTCTGAAAATTACTGTTTCTGTGACACTGTTGAATAAAGGCAATATATAAGGTTTAGTGATATAAGCAGACCAAGAAAACTGCATAGTAGTATGAAAAACATCACTAAGCAAACATAATTTTTAAGGATAAATAGGTCCAATGCCTACTAGTTGAGGAAATAGGATAGCTTCACAGCCAGACACAGTAGGCTGCAGTTTATATATTCTACTTCAGCAGGGCTGTAAGTAACTAGTTATAAACTAACTACGGTTTATGTTAAAGAAAACCAAAACCCCGACAAACAAAAAACCCAAACACTGCAACTTTTTAAAAAAAAATCTGGGGTCTGAAAATACTTCAGCCTGTACTTGACTAAAATTCCTTTTCCCTCCTCCCCCAAAGTGGCTTGTTTCACCACAGAACAGACAAGTTTTCTGATAACTAGATGTATTTTTAGAAGGGTCAGAACTGGGCTTTACTCAATCTAGCAGAAAAGAAGCGTATGTTGAGCGTGGTACTTCCTGTTTCACAAAAAAAGTGTTGCAACTTCATTAAAATAAAGAGTTATATAAATCAAGTGGTTATCAGGTCACTATCTCTGAATGTCTCTTACAACAGAAAAAGTACACTTTTTCTATAAATCAAGTTAGAAAGCTTGCAGAAGTTAAGACCCCCAAGTTCCTCCCAAAACCTAAAGGTGAGGAAGGAGAAAGTATTAAGCTATATGTCACAATTTGATCATTCGGGTTCCAACACAAACAGTAAGGACATGAATGTTTTAGTCTATGTTCTGGGAAATGGTTTGTGAACTTCTTCCATATCAAAACAAGGGAGAAATAAGAACCAAGGCATTATAGTCAAGGTAGGAGACACCTCCCGCACCTCCTCAAACACATGAAGCGGCAAATCTTAAGTCTGACCATTCCACCCAGAAATGCATTCGCTCCCAGAAACTGTCAGTGACACGCTCTCCTTCTTTGGAACCTCTTTTTCACCTGGCCAGGATAGCACACGGCTGCCTGGGAGGCACTCCAGCCAGCTGCAGAGCCCATTACGTTGGTTCTTGGGCCACCTCGGACCACTGTGGTGTAAACTCTGCACAAGTCTGGGTTGAGCAGGGCCGAACTCATTATTCACAGGTTTCCACTATTTTCTCCTTTCTATAAAAGGGAGTTATAATACACCTTATGTGCAGGATAGACTTAGGCTAGCAAAGCCTAAAGCACAAGGGCACTGCCAGAGCAGTTCTGCTAACTGACAGCAAGCCAAGAAATCATCTTGTGGTTTTTAAAAATAGCCTGCGTCTTCAACGCCCTCTTCCCTCCACAGTGATTCAAGTGGGGCTACTCCCCATACCTGCAAAAACCTGCTGCCTCCATACTCTTTATCTGGGTGTAAATTCCATTTGAGATAAGGGCCTAGTACAAGGCTTGCGCAGCAGAAGTGAAGAGAACACGTCAGAACAGCTGCAGCTGCTAAACACACGTTCTTCACCTTCCCCGGAGTTCTGCAGCATGCTTCTGCCTTGGCCTCCTCGTGATGTGCACAAGCGCACTCCAGCAAGGTACGGACTACAGACAAGAATTTCCAGTCGCAGGTTTTAAACCCCAGCCATAGGCTATAAGGAGCAAATATCTTCATGAAGTGATATTCTATCCCAGTAGTGCAATAAGTGCTGCAACAAGCAGTCTTCAGAAGTCCAGAACTACCTAGACAGCAAGCTAGAAGTATCTTGGATCCAAAGCTTCCTGCCTTTTTTCTGTTTTCTCAGGATTTTGCGCTTCTCAGCTGGAGGTCAAGAACATAGTTTCTCTTCTGCCGAAGAGATGACTCTGACTCTTAACAGGTATAAACATTAGTGAATACATGGGGGGAGAAAGTCCTTATTGAATCCTTTTCATTAGGCACACAGGACATACTTACACTGTCTGATCTAAGGTATTGCCTTAAAAAACCTGGCTTTTAGTCATTTGGATTCTTCTGCCCTCAGAGGTGAAACAGGAGTTCTCTGTTCGAGGTTAACATGAAAAGGGCTGGGGGAAGAAGTTATCCTGATGCAGAGGTGGTCAGCAGTGAATGGAAGGTCAAACGCTGGTTCCATAAAAATGCAGGTTTCATATGCACATCACCAAATTTCCAGTCCATGAATACCTGACGTTTATCCCACTTAAGCAATAATCAAAAGGAATTAAAGTTACATTTAATGCTAAACCCAATTTGTAGTACTCTATTTCGTACTGTGAAGTTCTGCAGGGATTAAAATTTGGTTTCCTCCTCTAACTCCTTTGAAGAACCCACTAAGTTTTTTTTACTGTTTGTTGGGAGTTTGGGATTTTGTGGGGGTTTTTTGTTTGGTTGGCTTTTTGAAAAAGTACTTTTCACTGCACAGTTGCCATAAGGCCTAGCACATTCTAGCTAACTCACTGAAATGAGAAATTGTACCAACAAAAACTTAGAAGGAATGGACATTCTGCCTACTTGAGTTAAAGCTCAACCACCCTTTGCTATCAAGGCTAGCAGGGGAAAAGGGGAGAAGTGCAAAGGAATTGCTGTAGGACTTTGTAAACAGCTTAATACGTGCAACTGAATTCTGCATAGATCAATTCTTAGTTTTCAGGGTTCCAGAAGGAATAGCTAGAAGCAAGTTTGGGGTTTTTTTTTTAATTCCAGAACACCAAGTTAGTTTTTTTCTGATGAAATCTAGGCCTTGCTTCATTTTTAGAAGAGCAACCTACTTAAGAAAATAATAAAGTTTTACAGAGTGTTCTTTGTTTATTTCAGTTGTCTTTACCTGACCTCTGTAGGTCCATCTCAAAACAGGCCTGTATATTGTTAATGGAGCAGCAGGAAGAATAACAGTAAGGGAGGAGAGTCTTGGCTTACTCACACCCTCCACTTCCCTGGGAACCCCTGGAGACTGGCTGGACGAGGCTCTGCCCCATCTTGCTGCACAGGGGCTTCTCACAAGGCATGTTGCTACAGTTGCTGTGTGGAGATCACAAACTCTTCTGGTTTCCCAGTAGTCTGTCAAACTCAAATACCTGTGGCAAGTGGCTACCTCCAATGCAGCTTCTGAATGAATGCAGCTATGCCTATGCCCTCACCCGCCACCTGAAGACCTGGTTCTGAAGAGGTTTTTTTGCACAGGGACAACATTTCAACTTTAAGTAATACCAAATTTATAAAAGCTAAACTGTATTTCAAAGCAAGAGGTGAGTTTTTACATGCTACCTCTGCTGTCTAGATATGTTAGATCCCTTACGACACTTCATCACCCAGCACTGCTAGGAAGACAGGTTTCACTGGAACGGAACGTACCTGCAAGAATTTTTGCTTTTTTCTTTTACTGTGATGGAATTTAGAGATCTTAGTTCAGACCAGGGCCCTTTGATTAGGAGGTGGAGAGAAGAAAGAAAGGTAGGTTTGGAATCCAGTCTTGAGAAAACACTGTTGTCTGAAATGTACTCCAAGCTTAAACAACAAGAGCCCGTACCAACCCTTCACTGACCTGGTCAAACAGCTGTTTGCCTGTAGTGTTTGGCTGGATGGCAAACTCCAGCTCTGCATCCATAGTAACAACTCGAACATTGATCTAAGGAGAAAAATAGAAAGCATTGTTTTAGATGCATTTAAAGCTATTTCTCAGTGTTAACACAGTACTTTGTGTACAATACAGTCTCCACACTTTGATGCACTACCGTAACCTCGGTAATATACACACTTAAGCCCCAATGAGATTTGTGTTATCACACCAGCAAACTTAATTGGGACACCGACTTTGCTGTCTTATCCAGATTGCTCTATTCAATACAAGATTGGACTGAACTTCTGGTTTAAGGAGAGGGTATTTTAGAGTTGACTGTTTCCAGGCCTAAATCCCCTTGGAATAAGAGCTCCTGTGCGTGCACAGCATAGCTGCCTGCAGGCCATCCCTTGGATTATGAAAGGCCCTAATGACTAAATTAAATTTAAGACTTATAATTTAACTTCCATTTATATTAGAGCTGGAATTAATCTGAGGTTTTAAAGGCAAAAGGCTGCAGATTATTCTTATGAAGCAATCAGCATTAACCCAATAAGTGTTCATTCTTTCCCTCATAAAAATCTACTCCGCACATAAAACCAGCAGTTATGGGTACTGAATGATAATACAGGGCAAGAGTTCACTAAGCTGTTGCTGTTAGTGAAGAAACAACACAACCAGATTTACTGCAATGGCAGCAGTAGACTGCAAGACAGAGGTTACTATTGTATGCAGAAAGCAATGACTAGAAAAAGTCAATTAGCAGTTAATCAGGAGGCAAAAGCAGCAACTAAGTTTGCAGGGAATAGCATAAGGGTTGGCAAAATGGCAAATCAGGAAAGGATTATCTCCAACTGTTCCAACTACAGGAGACTGTATTGCTTGCGATACCACACTCTGTCTCAAGAAAACAACTACCCCAAAGCAAACTAAAAAAACCCCCAAACCCGTATAATTGGGTAGCAAAGGTCTACTAACAAGTCAGATTTGTAGCTTGGTATTTTAAAAGAAGAAAGAAGAAAAAGTGGTCGTGTAAATACAAGCCCAGACAACAGGTAAGCTATACACAAATAAGATTCCATGATATTTCCACAACATTTTATAATTGTCACGTTACAGAGAGCCAGAGCTAACAGACCAGGAGAGCCTGCTACAGCTGCGGCACTGGTGCCCAGCGCAGAGGCACGCATGTGAGGAATCCAGAGGAAGGGGCAGAAGACCAGTAGAATCACTCGCTACAAAACTTTGACACTGCAACAGTTTCCAGCCACTTAATCATGCAATATTTAAAATCTAGGCTAAATGACAGATAAAACAATGTTTCAGTTAACACAGAACAGTAAATAAAACAAGTTGCCTCAGCTAATATTTGTTAAATAGATTAGAAAATTTTGCATTCTTACTAAAAGTAAGACATGAAGGCATCTAGTGCCTTCAAACCTTTATTGAGACGTTTCTCTATAAAGAAGAGGATCCTCCCACAGAAAGACGACTGAAAGCGGTTTCTAAGACATGGAACCCCAGAACAGAACCAGAGAAGATAATTGCTTAGGTGCCTTGTCACTTTCAAGCTGCATTTATAAAGAAGTGTCCTTTAAATTAGGATTACCTTTTTTAAAAAAAATAAATATATCCTCTAAAAGTAACAAGAACGAACAAGCAAGAAAGGTTTTTAAGAGCTCCTTTTCCCAGCCGTAGCTTTTGGGACCCATAATGGAAGCATGCTTAAGGCTTTCTTCCTGTGCCCTAAGAACCAAAGGTTTCCCGAACACTGTTTGCAGTGTAGGAAGGGAGGGGAAGTTCAGATACCACATTGTCAGGAACAGCAAGCCTGCAATTTGAAGATGTGACCTTAAAAAGCTCCTGTTGCTTAATCCCTCTCAACAATAAATCCCTAATCATATTCTAATCCCTTTCTACCCCCGTCAAGAAAACTCATGCTCGTAATCCAGTTTTGTATTGTGCAAGTTATTTGTACTTCTGGCTGAAACACCACAGTGGGTGTAAAATAAGTATCACTTTACTAGCTAAAGTTGAAGGGATGTTCTTCCCACTCCTTACCAGAAAGCCTGCAAGATGTTCTCTCAGCACAGAGTTCCAGTCAGTACCAATACGTTCACTTTTTATTCCATCTCCTTAGTGGGTATGTGGAAAGTATGTTATGGGGGATAATTTTGCTTCAGCTATGGTTTGTGAAAAAAAGTAATTAGTAATTTATGTCAAATCGCGGACTAAGCAGGTGGATGGAAAGAACTGGGACCAGGACTAGGGACCATTTGCGGTCGGTGTCAGGGGACTTATCAAGCACACCTGAGGCTGCCGCTGCTGCCCCTGCCCAGCCCCAGCAGGTGTGCCTGAGGCTGCTGCCCCTGCCTCTCCCTGGCTCCAGCAGGGAGCCCAGACAGATAAGGGAAAAGAACTGAGTGTGCAAATTCGAAGGACAAGGGGCAAGAAGGTCAGAGGGAGGAAGACTAGGAGCCTTCGGCCTGCGACCCTCACCGACCACCAAAGAGCATGCGCAGAAGTAGGAAGAAGGATTGCATCAGCCAGCTGAGGGGCATGGTTTTATTTCTCAGAAACTTTATGCATATACGATCACCTCTCGGGAACCTTATATCACTACTTGAAAACTTATTACATATGCATATGTAATCGCTGCCACAATAAAAACATGACAGGCACTGTGATCAGGGTGCATGCACGCTTCCATAGCATGCACCCAGCGCTGTAAATAAAAGTGCTTTGCTCCACGGACTTTGTCCCATTCTAAATTTTTTACTGGTGAGTATGTTTCTCACAGGTACTTGCTAATAAAAAAGGTGAAGTCCCTCATCTAGGGGAACACTCTGTATTAGTTCAACCCTAAAAGGCCCTTCTGTATACAGTCCCCTTCCTAAAGGACTGGCTACACAGCGAGCTATTTAATGCTAAAGCCATCTACCTGCTACATCTTTTAAGAATTATTTCAGTATTAGACCAAAAATTGAAGTAATCTGCTTTCCACTTCAATCATTTAAAATCACAAGCATGCAGGAACATAACTATTTGATTTTCGAAAAAGCTTTCAAGGACACTTGGGGCATGCGGTAAAGGTTAATTTTTGTGTCCTTAAAGGGCTGAAGAACCATCAGGATAAAGAGTAATTCCCTGGTGTGCTCTCAGACAAGCAGCCAGCCACATGACAGGCAGAGCAAGAAGAGACAGGGCCTCAAGCACTTGTCACTTCAATGAGTTGATGACTGCTTGGGAAAATCCTTTGAGTCTCCTTCCTGCCATATTAAGCCCTCTCGTTTCTCGTCTCCAAACCTTAGCCTTGATTTCAAGAAGAACATAATGGTTTTAACAGTGTTTCTAAACGGATGTCCTACAAGCACTCCACACAAGCTTTCAGGCACAGACAAGCTGGTAGTGAAGCAGGCAAAACAGAGCTTAGGCCACTTGAAACCCTGGTTTGGACAGTCTGAAGAAACCTTGATGTCTGTTGGGCTGAGAGACGATCAGTTTGGCATTAAGCTCAGACCACACGGAACTCCCCATGGCGCCAAGATGATTAAATCAAAACCCAAGGTGCTAACCGATTCAAGATACTGTTGGGGAGGAAGACAAGGAACAACTCGGACTAACTTCTATCAACAACAAAAAGAGCAAGATACTGTTAAGACAGTGTAGGCAAGACAGGTCATTTGTAAGATCCCTACCAAATCCTGGCAGTACCCCAGGATAAAACTGAGGCCATAACCAGAAAGAAAGGAATTTTTAATTGTCTCAGAACACAGGTGTGTGGAGGGGGGAGAACACATGGCTGTTATACCCACAATAAGGGTTTTTAAATGCACGTAGCACGTTAAAAATCCTAGACAGCAAGATGTAACTTCTTTTTCAATAGGCCAATGCCGTAACACTTTATGATTATACTTTTATGCCCAAGACTAACATACTTAAAATGAACAACAAATAGGGCCTTAGAAGGTTTGCTTGTGTCTACGAAAACATTACAGAATACAAGGTTCTCCTCTTCCCTTGTCTTAGGATGCATAGAATCCCTAACAAATTTGTTCCAGAGGGAAAAACATGCCCTTCAAAAGGCAATGCCATTTGCATTAAAAGGAAAAAAAGCAGCATGATTCATAACAGACAGCAGGAATCACAGAAGTTACTACTCCAAATGACTGACCACTAATCCCATGACTTCAGACTGGTGGACTCTAATGTGTTACCTACATTTCCAAACTGACACAAGACAGTGGAAGATGAAAGATGGAACTGGAGAGTTCCAGTTCCATATAGTTCAACTAATCTTAACACTATGGAAAGTTCTTGTACTAGAAGTTACAGTAGTTACAATGGAGCCTTCCTTGCCTTAGCAATGCCCTCAAGTCATGCATTTGTTACTACTTTTTTTTTTGTATTTTCATTAAGAACACGTCTCTTCTAATGCTAAGTCAGTAGAATGATCTATGGGACACCACAGCCTTTCAGAGACTCTGTATTCACTTTGAAAATTAAAAGTACCATTTGAAAAACATTCAGAAAACATTGTCTCTAAAGGAAGCAACACATTGCCAAACAGGTGAGTGGCAACATCTCTGTGTAAGATCCAAGACCTAGAGAGGAACCCAAGATGACATTGCCTCTTCAATCTCTTCCTCTCATAAATGCAGTTTTCAGGTGTGTTGGACACTCTGCATGCATAGCTAGTTGGTTTTTTTCCCCCCTTAAGTCTGACCCTTAAACTACAGCCTGTTGGTCCAGAAGCATCTGTCTCCAGTGGTAGGCACCTTTTTTTTTTTTTTTTTTAAGGTTAACCACCCCGTCCTGATACTGCAGCTCCACTGCAAAAACATCCTACACTGAAGGGGAAAAGGAAGGTGGAATAGAAAAAAAAAACCCACAGCCCTCAGTAAGCCATCAAGGATATTTTGCATCTTGATGAATGAAATCCAATACCCTTTAAGTTCAGCTGCATAATAAAATAGTACAGTGAAACCATGAAGTTGTGCAAGTCATTTAAAATACCATACAATTTCCAGTGAATACATAAGATAAAGGGTAGTAAATACCAACTTTTACCAACGTACACAAGACAAACCAGTACTTAACATATTGCATATCATTATTATTATGCAGCTCTAAATGCCTCAGACAACGCTCAGGAATGTTTTCCTCCTCTTTGCAGGGAGGGATAAAGACCAGAGTCTCTTAAATAGCAGGTTTACAAGTGCAAATGCTAGTGAAGTATCTTTCCAGATGGTGGCAATTAGCAGTACCATGGTGGAGAAACCTAGATAGGCATGCCTTCTTTCTTCAGTCACTGGATGTCTGGAAATCCCAGGCAAGTAGCTGGAGCACATAAGCAGATCAACCGCACAGCACAGAGGGGATAAGGGGTTTTGAAGTGCTGTACCTGCACAGCACATAGGGTGACAAACAGCGTGCAGGCCTGTTAAGGTTTCTTGCACATAAGCAAACTGACTGCGTATCACATAGGCACGCTTCTGCTGAAGGAATATTGCAGTCTTAACAATAAATGAGAAAAAAAACCAGTAGTATAGTATTAAGAATACTATTAAGAAAACAGTAGTATTAAGCTTGCACCCTCACTTCTGCGGGTCTACTCTTCCACCACACAAGCAATAACTACTATTGTAATAAGTAAGAGACAGCCTTTTTGCCCTGAGTTGAATGCAGCTGCATGGACGAAGTAAACTCATTTCCACCTTAGCAACCAGACCTGCTCATAGACGTGTGGAGTGATTAGGTATCTGGTAAAAGGAAAAGTAATTTCATGTAGCAGCACCAGAAGGGCACCGAAACTGCTCTCTATTCTTCCACCTTCCGTGCATTAGTGTTTGTTGGTTCCAGGCCCAACAATAAAGAGAGATATTGTCCTAACTGATGGAGTAACTGTAGTCCCAGCTCCTGGAGACTAATTTGGGAAAATTTTCAACTTTGATTAGGGGAAAGCAATCCTAGAGGCTCTAGAGCTGACCTGCTAACACTTCAGTGTCTGCATTTCTCTGTCCCCCACAAGTTACTTAAGTTAACAGCTAATGGTTCAGAGACTGTGGAGAGGACAACTTTGGGAGGGCAAGTAGCACAACTAACCCAAGCAACTGGAGAGATACTAGTTCAATTTATTATATTATTCTTCAGTACTTATGAACACCAACATGTCAAGGACACAGCACTTGGAGCCAGCTGTTTCTTCTCTGACAGAGTAACCTGCCTGATGGATCAAACTTCATCTAGTAACATATTTGCTGTGGTCCCGTATGACATGGACTAGGTATACAACAAATCTGAGCCATGTGAAGTTACAACTGAATGACAAGTTGTGCACCTAAATTCTCCATAGCTTCTTTCAAAGCAAGCCAAAAGTGTCATGAATATCAAGCAAATGATCAATTCCATTTGCTTCTGCAGGATTGCCAAAGCATGACTTCCCTCACAGTTGGGCTCAGCACCTTCATCTTGCTGGAACTACTGGAACATGTATTCTGACCTTTTCATGGCAGGCCAAGGTCTCAAAAGGGGGATGTGAATGCGGTAGGATGGAGGGAGTAAGAAAACACAGTTAAGCATTCTCACGGTGCCTGGAAGATGGAGTGCACTTACAAGTTCACAAAGAGCACCTAGTGAAGAACTAAAAAGAAACTCTTTAGGAGGACAGGGCTGGAATTCAAAGACCTTGGTAGGTCTGAGAAATAGTTACAGGTGTCACTTGGGGAGGTGAGAATGGACAAGAGGCAGACAAAGAGACAAACAAATTACAGGCTTGAAAACAATGGGCTACAGCAGGACTGTAGACAAGGATGTGGTCTATTATAATCCCCAGAAAAACACCACGTTTCCTGGTGTGATGCTATTGCATAGAAGTAAAAATTACATTCTTGAGTGTATTTGTCACCGGAAGCATTAGTGAAGGTGACTATTCTGTTCTCCTTGCTTGATGACTTGCCAGTTGGAATGCTGTCACCTAAATTTGAATGCTTCTTTTGGAAGGGAGCAAGTTAATCAAGGGAAGTTTGCACTAATCTGAAGGTCAGATGGTTTTGGGCTGGTTACAGGTTTTTGGGGGGGTTTTTTGGTTTCAAATGGAGTTGATTTCTTAGCATGGCACTGATCTCTTCCAAATGGGAGTTGTCTGAAGCATGAAGGGCTTATAGAGAAGATGACAACCTTTAAATCCACATGGAGGAAATCACCAAAAAAGCCCTCTGATTTTGCAGATTGGGTAACAGGACAAGAAACAATAATTGCTGAAGCGGCAAGATATTAGGATACTACACAACCACTTCCATTCAGCCTTCAGACAACATAGGTTCACATTCTCCCCAGCGCTACATTTCTATGACTTAAAGGATCTTCAAGAAATTAAAATGAGAAGGCAAGTGACAAACCTGCAATTTCTCTTCTGTGGAAGGAGAATCTGATTCCTATGACAAAGGGAAAGAGATAGATGTACAGCACAAAACTGAAGAAAGCCTTTCAGTAGGATCCACACACTCCTGCCCTGCTCCCACGCGAGAATCCTTTCTGCATTGCTTGTGCAACATCAGACATTTCAGAGAGGGCAGTGGCAGGACAGCAAAATAGTCCCAAGCGTTCTGTTCCACTGCAAAGCACAGTTTGCTAACAAGAGCGAAAACAGCCTTATCAGTTCACAAAACATGAGTAGGGGACAGCCCCACTGGCATCCACTTGACTGACAAGACAAGCTCATTGCACCGATTTAACTGACCCAGTTTCTCAGCATACCGTGTTAAATCAAAAGGACCCAACCGTGAACCGAAGGACACGTTCTATTTCAAATCTCATTGTGTTAAACATTGCTTCCTCATTGCAAATAAATGGGAACATTAAGTCACGTCCCACTGGAATTCCTCTGAGTCTATGAAGCAGAGTTAGGTACTGCTGCATTTGTAACAGGTGAAATTAGAGTTGAATAGACCGGTCTTTGTTCCTTAAAACCTTGCTCACCTTCCCATAAGAGGGGGAAATACCACTGAGGGTAAATACAGTTGTATATAATAATCTAGAAAGCTAGTAGTTACTTTAAAATCATCCAGCATGGTTGTTAGCCTTAACTACTAGTCAGCTTTAATGCAACAGCTTGTACAAACTTTTTTTTTTTGGTAGTAATCCTCAGTATTTAACGAGCAGTAACTATGCTCGCTATACTTAACTGAAATTTTTTTTTAAGTTTACTCAAGGCAAGAGGAACCCAGGTATTTGCTGCTCTCAGGGAAGGTGAAAAAGCTTTAAAACAACTTCTGTGGAAGTTTTTCTGAAGAGAGAAAAAGTACTTTGAGGGGAAGCCAAGAATAATTTCGACATGAAATCTGAAAGCTAAAGACTCTTTTGATGAAGTGAGGGGGAAAGGGGCTCATGTGGGCAGGAAAACCTTGAATACCCAGACCTGGGGAGTCATCCAGAAATTCCAGTTTTAGCAAAGCAGGTTGAATTTTCAGAACAAAATTGCCCCTCCCCACCAGCATACACAAACAGATCACAAGAACGCCAAACTATTGAGTTTGGTTTTGTAGCCAGGTCACTCGGCTCTTCTTTGTGAGACAGCATGAAACCTTCCTTATAATTACACGTGAAGATAACCCTAGAACATAAGTTCAAACTTTTTCAGTTTATCTGTGCAGAAGACGCCATACTAAATTACACACCCATCTCAGTTTCCTTAACCAAAGCCTGATATATCTTCTGTCAGCATATAACAACTGCATAGCAGGCATCTGCGTGGAATGCTAAGAAGCAGCCATGGCTGTAATTCAGTTCTTTATCTTAGGTCGAGCAATAACGCTCTGCGTGCCAGAAGATCATGAAGATTTCATGCAGGTGTGGCAAGTGTGCGTGATACTGCATCGCTGATGGCCCCGGTTCCCAAATGCCTAGGCCTCCGCCAGACTTCCAGCATTCTCCACCTCTGGTCAGATCTTTACAGTTAACATTAGCTGCTCAGCAAAACAGTAAAACCAAGCAAGTACTCTTCCCAGAGGAAAAAAAAAAAAAAGAAAAGAGGAGGGGAAAAAAAATATCTTTCTCTTTCCACCAAAGTTTCCCCCAGCTCCTTCCTAACAAGCAAACTGTATCACACTGTTTCAGTTAGGGAGAGCTGAAAAACTGAGAGATGGAGGCCTTCTAAAGATTTTAAAATTCAAATTTTTTAAAATCTAAAATTACCTGGAGACAGTCCTACATTCTGACAAGACATAAAGCAATGCAGTGTAAGCCTGAAAGGCCCGAAGATACTGCCCTTAAACAAAGCCACATAGACTCAGGGAGACCAGATGTTTTTCCACGCAAAACATTGCTCTTTCTCTGAGGGCTGTAGGAATGGTTTACTCTGAACACAAGACAAGGCTAGGAAGGGGCAGTTGAAATACATTAACTTCCACTTTAAAGACTCTCTGATGCTATATAATACTCTACTAGCACTGTCAGAGTATCTGTGCTCTTTAAAGGAGGAACACACAGCCCATGACAGCAGGCTCAGCACAGCACTGCTGCTTGGATGAACCATTTGCCCTCAGTTGACATTAGGATGGATTTAGGAACACAGACTGCAGCAACAATAGGGCCTTTGTACGTAAAGGATAAATACAGAGGGAAGCTGCAGGCCGCAGGATCAAACTCCTTCATACACAGACTGTTTTATCAAGACAGCTGTTGCATCTAATTAAACATAATGAAGTTGCAAGAATAAAGCTTTACACATGAAGTTTAAAGAGAGCCCCACAACCTAAGCTTTACCTCAAGAAGTCACTCACAGTCCAGAATGAATCAGACCATCTTTTGTGGTCTTCCATCATAAACGTCAGCGTGGGGTCAAGTGCAGATAATATAGAGGTTCAAGATCTCAAGTTTTATTATAATTTCAAAGTCTTTTAAACAAGTTAACATCTCCGATATTTGTGAGTCAGCTACATAAGGTAATATGATCCTTCTGCAATCCCCACGAGGGAAAACAAAAAATGACTGAGTGTTTTACAGTCTTGATCCAGAACACAAACACCATTTCATACCTCTGCTCGGTTTTTTCATTTGGAAATGACAGGCATGCAACAATTTATGCAAAAGCTCGACTTCACAGTACCAAGTCACAACAAACAGGGCCAGGGTCTGAAGTCCTGAATAATCTAAATAAAAGCTACAATAGCCTCAGAGCTTCCCCTGAATCTGAGCACGGACACCGGTGCCTTTTATACCAGAGCTTGTGCAGAGGCACAGGTTCCAGAGAGCAGTGCACACGGAAAAACACAAAGCCATGCTGAAGAGTCAAGAGTCTGACAGGTACTCAGCTGGAGGCCAGGCAACAACACAACCTATCAGCACACAGCTCTCAATGCTTACAGCAGACCCTGCATGAACAGTACCAGCGCAAGGCACAACCATCGTTGTCCCGAGGTGGAAGACTGGCGTGTTATACTGGAGCAGGCTGGGCTATGTGAACACAAGGGGAGTTTATGACTTACACTCGCATAGGATTATGCTCCAAGAGTTTAAGGAGGAGCAAGAACCAAACGTTGGGGAAATGTTCCCAACAGCTGTGCTCTTCCTAAACAGAGACATTACAGGATGTGAACTGGAAGAAGCTGGAGGATGTTTAAAGGCATGGAATAATTTCCATGCGAGGATCAACTAAGCCGGTTAGGACTCCTCAGTTTGGAAGAAAGTTAACTAAGGTTAGGACGTAAGAGCGTATACATTCATGAGTTACACGAACAGGATGGACAAAGACCACACGTTCACTGCTCTACCAATCGAATAACTACAGGGCATCAACAGCCTGAACAAGAAAAAAGTTTTTCAAATAATGCCATAGCAAGGAGCTTTGTAGATAACTTTCCAAACAACATGAAGGTTATCTAGGACAGCCTTTGTTAAAGCATACTGTGGATGCAGGAATTCACATGGTTTCAAGGGGAGACGGGACAAGTTCACAGAAATCCATTTAGTAACTCATTATATATGAACTTTCAGCCTCCAATACCTCAGCAGTTCAGAGGAAAGCAATGGTGCATATCTTTGAAACACTCTTCCCCAAGCACCAGCTTTTGGCCCACATCAGAGGCATGCTATTAGGCTACAGGGGCTTTCTGCCTGGCCTGGCAAGACCAGACGTGTTCTTACAAAAGTCGAAGTGCAGAAAAAACATGAACTGCATTTACTTAAGGAGAAATAGCAGTGTAACAAGTCACACAAGGCCCGGTAATGATGTGTGTTCATTCTGCATTCTAGTTATGAATCCATTTGTCAAAGAGGGATTTATTGATTCGATACCCCACCCTTCTGCTTTACCTGTTCCATAATCAGGCTCTTTCTTTTTAGCTCATGGACTTCAGTGGAATGTATTACATGGCATTCATGAAATTTATGAGTGGGATTATGTGATGTGATCACCTCCGATAGCTTGATAACCTGATCTACATCCAATACACTACAACACTTACGCCTCCCAAGAAGGTACTTCAAACAGTATGCAACAGGTACTATTTGTTTCTAGATAAAGATAGGTTATTGCAAGTCCTGGAACGTCATCTCAGCACAAAGAGATTGCTCTTGAGAAGCTATAGATAGTACAGGAAAAGTGACTGGAAGGATTGCCAATTTCTTGAGTCCTAAAGCAGCTTGAGGGCTTCTGAGTTTCACACTCTCCACAGGCCCTTCACTGTAGAATTGTGACGGCAAACAAATGTGCCCCAGTGATTCCCAAACTGTACCCAGAGCACAGTGGGGGCAGAAAAAGTAACTTTAAAAAGTTTGCCTGCAGTACCAGTTTTTAAAGGGGAAAGCTATTCTCTCTCACACACTGAGATGGCCAAATATCAATTATACAGATCCACCTACCAATTCACACCACATACTTTGTGCACCAGGAACTTTCTATAAACACTTATCTCTACAAAGACAAAAAGTTATGCAAGCTAAGCTTTCGTTATTAAAGTGTATTCAGCTAGGTGTTAAAAAAATAACTTTAGCTCCCACAAAGAACTCTGAAGCCCAGATGCTACAGTAGAGATACTGGGCTACACAGGTTAAATTCAGGCACCCTGGTACCAATACAAGATTCCTTAATCTCTGCTTCTTCAGGCAGCTCATAGATCTGCTCTGTGCATCTGCAGAACAGTGGTCTCCTGGCAGAACTGAGAGGCTCTGGACCCATTTCATAAGCCTGCTCGAGATTCATTAACTGGATGTCCACTCGCATCCCCAGAGAAGCCTTTCTCACATACATTCCACACTGAGGTTAGAACAACCACAGCAAACACAGACATTTTCACACAAAATCAGGAGAGGAAGAGATGGCGATAGCAATGCCTGAGTTTTACACAGCAGCTAGAGCATTTGCACATGGCGGTGGGAGGGAGAAGCAAATGCACAATAACCCCCTCTCAAACAAGGCAATTCCATACTCCCTTCTCAAAACTAGCAGAAAGCTACAGGCCTTGTGTAGGGGTGCCAACACCCTTCTACTGAGCCTACACAACCGGTAGCTAAATACAAGTCCTTGGTCATCAAGAAACAGTTTCTCTTGCTCACTCAATTAGAAGACAAGAGTCCTGCATGTTAATTCTTAGACTTTTACTTTAATTGACAGCTGATAGCATCAGGTGCTCACCAGTTCCAGCTCAGACTATGGCTGCTACTCATGCTCTCTTCAAAGATGAGAGCAGATGCAGGGAAGGCAGGTGATTTTTCCTCACTACATAGGAACTACAAAGAGAAACAAAATCTGGACCTGAACAAGTGAACAATATGGAGGTGATACGCTTAGCTGTTACACTGAGCTGAACCTTGTTTCCAAACACAGACAGCAACAATTTTCTCCCTTTCCTGGGGGAAAGGATCCTATACACTGTTCAGTGAAAGCCAGAGAATTCCGTTGTTCCTGCAAAGAGCTGTACTTCTCAACTCACAGGCTAAATGTTACCTAATGCTGAAACCAGGCTTCAAAGCAAGCACACAATGCAGCTAAAATACATTACTTAACACAGTGTGCAGTGTGGTTCAGTGATCTTAGGCTGCACTGCCTTCCTTCAAGGTCAATCGAGTGATTATGGGATTTACAGTGCACATAAAGCTCTTTGGGCACAGAGTGCCAAACAAGAACGACACTGATGCGGGAATCTTCAGTGGTCATCAAGAAGTCTTATTCTCAAGAAGTCCTGACGTATCACAGCTTGGGTTTTTTTGTGGACAGAGAAAGACATTCATGTGGGTGGAGGAAGGGAGAAGAACAGGAAGGCTTACCACCACCCCCGCCCCCTGTTAAGAAGGCTAAGAAATTCTTCAAGTAGTGGCTAACATAACAGTTAATGCCCCGATTTCTCTGCAGCAGTTAACATCCCAGAGCAAACTGCCCTCAGAAAGACTTGCTCAGCTCTTGCAGTAATTCAGGTTTTTGACACAATTGTGAACTCATTCTCTTATAATTTCAGTCATTGTGAACTACTCCCTAAATTTACTATTAATAGAATCTTCCACCTTCCTTTTGCAGCTATGAGTGGGAGTTCTTACATTTGCCAAATGGAAGCTTCCTTACATTGCCATTTTGCACCAGAGTATACACCTCCTGGTATCAAGTAAGTACACCATATTATCTGGTTATTTTTTGTATTTAGAATAAATTCCTGTCACTACACTTGTATCTCCTTAGGCTGGCTTATCGTAGACTTGTTGAATTTTAATACCATTATCTGTTCACAGACAGCTAAAGGTCTGGCAGAAGACTTACATATTATCTTCAAGGTTTGGGGTTTTTTCACCCGTAATTCATGTATATTCGACATCAAACAGGTATGGAGGACTTGTCGAACCACTTAATGCCTAGCACACACTAGCACGTTATTAACAACACAGGGCTGGGAAAAAAACTTCTGAGTCATCAGTTCCAGCTCCTCACTCCTACAGGCAGCAGCATTAAATTGTGTCCTTGTCAAACTATCTTAAGGGATGTTAAGTCTTGGAATGGTCACCTAATAAGGCTGCCAAGCAGGGAAAAAACCTCACCACACGCACTTAACCGCTCTAATATTTAGAAGTCTCTTAAACAATAAGTTCTGCTTAAAGCAGTCCTTCCTCCTCTTTGGCGTGTAAACACCTTAGGTTTCATACAGGTGAAGGAAGAGGTAACTCGTTTAATTCTACAGGCTAAAGTAGCCAGATGCTCTCTTATTGTGAGGTGATTTTCTGCCTCTAGTTATCCCAAACCCTTTCTCTAGGTTCTGCTTTGAATTTGTCTCTCCTGGACACAGATGGTAAGCGCAACCTATATTCAAGGCAAGATCTCACTAGCACCTTCTATTACTACTTTCCATTAGAGAAACCCTATACATTGCAGATGACACAGGCAACAGGACCGTCATCTTACCACTGATTAATCTATATACTTCTATCCTATATAGTGAGGGACCTTCTTCCCCCACCCCTCCTAGTTTAACTATTGCAATGAGACCTTGTTACCTCAGTCCTTCAATCCCCTTTATATGGTCGCCTTCTGCATCAGTAGTAGTACCTCCCCATCAACAGCATGGCATTAACAGATTTCATTAGTCTGCTCAGTTTTCTGACCATAGGCCACTAGTAAAGGTATTAAAAAAAAAAAAACAAACAGCACCTCTTGATATTGTTCACTTGTACTTTCTCTTTAGCACCAGAAGCTGTTAGACTGTATATACTGCTGTCCTTTCTTTACAGTTTTATATACATGCACACAAGTATTAAAAGTTCTTGTGTGACACTACATCAAATACTGTACTGCAAAGGTGGCTTTGTTCTTGGGAAGCTTTAAGGTTTTTTCTCCCCACAAGGAAACAAAAAAATTGCACCTTCAATAAAGTAACAGAGAATGCTGGTAGGTCAGATCAAATTAACAGGTCTGTAGACCACAGATCATGTTTCCTTCTCCTTCTGTAAGTAATGTTCATTAGCCCACAGCCATGTTGCTCTACCCACAATTTATTAGATTGGTTTGTTTTGCAAAAGGATATTATTCAGCTAAAACACCATCCATACAATGAGTCAAACAGAAATAAACTAGCAACATGCATCTAGGGAAAACACAGAGAGCACACAGACACTCCAGCAATGAAAAGATGCAAGGCTGAGCAAATAAACTTATTTAGCATTTCAGTTGTTTTCAGATAACACAGCAAGGTTTGGATAAGATGACATCTCTCACATTTCCTTACATAATAATTCACCACCTGTAAAGCCTAATGAACCTCTGTACAGACTAGATGGAAGTTATATATCTGAACTGTTGATGAACTCCCAGCCATAAACCCTTATGCACCGGGTACAAGAAGTTACATATTTATAGCTTACTACAGAGAGACCTTGTTACTTTGTAACTGCTACACATAGCAGAACCTCTCTGTTAAATTACAAATTAACACTTTCCTATATTAACAAATACATTTATTTCAGAATTATTTTCTGGACTGTTACTAAAATTTGAGCACTGTAAACATGCATCAGATCCAGCTAATTGTGAGTAAATGTCACCACAGAATCTGGAATACAGTTGGCTTTCTAGCACTTCACTTTGGAACTCAATTAAAAACACAAAATCACTAACATTCTAGTGTTAATGACCTTACTATTTGTTTACTGTGAAAGAATAAATTCCACACACGATCTGCAGGCTTTATTCAGGCATGCATAATTTTTGCTAACATGAAAGTTTCATATAAAGGTCTAACTTAATGGTTTTTGGGGGGTGGGTGTTGCCAAAACTTTGCTCTCTGTCATCTTAATCTTTACTTGTAAAGAGCTGATGACCAGTGTGTCAAACTTCACCCACAGCAGCATGAAGCCTGCCAAGCATCATCATATTTACTTACGCCATGCAGACAAGATATGTGCAAACAAGCAAAGGTAATAAATATTCAGTACCCATGTCCAATGCCCATCAGAAACTAGAACTGCTTCCCTGCATGTCCCAAGAGTTCATGCTACCATTCCTCACGCCTGCCAAAGGCTGTTGTCACATTCGTCCTGAGCACAGCTCTGCCCCTGGAGCGACAGCTTTACATCCTCTCCCCATGCTCCCTGCAAACTGACAGGAATCCTATTTAGCTGCATTAAGAACAAATGAGCTGCGTTGGGAAGGATCCAAATCCAGTCTCAGTCTGAAGCAGTCAGAACAAACAGTGTGTTTTATTCAAATAACCTCCCCAAGATTCTGCTTGTCCATTTACAGTAAGGTAGAAGTTAGCCCTACTAAACAGCAGATTTTAAAAAACCCCAAACAACTTGTATTGGACAAACTATTGACACAGAGTCTTGTCCATAAATCCCAGCCAGTAGGTCACGTCTCGAATCATTAGAGTACAAGTGTCCTTCCCCAATGGAAGGTGGTTTACACTGTCCACCTTTGTTATTCGCTGGCTAGTCAGCCAAGAAATGAACAAAAATCACAATCTGTGTGGGAATATGAACGTAGCCATGCCCGGTAAAAGGATGAACACGGCTGTATTTTGTTGTTGTTGGGTTTGGTGTTTTTTTTTTTAAAAAGAGATTAAAGAGGTTTTCTACACATATCCATGGCTTCCAGTAAGACTTAGTCCTAAACCAGGATTTCAGATTATTCTGACCAGGATATTTCAAGAAAGCGCTCCGTAATTAGCAAATGGCTAATAAGGTAGAGAGAGATTATTCACACACAACCTTTCACATCCACGTTTTGTAAACTATGTATTTTCTCCCGCACCTGCAGAAGGGTCCTTTCAGTATATATTTTTATATGCAGTAATATATCACCTCCTACTGATGAAATACACCCAGGGAGACTGAAGATTTAGCAGCTCTTAAAAGGACAAAGCACTTTTTTTGTCAGTTTACAGGAAGTGCAACACAAGTTTACCTAAGCATTCCTTTTTTTGAAATAATAATAATAATTAAAAAAAAAGTAGTACTTTAACGTTACGGTGGTAAAACATAAATTGCTTATTGCCATAAAGATAAGCTTGTTTACTCCCATTTCACAGGGTGTATGTAGCTAATCCTCACATAAGCCCTTCACTGCACTGCATTTTAAGAAATATTGCCTCTGCTGAAAATAGATAGCAACAATAATCTGTTCCGATTATGCTCTTCAGAGTTCAAAAGTGCGCCTGCTCCAATGACTGCTCAAAGGTTTGCATTAGGCAGTTAGCTCCTCGAGGGAATTATTGTCTCTAACCAGCAGAACAGCAGCAGACTTTAAAACAAAACAAGTAAAAAAACCAAACAAGCAAAAACCACTAGAAAACTGAGGGGAGATGTCGTCAAGAAAAAAAAAGGAGGGATGAAAAAGACAGCCAAGTTTGTTCAATTGAAACAAACAAAAAAAAAAAAGCAGAAACAGGTTTTTGATAATGACTGCTAGAGACTAGTGTAGAAAACTGCATTAAGAGCCCCTGGCATTTATTTTTCAGATCACAAAGTAAAGGCGGGGAGCGGGGGGGAGGGATTTCTCCTACGTTTACAGAGAGATACACGTTTCCTGCAGATAAACACACAGGCCGTGCAAACACTACACGGGAGCCAGCGCAGTTTTGCCATCTCTCGTTAAGCGGGAGCGCGGTAAAAGCCTCTCGGTTTAAGCGCTGCCGGGGAGGTCCGCACGTCTCCAGCACGGGAGCGCTGCAGCAGCCGGCGCAACCCGCCGCCCCTTCCCGCTCTTCCCGGGTCGGAGGGGAGGGGAGAAGGGGCCTTCGCACCTCCAGCCCACCCCCACTGTCCATCTGTCTGTCCGTCCGTCCGCCCGGTAGAGCCCCGGCGGCGCTGCGGAGGGCGCACACAACGCCTGAAACGCGCCTCCCCAGTCATTCCTCCCGCGGCTGTAGCGGCCGCTCCTCCCTTTGGCTCTGGAGCGCCCCTGCGAACCGAGGGGCGCCC
>VZSF01000288.1:170-11819 GCA_013398295.1 Chionis minor
ACGCCTCCCTGCGGGATTGGCGGGGGGGGACGGACACAGGGTTGGGACAGACCTGGGGACACAGGCACGTGGAGGAGGGCCAAGGAAAAAAAAACCCAACCAAACCAAATAACAACAACAACAAAACCCCAACAACCAAACCCAAAACGACGACGACAACAACAACAAAAAAAAAAAGGTCCACGACAAGACAGAAAATCCTGCTCGGAGCGTTCCTGTTCCCAGAACCAGGGGGGCGGGGGGGGGCTTCCGTGCATCCCGGGAGCCAGCAAACCTGGGGAAGAGCTGCGGAGCCCTTCCTACGCCTCCATCTTCACCTCGGCCTCTCCCTTGGGAAAACCCTTATAGACACCGTCACTGCAATTCCAGGGAAAAGACGGGGGTGGGGGGGGGGGGCGGGGAAAGAAAAACCCAAAGGCCTGGATTCGATCCCACCCGCCCGGCTCGAGGGGGCAGGGAATGGGGTTGGAGGAGAGATGTCCAAAATCTTCTCCTTTCCAACCCCACTTTCGGCACGAGGAGCACCGTGGGGGGAAAGGGGGTGCCCTCCCCACCGGGGGGACACGGAGGCGGCTGCACGAGTCCCCCGGGGGGCCCAAGCCTCCCCGCACCGGCTCATCCCTCATCCCCCATCCCCAGGGCCCACGTTGGAAGCAGAGGTTGCACAAGTATATAAAAAAAAAAAAAATCAAGTCAAATCACTCAAAAGACTCTGGATTTAGGACTAAAGAGGCGATTCCAATGGAGACGCGATTCGCTGGGAGACGCTAGTTTAAAGTTTCAGGAAAAAGACAGCACTCACTGCAGTAATACCACAGGGTGGGTTCCCTCCCCTGCCCTATATTTCCTGCTACTCTTGGTTTTCGTTTGAATTATAATACAATGTACATCTGTAGCAACGACGCCGCGGCCGGAGCCCCCGGGGAAGCGCTCCGGCGTCAGAAAGTCCATCGATCCTGTAGTTGGCTGTCGCTGCTAAAGCTGTTACTCGCTGCGGCCTCGGGGTTTTGTGTTTGCCGAGTGGAATCTTCCCCTTTTAAGCTCTTCCTGCAGACCGGACACGTGTCGTGCTGCAAGAAGAAAGGCGGGAGCTGCAGGGAAATGCCGCTGGGGTGGGCTCACCCCGCCCAACCCGCAGGGCTCGGATCAGAGACGGGGGGTCTCCCGCAGGCTCTTACCAGCTCTAACCACGGCACGATGCAGTTGCTGTGGAAGAAGTGATTGCACGGTAACTGCCGGACTTGCTCGGCTACTGTGTAGTCCTCTTTGCAGACCGGACACTCCAAACCCGTATCTGGAAGAGAGGCAGAGAGCGAGGAGGGTGAAGCAAGGCGGCTTTAGCTCGCCAGGAATCGGAATTCCGGTCTCTACGAGCCGGGGGCCGTTGGCACACAACCAGCGGCGGCGTTCACCAGCCAGGGAGCAAAGAAATCCCCGACGTTCTCTGCGTACGACCAGCAACAACACAACAAAAAATAAAAATAAATCAAACCAAGAGTATTTTAGCCCAGCGCCGCCAAAACTTCCTCGCCCAGAGTGAGGGCAGTTTTGCGAGGCCAGCGGGGGACGCTGCCACGGCACATCCTCCTGCCGCATGCCAGAGACGGCAAAACCCCGATCCCTCCTTCTCCGTCCCAAGCCCGTAAGGCGCAGAGGGACGTGCCGGCCACGAGTGACGAGGTGAGCGAGCTCCCGGCCCCTCTCGCTGCCAGGCTGCACGGCCCCGCGTGTTCCAGCGGGCGAGACGGAGCATTACCACATGGAAAGTCTCGGTTTGCCAGGAGGAGGAGGGACGCGGGTATATAAAAAGCACCGGATAAAAATATCTGTTGTGGAAACAGCTTTTCTAATCAAACAGTCTGTTTTAAGGGAGCGTTTTAGTTTCCAGTAACAGTAGCTCGGAGGGAAAGGGATCCTCTCAGCAGCCCTCTGCAAACACAGGGAGAAAAACTCCCGGGACGAGCTAATTGCAAAACCATAAAGCCTGTGAGAAACCCGCAGGTCTCTGCCGCCAGCTGCGCCGCAAGAACCTGCGTGTTTTGCACGACATTTCCAGAGACGCTGGGCAGGAACACGCTGGGAGCCTCATCTCCCAGCCCCGCCGCGAGCCAGTCGGGAAGGGAAGCAAGCAGCGGGCCAAGCCCAGCTCCAACGAGACCACAAACAGCAGCACAAACACAGAGTTTAGAAGAAGGTGAAGCGATCAGGGGTTTCGCAGGCCAAAAACGCCGCGTTCGGGGACTGCGCAAACGGTCTGTGGGAGGAAGGAGGTCTTTGCCCATGGCCTGAATTGGCGGAGACGTGAGAGTCCCAGGAGAACCGAACGCAGAGATGACAGCAGCAGCACAGCTCAGGATCTCCGAGCTGGCAGAGACGAGCGATTCCAGCCCAAGTCTAGACAGTAACTGGGGAGGACGGAGCAGCGCCGCCTCCCGCCCTCCCGCGCCAGCCAGGGAAGCGCACGGACCCGGCAAAGAGGCTGAGCCTCCGCAGAGGGACGAGCGACACGGGCGGCCGATTTCACCTACCGACTTGTTCCTGAGTTACTGTCACTGTGGGGAGAGAGGAGATCTTCTCTTTGTCCGCCGGAGGTGGTCCCGTGTTCTCCAGCTGCCCCAAGAGCTGCGGAGAAGAAAAGAGGCCGCGCTCAGGAGCGGGGACAGGGCTTTGCCACGCAGAGCGTCCTCATACAAGCATGGAGGACGGGGAGCGCCGCGTCCCGCAACCAGGCATCCCTGCGGGGTGGCCCCGACCTGCTCCTAAAGCCCCTGAAGCGACGGGCACCACCAGCTTCCCAGACAGGCCCTGTCGGAGCCAGAAACATCCCTGTCGCCCAACCCTAGGGGCGAGCCGAGGCCATTTCATCCCGGCTCAGATACTCGGTGCGCGGGGCGACCGTCCCTTCCTCTGCAGCGCCGTTTTTGGTGCTCAGACCTCACTTCCATGCCCCCAAATCCCCGGCTTCTCACATCGCCGCCCTCCAGACATTTTCTCTTGCATCAACAATAGTGGACTGAAGGGCCCGGGTGGGAAGGGAGACGTCGCCACGGGCATGGGAGAGGGTGCTAAGGTACTCCTGGAGGATTTGGAACGGAAAGGGGGTTGGTAGAGATGTTTTGAGAAGAGGAAGAACCTCGTCCTGCAGGAGCGAGGGAGATGGAGCACCTTCTCCCTCTCCCAAGACTTGACCAGGGCGTTAGGAGGAACGGGGCGACCTCCCAGGGCTGGGAAGAGAAGCCACTTTAGCCGAGCACCGCTCCGAGCCAAGGAGCAGCCGTGCCAACGCCGGTGCTCCTGCGGGTCTGTGTCTCCCACATGGAGCTTCCGACGTTGAACACAGGCTGAGCCGGAGCTGCAGCGACAGTGCTGACAGCACCTGTTTTGCCTCGTGTTATAGTTTCGTGACTCACAGGAACTTTACGCTGTTGAGACCTAGATTCACCCGGCAATCAGCGCAAACGGGTTCCAGCACCGGGAGGGGAGAAGCATTTGCAGGAGCTTCATTTAACTTTAAAGGCCACGTTAAGACGCCTGGGATGACAGGGAATGGGATGGGGAGGGCTGCTGCTCCAAACCCAGCGGGGAGCCGAGCGGAGGAGCCACATATCCAGCCCAAATCCGCACTGTAGCACCAGCTCCATCCCGCTGCGCTTGCCGGGGCTTGCTGCGCTCTGCTGGGCGTGGGGTGGGAGGAAGGTGCTGTCTCGGAGCGGCCACGTGGGCTGCAGATTCCTTTTGGGAAGCGGTGAGTAAGGCGGGCGAGACGGGCGTGTGACACAGCCTGGGAAGCCGGGGGCTACTTATGAATGGCAGCAGATGGCTGCGCCGGGCGCTTTCGGGAGGCGTCAGCACGACAACAGCAGCCAAATTAGCTCTCAGTAAAGGACTCGCCTGCTCTTCCCATCCCAGCGACACCAACGCCCTGGAAGGGGCTGTTTGTGGAGGGAGGTTGGACACCCCCGATCCTCAAAGGAGCCAGACAACGCTTCAGGGACCGGCAACGGGAGCAGGCTCAGCTCATCCCTCCACAAACCACAGAAGGAAACGGCTCCTGGCTGCCAATCG
The DNA here is from genome assembly GCA_013398295.1 of Chionis minor. NCBI lineage: Eukaryota > Metazoa > Chordata > Aves > Charadriiformes > Chionidae > Chionis > Chionis minor. The sequence continues at coordinate 4,236 of VZSF01000288.1, forward strand.
CCAAATTTGGTGAGAGATTCGGGGCTGACGCCGCGGATTTTAATCGTTGGCCTCTGCTGAGCCCGCTGCAAGGCACCCGCAAGCCCTGCAGCACACGTGGGGCTGACAAAAAGGTGAACTAAGGTACTGCATTTCCACAGGAATGAGGTGGGAATCCTGCTCCCACACCCGCTGGGGACACAGGGCACAAGCAGCCACCAAGCCAGACACCCATGGTCCGTTCCTGGTCCCCATCCGGAACCCAGGGCTCGTCTCCAGCAGCAGGACTGACCGGAGCAGAGCACAAAAACTTATCGGCACAGACCAGAGCCCGGCCCAGCCAGCTCGGGACTCTCTCCCCACCCAAGTACACGTGTGGCTCTTACCTGGGTGACAATGGCATCGAGGCCGCTCTGTCCCCAGGCGTAGTCCCCAGGATTTGAGTGCAGCATCCCGCTCCTGCAGACGGGAGCAGAGAGTCAAGGAAGCCATTTCACTCACACCCTAAACCAGCCCCGAGGTTTACGGGATGCTCCCAGAGCAGCCAGACCGGGCAGAGGGAGCTCCCGGGCACCAGACCACGGCTGTTCCCTGGCGTGGACAGCTGTGACCAAAGCCACGGTCTGAACCACACTTGCTACTCACCAGGAAAAGGGGTGCTGTGAACCAGGAATCGCTGAGTTTGCAAAAAACCCTGCAAAGATCTGCTGTATTATTCTAAAGAGGGAGGAATCGAAAGAGAAAGAAGAAGGAAAAAAAAAATAAGAGAACAAGTTGAGCAAACAAATACAGGGCAGCAGCAACAGTTTAGCAAGAATGGGCAGCAAAACACGAAATTCTGCTCCCACCGCCGGCAGCCGCGCTGTCGCAAGACACGGGCCTAGGTAAGTGCCTGCGCAGAGGGCGAGCCCCACGACAGGCGCAGCACGGAGGAAGAAGGGATGCGAACTCATCACAGCGTGGGAGGGCTGGGAGAGGGAGAGGAAATGACTGAGTTTCCCAAGCACTGACTCGTCTCCCTGCGGTGAGAGCTGGCACCGTTACAGGCAAAACCCACCTTTCCCACCACGCAGCTCCGGTTCCTGCCGAGGGGGACAAAGGGCAGAGCACCGGGTGTGAAAACCTGCTTTTTCTGGGTGCACAGGTCACCTCCCTTAAGTGCCAGCATCCCGTTTCATCAGGTTTCTCCCCAAGATCCCACATTTTTCCACTGATGAGGAAGACCCTTCCAGGGGGTAACTTAGGCACTTACCCTTCAATAGCAGGAGACCTGTCGGGGCGCGAGCTGCCCCGGGATCTGTACCTCCGCGTCATGGGCAATCGCGGGGGTCGGCTTGGTCCCCAGAGGTCGGCGTGGGCTTGGTGGCCCCTCTCGTTGTCCCTGCTGTCTTGGTCCAGTGAGCTGCTACTCAGAAAGGGTCTGAAGTCAGGAAAGAACATCGTGTGGTCCAAATGGTCCCAAAGCTGGGGGGGAGAAAAGGGGAGACACAAACCACGCACAGCTCCGTCACTAATCCCGGTGACTCCGCCGCCGACACGGAGGCAGGGAAGTCCACCTCAACAGAAGCAAATTCATACGGTTTCCATGGCTCCCAGAAAAAAAGTCTGGCAAACCCGCTTAATTATAGCCCAAGCTAATCAGATGTACCACCCGCAGGAAGACCAACACGTCGGCTCTTTCCTGCTACGTACAGATCCCAACAACCTCTATTTTGTTAAGCCACACCAGGGCGCCGCAAGGGTTGGTCTCTCTCTCTCTAAGGGCTGGAATTTGAGGAGAGGTAACGCTGGACACTCAGGTCCCCACATCCGTGGGGCTCCTTGAGTGCTCTGGGCCCTCACAGCCACAGGCGGTAAAGAGACGTGGCCGAAAAAACCCGAGTACAGCCCTGAGAAGGAGGGGTTGTGTCTCTGGTTGCGTCCCTCGGTTCGGCGTACGTGACGCAGCGGGACAGAGCGGCGTGAAAAGGCTGGTAATGAAAAGTCTTGCACATCTAACGCTGTTTTGTGGGGTCCATCCACACAAGTAAAGCCTTCTCCTGGCCCTAGAGAGGATCCACCTGCTGCTGGTGGGCCCCTCCGCGCGCCACGTGGGAGCTCACGCTCCACGCAGCCGGGCCAGGTTCCGCGCCGCAAAAGTGATATTCGAAGGAGCAGTGCCCTCGGATTCACTGCAGGAATTAAATGCTCCAGGGCGCAACACGAGGGCTCTTCTCTTCTTATTTGCAGTAGACCCTCCTCACGCGTGGCGACGTGATCAGAGCGGCTCCATTTCCGCTTCACACCAAATTAGCTCCCTTTACAAGTCTCTTGCGCTGCCTGGTTCAATCTGGTATCGGAGAAGTCAAGTTTATGACCTGTTCTCTGAATTAATACCCCGCAGACAAGAGCTTTGCTTGTTCTCCCGCTGGTTATGATCAAGATACAGCTCTCCCTGCCTGCAGCCGCGCTGCCGAGACAAGACTTTCATTTATTATTAATCCTAAAAGCCATTTAAATTTACATAGCGCCTTTCGTGCAGAGGCATCCCAAAGCTCTTTGTAAACCGTCACGTGGGCCGTAAGACGAGATCACTTTATCTCCCTGAAACAGGGGCATTTCTGGGACCGGGTGCTGGGGAGAAGCGATATAAAGGCGATGGTTTTGTTCAGGAGATAAATGGATCCAGCTGAAGAGGATGGGAGGAGAGACAAACCAGCTGTACGCGGGGGAACGTAGGAGCAAACAGGAGGGATCCAGACCCAAAACACAAAGCTGTGGAGAAATTCCAGCTATTTGGTGACCCTGTTTCTGGCACCCAACGCGGTGGCTTTGCCACAGCACGTGGGGGAGGGCTCAGCAACAACACAGACCCCCCAAATCTACCCAGGGAGAACCCTGGCCGCGGAGCTGCCACTCAAGGCATCGGGGAGCTCTCCGGGCCGGACCGAGGAACGGTTCCAACTCCTCAATAACGGAGCACGCAAATAACTTGACCTCTGAGCCAGGCCTGCAGGCAGAGGGGACGCACAGAAATTTTCTTCCCATCTGTTTTACACCAGCTCAGCCGAACCCCTGAAGGGAAACAGAGCCCCGCGGAACGGAGCCTGACATCAGAGTCTAAAGCCGCCCTTCCTTCCCCGGGGTCTGGAAGCGGAGCCGCCGCCGCAAGCCCAGGGTGACTCAGGAGAGGCCACAGCACGAGTTCAGGGGGTGGATTCACAGAGCTCGACTCAGGTCCTCAGCACGTGCCCGGCTGTTTGGGGCTCTCAGTAATGGGGTAAGAAAAGACGCTTCCAGCCCTCGCCGCCCAGAGGGGTCTGCTCCGACATCCACGCGACTGAATCACAACACATGGATTTTATTACGGGTTTGCACTTTTTAGGCAGCTGCAGTTCTGGGGAAACACAGGGCAGCGATGAGCAGGGAGGAAAGGGCGGTCAGGCTACACCCTCCCTGCCTGGCTGAGCATCACCGACACATGTCCCGGCATCCGCCGGCACCAGCGGCCAGCGCGTCTTTCTACCACCCTCCTTTTCCTGCCCTGCCCTGTGAGCAAACTTCGGGCAGTGCCAACAAGCTCCTCAAAAATCTGCCAAGTTCCTGAAAACTCCTGGGAAGACCAGCTGGCCTTTTTACAAGGCAGTAAGCGAAGATGCCTCCGTGGGCTGCACCTGGGGATGAGACTGAAAACCTCTTCCTGGCTAGTTTTTAAAAAAAAAAAAAAAAAAAAAAAACAAAAAAAACACCCCAAAAGCAAGACAGAAAACTCACCTCTGCGAACTGTGTGGACGGGCCATCATCTATGCCGCTGCCGTCTAGAAAACTGAAATAAAACAGCGCGTGAGAGCAGGTCACCCCTCCAGAAACCAGTTCCCTTCCTGGGGAAAACAGGGACAGGAGCTCATGTGAGCAAGACAGTCCCCGTGTGGTCTGAGAGAGAAAGAGACAAGCAAACCGAGCCCGCCTGCGCGACCGGGGCGGAACAGTTCCTAGGGACAGAAAAGGACTATGAAATTTAAAAGGCTCGTTTACGTGCCAGCACACTACGCACAACCCAGCCGCGGAAGAAACCTGGTTTCTAACTATCCGGACGATGGAGGAGCCTCCTGAGAGGAGGCGCTTGAGGCGGAGCATTCTGCAAACGGGATTGTGGGCTAAGTGTCCCAGAGGACCCCTCCAGCCTGGCCTGAAGTGATACGTATACACTTATATTTAAGGAGAGCACGTAGTGGGACATTAAGTCCTCTCCCCATCCACAAATTCCTGCTGCGGCAAGTCTCGGATAGCAAAGGTTCATGGAACCACTGGTGCCCTTTCGTTTTGCCTACCCCCACCACACATAAAGCAGTTTTCTCAGCAATTACTCAAGACCGAATACAGGAAGCACTGAAAAGGCATCATTTTGGATCCCTAATTTGCCGGCAGCGTGTTCTCCTGGGTGACCAACAACCAAATCCTAGAGAGAAAAGGTATTTCTCTCTCTCTCTTGGTCCGAGCTGTGAGATTGCAGAAGCGGTCAGGAGACTGAGCCGGGGCCAACAGAGGCAAAAAGGTCCTGTGAGTCGCCGAGATTCCAGCTCGGTTCCTAAAAAATAACGCTTTCCACTCTGACAGAGCAAAGAAATAGGCCTCAAAAACCCGTAAGTGCTTTCGTTCACAGGACCTTGTACAGCTTTAATTCACAGCTCCCAGCTTCTTGGAAGCCTTCCCCAAACCCCACCACGTGGCTCTAGCACGAGACCCTTGTATTTTCAGTCTCACCCGGTATTAAGCCCAAATTCACACTAACAGATAAGCTTTTCTTTGGCAGGCCTTATTTTACCCTTGTTGCCCGCAGCTTTTACAAGCTTTACACCAGGGATCCTACAAAGCCAGAAGAGATGGGAGTGTGTGGCAAAACCAGTGGTGCATCCACGGGCGCGTTACCTGGAATCATCTGTGACTTCTTCGATAAAGCCCGATTCGCATCTTGGGCAGGTGTATTCCTGAAAAGACAGAGGAATCACAGGATCACAGACCCGTCTAGGTCGGAAAGGACCTTCAAGATCACCGAGTCCAACCATCAACCTAACACCGTCCAACCCACCCCTGACCCGCGTCCCTCAGCACGGCGTCTGCCCGGCTGGGAAACACCTCCAGGGATGGCGACTCCACCACAGCCCTGGGCAGCCTCTTCCAATGCTTGACAACCCTTTCCGGGAAGAAATTTTTCCTAATCTCCAATCTAAACCTCCCCTGGAGTAACTTGAGGCCATTTTCTCTTGTCCTAAAACTGGAGGAAACTGGGTTTAGCCACCAAGCCCTTCGCCCGTGATTCCAGGAAGAAGACAGAGCTCAAAAAGTGACACGCCAGGAGCGCAACGTGGATTCCTTGAGCTCCACCTCCCTGTACAGGCGCCCGGGAAGACCAGAGTTTCAGTTTCACGGAGAGGATTTCAAAGCCCGGTGGTTACAGCAGGTACTGTTAACCTCAGCTGACAGCTGCGGAACAGAAAAACGCCCTTATCAAGATCACACAAGGTTAGTGGCGGACCAAATTAAAATAAATTTAAAAAAACCCAACACACGAACAGCCTCAAGCCTGTCCAGATAATGACATTTAAGAAAAGAGCCGTTTCCAAGCCGGCTGCGAAGCACCAGGACAAGGCCAGTTCCTAGCCCCGGTGACGGAAGGCAAATCGCTTCAATTAAACCGGCGTCGGAAAGCCGACGAGCCGCTGGTAACGCAGCTCCGACGCAGAGCTGGATTTGCTGCCGCTTGCACGGCGGGGAAGCCGGCTCCCGCAGCGACTTACAGAGACGCTCTGCAATCGTTCAAGTTAGAAAATAAATATTTTTGACATTTTTTTTTCCCCTCCAAGCCGTTATCATAAACGACGGCGCCACAGGTAAGCCAGGCTCACCGGCTATTGAGCACCCAGACCGCCTCCGCCTGCTGCTGCGTCCTGCCACGCCATTCGCTTTACCGAGAGAATGATCTGGCAACGGCTCTCCCTGCCACATCACCTGGATAAAAAAACCCAGCTTCTCCCAAGGCCATAAAAATCCCAATCCAAAAGGCTCAAACACGCACTTTTCCCGCCGCCAGCTCCCTGCGAGCCTGCCCTGCCAGACCAGTAGCGAGGCGCTGGTCACCAGTAAAGCAGGATGGACGTGGATGGGCTTGCTCTGCGGCTCCAAAGCTTTTAAGGATGGGAGAGAGAGAACTGGATAATCCAAAGGCTTCCCTGCTCTGGAATATGCTGCTAGGGCCATCAGAGCAGGATCCGCTGCAGGGAAAGACAGTAAGGAGGCAGGCTGGGCAGACGGACAGACAGACAGGCGCAGGTAGAGCGTGGGGCATGGAGAAGAGGCACTTCTGGGTCCAGCTCGCAGCAGTTCATGGAACTCGGGACACTACGGACACCCCTCCATCACCTCCCTATCCATAAGGAGAGGGAAAACCTCCCATGGCTCCTCTCAGCTCCTCAGCCCACACTCACCCCGTGCCACAGAAGCGCAAGATCCGCGTAAAGGGTGGGGAAAAGCCATTATCCAGCCTCCCCACCTCCAGCCCTCCCGAAAACCAGCCCTCGTTCCGTCCCAGGGCTGCAGATCTGCTTGGATTTAGGGCAAAACGTCGCCAGAACCAAAAAGCACCTCCAGATCCTTCCTCTCTCCCTTCCCAGCCCGTCCCGCTGCAGGAGACGGAGCGCTCCCAGAACCCACACTCTGGGCAGTCATTTCCCAACCCATGATTTGCGGGGTCTGCGTCCAAAAATAAAGCCTCCCCATAAGAGTCTTGCTTTCTTCACTCCACGCTTCCCAGAGCGGGGATGAAAACCCCGCCAGCGTCCCGCGGCCCCCAGCCTCGAGCCCTCGGTGCCGAATATTTCTTGGGAACAGAATCACAGAATCACTTATCCGCTCCCTCGACCCGGAGCAGGGAAGGAAGAGGAAAGCCAAGCCGACACAGCGCCACACCAGTTGCTCCATCCAGCCCAGCTCCGCCTTTGAACTCCCAACGCCCCGCCGAGCTCGAGGACCGATCGGATTCCCGGCGCAGCGGTGCTGGAGCTGGGGCGCGGGCGAGACATCTCCCAGCCCTGTAACACAACGCCGCTGCGGAGGCAGCTCCAAATTCACCCACCTCTTTTTTTTTTTTTTCCGCTTTCGTGAAACGCAAGCTTCACCTTCCCGTCCCCCCCGTCACCGCACAGCTCCGTCTCATTTTCCCACTGAATCTGTATTTCCCTGGGAATGGCACACAAGCCCTCTAGACACCTCAATAAATCTCATTTTGCTTTTTTCCCCCCCCCCGAAGCAAAGCGTCAGCTGGCAACATCTATCAGGTGCTCACGCAGGGGCACCTCGCTTGCCAGCTGGAGCGGCTCCAGGGATGGAGAAGAGCGCGACGGGGGGCTGCCCCCGGCAGCCAAAAACCCAAAAAAGGCTCCCAAAACCCCCGTCACGGGAGAGGTCGGGCACAGGTTTGCACAAAGGCCCATTTCGGCAGCCGAACAGGCGGTGTGTTTTCCAAAGAGCTCCAGCCTTGAGTACAATGGGAACTGATGGGTGATGAGCTCTTAAAAAGGACAAAAAAAAAAAAAAAAAAAAAAAAAAAAAAAAAAAAACTTGGGGCTT
>VZSF01000292.1:0-21464 GCA_013398295.1 Chionis minor
GCCAGCGAGGGCCACACGACGGTGGCGGTGGGCAGCCTCCTGGACGACCAGCACTGGCACTCGCTGCACATCGAGCGCTACGGCCACCACGTCAACCTGACGCTGGATGGGGAGGTCAAGCGCTTCCGCTGCCGCGGCACCTTCGACCAGCTGGACCTCGACACCGAGGTGGGTGCGGCAGGCGGGGAGCTGCTGGGATGCTGACCCGCGTCCCCCCTGAGTGTCCGACCCCTCCTTCCGTCTGTCTCCCAGATCTTCTTCGGGGGGGTGATCGACCAGGACAAGCAGCACCTCACCTACCGGCAAAACTTCCGGGGCTGCGTGGAGAACATCATCTTCAACGGGGTCAACATTGCTGACCTGGCCCGCCACCGGCGACCCAACATCCGCTTCGAGGTCCAGCCTGGGGGGCGGCCAATTCCCCGGGGGTCCTGTTCCTGCTGTGGGGGGACCTCCTGTCAGGCGGAGGGCCAGGTCCTCAGCCCCACTGTGGGGTGGCCCCTTCCCTGGGGCCAGGCTCCCCCCGGCTGTGGGGTGACATGAAGCCGGCCAGCCGCCATGCTCAGCCGAGCGGCGCCGCATCGACTGCATGAGGTCGTCCCTGGCCCCGGGCGCCCACCCGGCACTGCCAGGCGACGGCATCGAGCGGGAGCGATCGGGGCCGGGGCTGTGGGGATGAGGGGGGGGTCTTCCCGCTGTGGAAGCATCCCCCTCCTCACTGCCTCCTGCGGTCGCCCCCAGGGCAGCGTGGGCCACTACTGCCAGGACCAGCTGAACAACCCCATCACCTTCGCTGGCATCAACAACTATGTGCGGGTGCCAGGCATCCCGCGGAGGAACCGCCTGGCCGTCAGCTTCCGCTTCCGCTCCTGGGACACCGCCGGGCTCCTGTTCTACACCAGCTTCGCCGACCGCCTGGGCTCCCTGGAGATGGTGCTGAGCGAAGGGCAGGTCAACGTCTCCATCACCCAGCCCGGCAAGAAGAAGCTGGAGTTTGCCGCAGGTGGGCTGGGGAGCCGCCGCAGGGCCAGGGGCCGGGCTGGTGGCGGTGCCTCCCCACGCACCCTCCTCTCCCCACGCAGGGCATCACCTCAACGATGGCTTCTGGCACTCGGTGCAGCTGGTGGCACGGGAAGGCTCGGCCGTGGTGACCATCGACGATGACGACGGTGCTGAATTTCGGGTGGCACACCCCTTCCAGCTACGCACCGGCAGCCAGTACTTCTTCGGAGGTGGGCGGCGGGGCAGGGGCTGGGGGCGGTGGGTGCCTGGGCGCTGCTCACCCCACCGTGCCTTGCAGGCTGCCCCAAGCCAGCCTCGGTCACTGGCTGCCGCTCGAACCAGACGGCCTTCCACGGCTGCCTGCAGATGCTGAACGTGGACATGCAGCCCGTGGACGTGGAGCTGCTGGTGCAGCAGCGGCTGGGGCAGTATTTCAACGTGTTCTTCAATGTCTGCGGCATCACGGACAGGTATCTGTTGGGATGGTGACGCTGGCTGGGAGCGGGCGGGGGCCAGGGGGCTATGCTGGTGCCAGGACAGGAGCCCTCTGTGCCCTCAGGTGCACCCCCAACCTGTGTGAGCACGACGGCCGCTGCATCCAGTCCTGGGATGACTTCATGTGCATCTGCGACCTGACGGGGTACAAGGGGGAGACCTGCCACAAACGTGAGCCAGGGACCGCGTGGGTGGGGGGCAGGATGGGCATCTGCTGCTGCCCGGTGCCCCCCTCGCACTGACCCCAGTCCTGTTTTCCTCTTCCAGCCCTTTACAAGGAGTCGTGCGATGCTTACCGGGTCAGCGGGAAAACCTCAGGGAACTACACCATCGACCCAGACGGCAGCGGGCCGCTCAAGCCCTTCACAGTGTACTGCGATATCCGAGGTGGGGGCAGCAGGAGGGTGTGGGGGTCCTCCCGGTGCCTCCAGGGACCGGCCCTTGCCTGTGTATCAGGGCTGGAACAGGATGGAGGGAGCTGGGGTGTCCTGGCAGGATGGTCCTAAGAGCCTCCCCGCCTCCGCAGAGGACCGAGCGTGGACCATCATCCGGCACAACCGCCACTACGCCACACGGGTGACGGGCTCCAGCGTGGACCAGCCCTACCTGGGGGCCGTGGAATACTGGAACGCCTCCTGGGCCGAGGTCTCGGCGCTGGCAAATGCCTCCGAGTACTGCGAGCAGCGCATCGAGTTCCACTGCTACAGCTCCCGCCTGCTCAACACCCGCTGTGAGCGCCGGGGAGTGGGGCTGTGCCCCGGGGCCGTGCAGTGGGGCAGTGCAGTGGGGCCATGTCCTCACGCTCCCCTGTGCCCGCAGACGGGCTCCCTTTCAGCTTCTGGATGGGCCGACACGATGAGCGGCACTACTACTGGGGGGGCTCGCGGCCGGGCATCCAGCGCTGCGCCTGTGGGCTGGAGAAGAACTGCGTTGACCCCAAGTACTTCTGCAACTGCGATGCTGACCATGCGCTGTGGTGAGCCGGGGGGGCTGTGGGACGGGGGCTGCAGAGGGGCACAGACTTGGGGTTCAGGTCAGGGTTTAGGCGGGGGTTCAGCAGAAGTACAGGCTGGTGAAGGGACAGAAGCCCCTCATGGCCCCTCCGACGCATGCGCCGTTTGCAGGAGGACGGACAAGGGTCTGCTGACCTTCGTGGACCACCTGCCTGTCACCCAGGTTGTGGTCGGAGACACCAACCGCTCTGGCTCCGAAGCCCAGTTCCTGCTGGGACCCCTGCGGTGCTACGGAGACCGTGAGTGACCGGACCCGTGGAGGGTTCCCTGCCTGCAGGAGTCCCGTGTCTGCGGACGGTCTGTGCCCATCCTTCACTGCCCCTCCTGCTCCCCGCAGGCAACACCTGGAACACCGTCTCCTTCAACAGGGGCGCAGCCCTGCTCTTCCCCACCTTCCAGGCCAACCACAGCCTCGACATCTCCTTCTACTTCAAGACCACTGCTCTGTCCGGTGTCTTCCTGGAGAACCCCGGCTCCCGAAACTACATCCGTGTCGAGCTCAACAGTACGGGCAGGCAGGGGTGGCGGGGGCATGGGGGGGCAGCGGGGCCAGGGACTCCTCCTGACACCGTGTCCCTGCAGCCACCAGGGATGTGGTGTTTGCCTACGACATCGGGAACGGGGATGAGAATGTGACGGTGCGGTCGGTGGTGCCCTGGAACGACGACGAGTGGCACCAGGTGAAGGCTGAGCTCAACGTCAAGCTGGCGCGGCTGCGGGTGGACAAGCTGCCCTGGGTGGTGCGGCCAGCGCCCCCGCAGAGCTTCGTCCGCCTGGACTTCGACAGGCCCCTCTATGTTGGTGAGAGCCCCCAGCCGTGTCCCCACGTCCCCAGGTCCCCGCGTGCCGCAGGTCACTGAGTCTCAGCCCCACTGCAGGTGCGGCGGAGCACAAGATGCGCCCCTTCCTGGGGTGCCTGCGGGCGCTGCGGATGAACGGGGTGACACTCAACCTGGAGGGCAAGGCCAACGAGACGGAGGGTGTGCGGGTCAACTGCACCGGGCACTGCCAGGACCCGCCGGTGCCCTGCCAGAACAGCGGGCTCTGCGTCGAGCGCTACAGCCACTACAGCTGCAACTGCAGCGTCTCTGCCTTTGACGGGCCCTTCTGCAACCACGGTGAGCGGCTGCGGCTGCCGGCACTGAGGGTGGGGGCTCTGCCCGGATAGCAGAGAGGAGCCGGCACTCCCATCCCCTGTGGGTCCCCCGCAGACATCGGCGGGCACTTTGAGGAGGGCACCTGGGTGCGGTACAACATCCTGCCCATGTCGCTGTACGCCGCCCGCGAGTTTGCCAGCATCATCAGCAGCCCCTGGGAGCCCCTGCCCGGCTACAACCTCACCAGCGAGGAGGTCAGCTTCAGCTTCAGCACCACCTCGGCGCCCGCCGTGCTGCTCTACGTCAGCTCTTTCGTCAAGGACTACATGGCCGTGCTCATCAAGGATGATGGTGAGGGCAGGGTTCACACCTCCCCGGGTGCTGGGGCCGCACGGGACCCAGCGTTATGGAGGGGGTGGGTGGCCCAGGCGCCGCTGACAGCCCCGCTCGGCCCACAGGGAGCCTGCAGCTGCGCTACCAGCTGGGCACCAGCCCCTACGTCTTCGCCCTCACCACCAAGCCGGTGACAGACGGGAGGCCCCACCGCGTCAACATCACCCGCCTGCACCGCACGCTGTACACCCAGGTACGGGGCTGGGGTGTCCTCCACACCAGGGGCTGCGGGGCTGGGGGTCAGGCTGGGAGGGGGCACGGGCAGGGTGGCAGGAGGAGGCTCAGTGGGTGCTGATGCCGTGCCCCTGCCCTCCCCCCAGGTGGACTATCTCCCCGTCATGGAGCAGCAGTTCTCCCTGTTCGTGGACAGCAAGCTGGACTCGCCCAAAAACCTGTACCTGGGGCGTGTGATGGGTGAGCTGGGTCCCCTCAGCCGCCCCCTCCCGTGCTGGGGTCGCCGGGGTCTCCTCTGCCCAGCACGGTCCTTGCCTTCCGCGGGGGATGAGCCTTCTCCTTCTGTGCCCCCACAGAGACTGGCGTGATCGACCCCGAGATCCAGCGCTACAACACGCCCGGCTTCTCAGGCTGCCTCTCGGGGGTGAAGTTCAACACCCTCGTCCCCCTCAAAGCCATCTTCCGCCCCACCAGCGTCGTGCGGCCCTACAGCATCCGGGGGGAGCTGGTGGAGTCGAGCTGCGCCTCCATGCTCCCCCTCACCACCATCCTCATCCCTCCCGAGATGGACCCCTGGTACATGGGCACAGGTGGGTGCCGTGGTGGGACCCCAGCGGGGAGGGAGCCCCCAGCAAGTGTCAGCTGGGGAGGGGATGCTCCAGCACGAGACCTCGCTGCAGCCCGGTCCCAGCCGGCTGCTCTGTCTCCGCAGAGTTCCCCCATGTGCACGACGACGGCTGGATCGGGATCATCATCGGATGTAAGTGAAGCGCCTGGCCGGTGTCCCCACAACCCCTGCCCTGGCCCTGTGCCCCCCCGGCCCCTCACCATTGCTTTTCCCCTGCAGTTGTGACCTTCCTGCTCCTCCTGCTCGGGGGGCTGCTGGTGCTGCTGTACTTCTACTACCACCGCTACAAGGGCTCCTACCACACCAACGAGCCCAAGGCCATCCAGGACTACGGCAGCGCTGCCAAACCGCTGTCGGTGCGCAAGGACCAGAACCTGCCCCAGATCCTGGAGGAGGCGAAAGGGGACTAGCGGGGCCGGGGGGTGGGACGGGCTCGCAGCCCCCGCAGCCCTGGAAGCCGCCCAGGGATGAGTGAGCGTCGCGGGACCAAAGGGCCGAGCACACCTGAACTGCCAACACCCGCCTCTGGACTGCACCGCACCGACCGCCAGCTCCTCCCCGCGGCCGCCACCGCCCCGGCCCCGGAGCGCGGCCGCGACCCACCGAGCCCCAGCCCCGCTCGCCCCGGGCACATCGGCAGCCCCCGCGCCAGAGGCAGGCTGCTGCCCGCCGCAGATGCCAAATCCTGCCCTGTCTCCGGCGGGGATTCCCGGGCCGGGCATCCCACCCTCCCTTTTGCAGGGGAGTGCCCCGTTAGCGCCGCCCGCGCGTAGCTGACCCGCCGCTTTGCCCGCTTAGCCAGAGCCACGCAGGAGCCACACAATACCCAGCCCCGGGGCACAGCCGGGGCGCGCCGAGCAATACCCTCCCGTGCCGGCGACGGCCGCCGCTGCCGCGCATGACGCCACCGCACTTTGCTGAGATGCTGCTTTCATACAATCAGGTACGGATCCTTTCTACCATTTTTGTTGCTGGATATTCTACTACACTCTGATTTTTTTATTCTATCGGTTTGTATAAAAAACCAAACGGAAGCTCCTGTCGGGTGTTACGTTCCGCGTGTCGTGGTACGTGGTCTGTAGTTTGCTACTTCTCTGTACGAAGTGCCGGTCCTGCTGATTACCTCCAGCCCAGGGAAAGCTCCTGTTCACTCGCTGTGTTGTGGTAAGACGACGTTACAGAAATGCATCTATCTACCCAAAGGCCTAGCTCCACTGGGCAATTTATTTTTGAAAAACCTGTTTTGTTGAATGAGATGTGAAGGTACTCAAATAAAGGCAGAATGACGGCGTTTGACACTCCCCAGCCTTCACTCCAGCAGCCTGGGCGCGCAGGGGCAGCAGCTCCTCTCCCGTCCTCCCCAGCTCAGCCTGCACCCATGGGAGGGACTGGCATAGACAACAGCAATTCCCGCTCCCAGAACAGGATGCAGGATGTAGCTCAGCCCACTGCTACACTCGTACACATGCAACCATGTCCTGCCCTCCCCCCTGCACACCCCTGCCGCCTCCCAGGCCTGAGCCAGCGCCGATTCGGGCAGCTAGTGGCACCAGGACACTCACAAGCCCCACAAGGCTCCGGGGTGCCGACTGCGCGGTGGGGATAGCTGGGCTGAGCCCACCACAGGCAGAGGACAGGCAGGGAATGCGCCACTGCCAGCGGCTCCCAAGTGTAACAGAGGCCAGCGAGCTGCAGGAGGATGTTCGCTACCACTTTATTTTATGACAAAGGCTACAAGCCACACTATTTTTAAAGTGCATTATTATTCACTGTCAACAAACCACAGACACAAGCCTGGCATAGTGCAGATATGGCCGAAGTGGCGGAGGATGCTGAGCCGAGAGCGGGGCCGGGGCGAGCCAGGCGGACGGAGGCGACGGGGAGCCGGGCTCAGGCAGGTGCTGGGGTACAAGCGCTGCTCCAGACAGACCCAAACCCCTCCAAGCCCCGGGAGGGCATCACGGACAGCAGGAAGGACAAACGGACAGCCTCGCCTGCCACGGCAGGAGGCTGGGAAAGGCATGGCACAGGGCCCTGCCAGCGAGGGCTCGGCGCCCAGGGCAGACCCGGCACCTCTGCGTTTGCAGACCACGCGGCTGGGACAGGGCTGCGCCCTGGGGTCCCCATGGTCCCCCAAGGAGCAGGACAAGGGCCCCAGCACCGCTCACCTCTGTGCGGTGGCCCCGGACATACACTGCCCACCCTCGGCACCACTGCCCCTCTAAAGGGGGTGAGGGACTCTGGCCCCCTGGGTCAGGGCTCAGCTGGGCTCCTCGCACCGTCCTGGGAGCCCAGCGCCGGATGCCAGCGGAGCACCCTCTGGCACGCAGCGTCAGGCTGGGCAGCTGGCTGGCAGCGTATGTAGCTCCCAGGGGACAGCCCTGTCCTTCAGGTCACCCCCTGTCCTGCTCAGGGAAGAACTCCCCGTCCAGACTGCCCCGTCCCAGGCCTGCAGCAACGTCCCTGCAAAGGTGCTGCTGAGGGATGACAGCCATCAGTGGTCCCTCCACCCCAGAGCCGTACTCGGGGCCCAGCTGCCAGCTGAGAGGGATTAGTTTAAAGTGCTTTTTTCTTTTTCTTTTTGCATGGGGTGCTAAAGCTAAACCTTGCCCTGCCAGAGAACGTTTCCCCTTTATCACCAGGGCCAGGACCGGAGTGTCAGAAACCCCTAGGTGGGTTCCTGAGGAGCCTTCCCCAGGTCACTGCAGGCAGCAGCAGTTCTGCTGCGCCCTGGGTGAACCTCGGCACAGGAACATCCAACGGGTCCTGCGCAACAAAAGGCTCTGCTCCCGAGGGGACCCTCTCTCCTGGCTCCTGAAGTGCCCAGCACCTCCCATAGAGCCCGTGCTGCTCCGAAGGGGACTGTCCTGACAGAGGAGGGTAGGAGGAACCAGCTCCGGTACCACATGGTCAGGAAGTGCCTGCCCAGAGCGGGGGCGGCTGAGACCTATCTCCTGCTCCAGGTGCAAGTCCAGCCAGTCAGCGGGAGACCCCTGTGGCCCCAAAAGTGCCCGCAGAAGCACCCATGTGCCAGCCCCAGATGAGCCAGGCAGCAGAGCAGCTGGGGACAGCCACGAGCTGACCAGCCACCCCCCCAGCCATGAGAAAACGCTGCAGGCTGGAAGGGCTCAGGGGTTTCCGCCGCCTCTGGACTCTTGTGCTTGCCGCAGCACCCCCGTAACATTGTCCCTAACCAGCTCAGTGGTGTCCCTACCCAAAGTGACTTTTTGCATAGTGCTGCTCTCCCCATCCCCAGGCATCGTGCCATGCCAGATGCGGCCAGGCGGTCCCTGTCCCCCAGCCAGCTGGGGCAGAGGGGAAACAGAGCCTCAGCGACAGCGGCTTGGGGCCTGGGGATGCTGCGGCCACTTCTCTATGGCTTCCAACCCTGTCGCTGTCCTCATCAACAGGACAAAACAGGCAGCAAGAGGTAGCACTGAGACCAGAGCCTATCCCCAGGGACAGGGCTGGAGGGGATCACCAGCCCCTCTGCCCCCCTGCTGTGCCCTGGGTCTCAGTGCAGGCAGTACCTCACTCACTCTTGTTCTTCCAGCAGTTGGCAGAAAATGGAAAGAGACTGAGAATTCGTGGCTGTCCCTCCTCCTGCACCACAGCTTTTCTTCAAGCCCTATCCGACTTGGTCCGTGGGCTCCCTCCAGCCCGCAGAGCTGGTCCAGAGCCTGTCCCAGCCCAGGGCTGGCAAAGCTGCCACCCGGGCAGCAGCCACTCACACTCCTGCCCTGAGTCTCTCTCTGGGTGTCTGGATGGGAAGTAGCATTTGTGACACACACAGCAACGGGAACAGCAGCAGTCATGTCAGCGTGAAGCAAACATGGCATTGCTTACAAGGTGCAGCAGCAAGATGTGCTGGGGACCACCGCGCACAGAGCCTAGATGATATCTGTCTCCCTCTCTATGCCGACATACTTCAGGGCGTCTGCCTGGCTGTACCTACAAGACAGGAAAGTCATGGCTGCTGTAACGTCCTCCCATGCGCCCCACAAACACGCGCACACAAAGGGGGGTCAACCTGCACCCGTCCCCAGCCGGCCACTGCCCGAGGTACCTGTAATCAAAGAAGAGCTCCTCTCCCGCCTGGATGGCCCTCTTGGCAAAGATCCCTATCCGGTGGTCTCCATTCACCATCACAACTGCAACCAGAGAGACGACATCAGAGACGTGCAGCTCCAGCTCAGGCCAGGAGGGCTCGCAGCACTTTTGCCCTGCCTGGCCACCTGCCAGCCCCCAGGGCCACGGTGCCTGAGCTCCCACCCAGCAGGAACGGGTGCTCCCTGGGGAGCTCCCAGCCACTCGCCAGCAGCCATCTCTCCTCTGAGGCCAGGGCCACCGCAGAGCTGAGCAGGGCCCTCACCACCTGGAATGTGATTTGCTGCCGAGAGGAGGAGACTTTGCCCAGGTCTTTGGAGTTCTGCTGCTCCCACAGGCTCAGGGGGACTTGGGGACCCCGGAGAACCCACTGATCCCAGAGCTGAGCAGAACCCCAGCCAACCTTCCCCCACCGAGATCTGACTGGGCAGGGATATCTCACCTTTGGCATAGCAATTGGGGTTCACCGAGTGATTAGCAAAGCGGATTTTATTTCCTTTGCGGGTGGCATCAACAACAAAATCTATTAAGACAAAAAAAAAAAGAAAACTAGTGTGAAGACAGGCATGCCGCTCAGGAGACAGACAGGCTGAGACTGCCTGCCCGGCCACCAGCCGCCTGCCAGAAGCCCAAGTTTCCTCCACCCCTCGAAGCCCCGCGCAAGTTACCGTTGTTGAGGTTGAAGAGGAAGCTGGACATGTACTTGTCGTAGACCTTCCCTCGCCGGTCAGCCTCATCCTGTGAAATAAGCTGGAGAAGGAGAATGCTTTGAGAGGCTCAGCGCCCGAGGGCACAGCAAGGATGGCTGTGAGGAGCGGTGCGCTTGGAAGCCTCCTGGGAACACCCCCCAGCCTCCCACCCCACGGGCAGGAGCTCGCCAGGGCTCCCTGGGAGGGGGCAGAGACAAGAGCTGGGCTCTCAGGGAGCAGCACAGACACAACACGCTCCTCCATGGTGGAGGGCCTAGGGGCGCCGGGAAGGGTCCCCAAATGGCGCAAGATTCAGTCTCTAAACACAGTCAGAGGGAGGCCATGGCCACGGCTGAGCTGGGGAGGGCACGCTGTCCCCGCCGCACCAGCAGCCGATGGAAGCACTCCACTACATGCAGCCTGCCGAGCAGATGCCGCAGCAGCCCCAGCGCGGGCAGAAGCACTGACCTCACCGCAGTACTCGGAGATGAACTCGTTCTTCTGCACAGACTCCTTGATGAAAGTCCCCCAGCCGGCAACGTCTGATGGTGCCAGCAACAAATGCTGGAGCCAAGGTGAAAAGGAAATGGTTACGGTCTGTAGGCTCACCACCTCCCAAAACACAGAGGTCACCCCCTGTGCATCAGGAAAGTGACAGAGAAGAGCTCTCCACCTCCCGGCACGGCTGCACACACCGGGGTTAGGGCAGTGCCCAGGAACAGCTGTGCTGTGCTGGCTGCCACGCTCCGAGTCCCGGACTCTCAGGGTCCAGTAACTCCAAGGAGCAAAGGGGAGCCGGTGTCTGTCCAGCAGGCCCTGGCTTAAGGTGACACACAGCTCCCTGCAGACTTACAGGTGGCAGCACCATTAGGCTGGAGCTGCACGTTACTCAACATCCACTAATTTGCACCTTTCTCTGAAGTTTGGTCTTTTTTACATGTAGTCCCTTGCCCTGACCAGCAGAATTCAAGACCTAACCTTTCTCTGGAGTCACTTTTTGCACTCCCTTGCTCTCACCCTTCCTCATGTAACTCCCGTTTCCTGATTTTCACATCCGTAATCCATACCCCAGGTTAAGTGCTACAGAAGCCTGTGGGAGAGCAGCTTCTCTTCGACCCCCTCCCTCAGACAGCTGCGGGTGGCTCGCGCGCCCTCTCCCACGCAGCGGGGGCTCTGCCTATCAGCTCTACCCCAAGGCAGCCCTCTGCCACCGCTCCAGAGCCATGCCGCCGTCAATACCTTTTTGAGGCCTCGCTGGATGCTGCAGTTCTTGCAGGAGACCACCTTGCAGTCCCAGTGCTCCGAAGCCCCACAGGTCAGGCAGAGGTCTGGATCGCATTCCCGCACAGCCAGGTAGCACGGACACTGCTTGGTATTGCACTGGGTTTTGCAGCGGCAGCCTGGGAAGCGGTTCTGACCTGCAGCAACACAGACCATGGTTTTGCACCACGAGGTTTCCCAGCCCCACGGGAACACAGACGATCCTCCCCAGCCAGGTCTCGCCCGGCCAGCCCTGGGCAGGCACAGAACTAATCCTGTCCCCGACCAAGGGCCATGCCGCCTGCCCACTGCCCTGCTAACGTGGAAGATGCCTTTGTGCCGATAAAGAGCTCTACGCCCACCCTGCTCTGGGCAGCAGAGACAGGAGCCCCCAGATCACCTCCCTGCCCCTGCCACCAGGACAGCGCTCACTGGGAACACAAGGTGGACGTGAGGCAGCCTGGAGCTGGAAGCAAATCACAGACACTCGCTGGGCGCAGGGGAGCTTTGAGCAGCGCTCACACCTAGCAGAGCACGGACCACGCACAGGGTCCTTCCCATCGGCATGGCTGGAGATGCTGACCTGCCTCTTGGGACTAATTATGTGCAGTTTGAAAATAAACAACTCGGATAATACAAGCAGAACGGATCAGTACGGGAAATCTTGGAGCCTGAGCTGGCTCCCCGTCACCCTGTAGTCCTTCCAGCCCCAAGCTCTGTCGTGACCCTTAATAAATCCACCCTCGGAAGCCTCACTGATGTGGGCAAGCATAGTTATTTCCATTGCAGAGCTGGGAACGGAAGCCCAGAGAAGAAAAATAACCATGACAGAGCCGTGACCCAACTCCCACCCTAACTGCTGGCCACACATCCTGCTCTCAGGGAACCAGCAGCATCACCCACGGGTTGTTGATGCTGGACACAGACATGCAGAGGAGCATCCTCTACCAAGAGCACGTATCTCAGCTGCTGAGAGTCATGGGGCAGCACGGAATGGTTTCCCTTTGGACTTTAGCAGACTGCTAATCAAACTGCTGCAGGTGGACAGAGCAGTGAAGGCAGGAATAAAGCAAGCCCCAGCTCTGCACCCTCCCTCCGGTCTGTGTCAGGAGAGCTGGCTGCTTTCCTGCCCAACAGTCCCAGGTTTCTCCTTACAGTCAGGGTTGCACTGGCAGAACTTCTCACAGAAATTCTGAGTCATGATGCAAGGGCAGGAGCTGTCACAGGGGTGCTCAGGGTGGTCACAGGGCTGGTAGTTGTACACCTGGGTAGGGGAATTATCTAGAACAAGAGGAGAAATGCCTGGATTAGAAGCTGCACGTTGCAGAAACATTTAAAAGCAGCACGCCCAGGGCTCTGCAGCAGGGAAGGTGCCAGCTCCCAGTTTGCCTGCAGAGGGCAGGGAGCCCAGCAGCACCCAGCTCCCGCGGACGCACGCTGTGGATGCCGACGCAGCGCACGCGTCTGGTCTGCCCCGACGAGCCCAGCCTGCAGTGGGGCCACAGGCCAAACCCCAGCTCCCCTCTGGCTGGGGCAAGACCGCGCCGCACCTACAGCCTCGGCGAGAGCACCGGCACAGCGGTGACTCCCACAGCATGGCCACAGTGGCGCCGGCCCGTGGCACCCCGAGGAGACCAGCTGAGGGGTGCTGCTCCCCCTCTGCGCTGCCACAGCTGTGGGGCTGCGGAGCAGGATGCGGCCGTCCCAGAGAACTCCGTCCCACGGGAGAGCAGCCACACAAATGTCGCGTGATGCAGCCACGGCAAACGCTACCTTTTTTCAGCTGAATCTTCCTGCAGTGCGCAGCCCAAAGCCTGGAAAAGAAGCAGAGAGGGTCTGAGGGGACGCGCTCAGGAAGAGCCGGCCATGACTGCTCGGCGCCGCCGGCCAGCACGGGAGGGGGAGACGAGCAATTCCAGCGAGGCTGTCTGGCAGCTTCATGCATTAATAACCATCAGCCAGCCGTAAAGCGGAGAAAGATGAGAATGACGCAGCTACAGTGTTCGTTATTTAAGGCAAATGCTACAGCCAGAATAATACTGAGCACGGTGGGATCAGCACAGGAAAACCAGGTTGTAAGTCAGGGAGCTGAGGCCAAGGCTGTTAGGACAGCGGTACGGCTCTACCACAGCTGGGCACCGTGCTGCCCTCACCTCCGGGCCGAGCCCAGGGCCGCAGAGCCCCCAGCCAGGGCAGCAGTGGGGGCCAGCGCCCAGCCAGCAGCACCAGCAGCCCTGTGCGACAGCGGGACGTGTGTGCAGATGGGAGCCAGATGGGGATTACCAGGAATGCGCTGGCACAAAAAGCAGTGGATCTGGTTGCATTTTAAGAACAAAACAAGCTTGTCCAACACTTGCCTGTGCTTCCTTTTCTTCTTCTGGGATGGATTCATTAATTCGTTTGTCGGCAGTTTTGTTATAAGCGATTCTTTCACTGCAAACTGAAAGACCTACCAAAGAACAGAGGCAAAAAGAAGAATTAAGTTCAGTGTACTCCAGTTGTTTTTATCTAAAGCGTAAACAGAGGGAGTGCAAGCAAGCACATACAGGGGGGCTCCCAGTCCCTGGACCAGTAAGTGGGCAGTTCTGCCCCGTTTCACTGACCACGGCTGCCATTGCTTCTCTGCCCTCAGACACGGCACTCTGCAGAGAGCTACCAGCACCGGGCACATGCGGGGCTGGTTCTGCAAACAGCAGCAGTACTGCAAAGTAACACCACTGAACTGCACAAAGTGTTGATGCAACACATTCCTCCAGGCAGTTTGCGGCAAGGAAGGAAAAACAACAGGCAAGCAGCGGCCAAGGCCGTGCCGCTGCTGCTGGGCCAGGCTGCAGCGCCTGCCCTCTCCGGGCACCCACCTGCTTGCACGTCTTCGTCCCCAGCAGCCTGGCAATCGAGCAGAAGTTGTTGAAGTAGGTCCCATGGAAGACGCGGAAGAGCGACTCCTCGGCTCCCGTCCACTCGACGGGCTCCTGCGGCGTCTCCACCGTGAAGAGCTGGGAGGAGGCTGGGCTCAGCTTCTGCTTGGTGGGGGTCTGGCAGCGGGAGTTGGCCTCTGGCAGGGAAGGCAGACGTCAGCCAAACACAGCACGGCAGAAGGCACCCCCGCCATCGCCGCTCCCGAGGGCAGCGCTCCCCGGCAGTGCCCGACACGCAGCCTCGCCCCGGCCCCGGCACCTCCCGGCAGCCCAGCACTGGCACCGGCACCAGTGGGGATGGCGGCGCTGACCCCTGGCAGCGAGGCAGCACCAGAGCCACCGTGCCACCCTCCCCTTCCAGGGCTGGCCCAGGACAGAGCCCCTGATGAAGGCGGCAGCGCCAGAGAGGCCCGAGGACGAGGAAGCCACTCTCTCTCCTCTCCTCTCCTCTCCCACCCGAGATGGGACCCAGACACACGGGAGCCCTCTGCCCCCGGGGGCCCCAGCCATCACCGCTTCCCCCAGCACAGCAGGACCAGCTCCGTCCTCGTCTGCGGCCCCGAGGAAGCGCTCGCCCCTGGCAGGTGCAAGGACAAGCCCCCCGCCTCGACAGCTCCCCGGCCACCGCTCTGTGCCGCAGCGGGACAACCGGCCGACCGGCGCTGCACCTTCCTTGGCACAGCCAGGCCAGCACTCGGAGTGAGGGCTCTTGGCTTCGCCGGTCCCAGCAAAACTCTCGCTTTGTCTGGCAACATTCCCCCTTCCTGGGAGAGGACAGTGAATCCCACCGCAGCGAGGGCAGGACCTGGTGTCCCTCCTGTTTGTTTAAGCCCAGCTGGAAACACCGACTGTTTCCAACTCTGCACTCGGCAGCGGCGAGGCACGGAGAGCCCCCACCATGAGGTGCCACCTGTCCTTGCTGCTCGTGTCGCCAGAGGAGAGGGGGGTCTCTGGGCTGGCACCGTACCCGAGGAGCTAGAGGCCCACTCGTTGCCCGTGTCCCGGTCACTGTCGCCCTCTCTCGTCTCAGCCACGGCGGACGCCGGGGTGTTGGAGCAGGAAGCACCCACCATGTGGTGCCTCCGGCGGCGCCGGCCGGAGCACTTGGACCTGGGGTTGTGCAGCGCGGCGAACTCCTTGGCTCCTTCCTGCAACCAGAGCAGAAGAGAAGGCGGGTGGCAGATGACCAGGGAACACAGAAAGGCTTCTCCACAGGCCCTGGGACAAGCCCTGCCACCACCAAGAGAGGGCAGAAGACCCGCCATTCACGGTCACTCCAGCGAGTGCCAAGGAAGCTGCCTGCACCGCACCTTCCCACTTCGCTTCCTTCCTCACCGCTGCCAGGTTGGGAGAGGCTCCCAGCCCCCAGCCCTCCACTCTGCTCCTCTGCCTCTTGCCCTGGCAATGGAGTTCCCCCAGCCTCCCCCTCTGCTCCAGCCCCGCAGCCCCCCGGGACACCCCATATCTCCGCAGCCGACCAGCTCCGACTCCACCGAGCACTCCCAGCTCTTCCCACCTGCAGCACAGCCAGGCCGTACTGCTGAAAGACCATTTTTAAAATAGTTCCAGCCTTCCCCACATAGGCTGGATTCCTTCCTCACTGTTTTGAACCCGGGCTTCATTTTTCAAACACTGCACTGAGTCCAGAGAAATCATTTGTCACCACAATTTCCCATCTGCTAGCTATGAAATCAGTCTTCATTGGAGATTTGCTAAAATATGTGTCTGGTAAGGTCTGTACTTGGATTCATGCTCCCCTGAATCCAATGAGGATTAGAACTAATTCTGAAAAATCATCGAAGTTGTGAAAAGGACCCACAGAGTTCTGCAGAGCAGGGATGGCCAGGCCACTTCTCTCGGGGTTTCAAAAGCAGCAACGCAGAAACGTACCAGCCAGAGGAAACAGTCTGCTCCGCAAGGATCTGGCTCGATCTTGGTCTCTCTATTCTTTCTTTTGTACACATTAGGAGTAGCATGAAAAGCTGAAAAAATAATAGTTATCTTTACTATTAGCATCCTCCAAGGGTGTCCCCCCACGCTGCCAGGGACAGGGGCAGCGTGAACTCAGCAAAGGCAAGTGGGAGCCCGAGGCCGTTGGCAAGAGACCGAGGGCTCCGCAGCAGCCGGGAGGGAGGCGGCCGCAGCTCCCAGCCAGCCCCGCTCCAATCCGTGACAGGGACCCAGCCGCACTGGGGGAACACTTGGGAAGGAGAGGCCGTAGGAAAAAGATCTGCTTTCAGACTGAAACAAAAAGACCACATGATCTTAACATTATATCTTTTAATAAATAATTCACTGGAAAGAGTCCTGTGACTTTCCAAAGAAGCCCTTAGAGCTGGGAAACAGCAGCTCCGGCAGCTACGGGGTATCCGAAAGGCTTTGGCAGGACAAACCGCAGGAGCATGACTAAGATGAAGCTGTAAGTTCCAGTGACGCAACAAAACAGAGGGGCATGTCCAGACTTTGGAAGTGAAACTTTCATGCCTTTCCCTGATGAGCTTCTGCAAAGCAAGAGCAAAGTCTGGTCGCGGCAGTATTTCTGGCACAAACTGCCAGGAGGCTCGAACGCGGCGTGCTGGACAATGGTGAGAAAGAGGGGATGGCCACGCAGTTGGTTTACCATCTGTTTGAGGACAGGAGCAGAGCTGTCTTTACAAAAGGCTTCTGGGCACCTGTCAGCTCCTAAGGCTCCACGGCAAGCTCCGGGGAGGCACCACCCTCCACAGACTGCAGCACAGACACTAAGCAAGGCGGACAGAGGTATGAAGCACCAAGGAAAAATGAGGAGAAAAGGGCTCTAGGGAAGCGTCCGGCCGAGACTGCACTTACGATGCAGAAAACAGTCGTATTTGAAGCAGCGGCGGCAGAAGAGGGTGTGGAAGGAGTGCAGGGACTGCTCCCGCTGCACCGACTTCGCGCACGGACCATCTATGTTGGGAGTGCACTGCGGGGGCAGCACGTTGGGGTCCGACACTTCCGTGAGCTCCCGGTACCTATTTGACAAACAGAAACACCCACAGATGTGCCTGCTTTCCAAATTTGGGACGTTTTACATGACTAGTTATGAAGGACTCTGTCCCAGGTTCCTTGAGGCTAAACTAACTACGAGTTTCTAACTCTCAAAAACCGCTCTGCTGACAGCGCCTGCAGCCAACCGAGCTCTGCTCCCTGCTCAGAGCACAGTGCTGCTCTCTGGAATACAGATTTCCTTTGTTGCTAAGAAAGGTAACAGACAACTTAAATAGAGATCTTCTACCTCTCTTTCATATCATCTGGGAAGCCATATTCCGGAAACATGGAAGAAATAGCAGTGAATATCATGTCATTTGGAAAACGCTTCTTCGAACACTTCTTGTTACCTAAGAAAAAAGAAGAGAAGCGATTCCTCAGTAAAGCTGGATGTGAATGTGTCCTTCCTTCTTCCACAGAGAGCAATTCCAGGCAGTGTTCAGGATTGTATTTTAGGAGACAGAATTGTAATCCCATACACACCGCATAAACTTTTTGTCCTGCAACCAGGCTAAATTATTTCCAGACACAGTACACCACCACCCTCAGAGTAGCAAAATGTACTGATGGAAGTACCAACAACTTCTTAAGGACTATTACTATTTATTTTTACCCAAACAGGATTTGCAGACAATGCTTTTCTACATCTACGAAAGGTCCTGGGATTTGTGCTACCTGCATCAAACCAAAGACAAAGACAAAACTACCAGTCAGCATTCCTAAGGTCATGCAGGACATATGAAAATCCCACAAACCAGAGCTTCCTCTATGCAACAAGAACTCAGGTGGCACAGGAGACGAAGAGAAACACGAATACATGGAAAATGGGCCTGGAAGGGATTTCAAAGGGTCCACCTCCCTGGCCTACAGCAGGATCAGATCTACCTACAAACTTTCTGACCGATGCTTGCCAGACCGGCACTTTAAAACCTCCAAGAGCAGAGATCCCACAGCCTCCGCAGGTAACACCCCTCTGCTTTGCTAATCTTACCATGAAATGGTTTTCCATATGACTCATCTAAATTCTTCCTCACCACAGTTTAAGCTGGTGACTTCTTATCCTGTCCACAGGGGACAGTGAGAACAACCCTTCTCCCTTCTGCTTTCGACCACCGACCGCACCAGGACTCGCCCAGCTGGTCACTACCCCCAGCGACGCATCAAGAACCACGAGTGATGGCAGGAGAGCGTTTTCCCGGGCAGCTACTCAGGCAGGGCAGGACAGAAACCATGACCAACATAACCCCAGTTCCTGTGGCCAAACCCACCTTCCACTGCGATTCGTTTTCTTTTCCTTGTGACCGGCAGCTCCTCTTTCCCATCCTCCTGTTTAACTTCAGAATCATTGTGCCCTTCCTCTTCCTCGTCCGAGTACTGATTCAGGGCGTTCACTAGCTCCAGGAACACAGCATCGCTGATGAGCACTGACCCTGAAATCATTTCTGAAACACAGAGATGTCAGCCAGTTTGTGGGAGTGCCATCATCTTTCACACTCCTCGTGGCGGTAAACCACAAGGCAGCCACAGGACGCTGTCAGCAGCCAGAACCGCTCTCGCCAGTTTGTAGGGATAGGTGGGATGTCAATACAGCCCTAGGAGTGGTGTGTCATTTTTAGCCATCTGAGGATGGGACATACCAGACAGTCTCCCACCGCCTTCCTCCCTCCAGGCAGTTTTATGATGGGGTAGGCAGCACTGCAGGGAAACACCCTGCCTTTTAATTTCTGAAAAGGCCGATTAAAATCTTGGCTAAGGTCACAGGCGAAACGAGGTTGCTGAGCTCCTCCTAACCTCTGGCACATCTTTCAGCATCCCAGAGCACGCCCGCGAACCCCCGTGAACAAGGGCATCGCTTCCAGAGCACCCCAGGCCTAGAACGGAGCGGGATATCAAAAGGCCGGACTGTGTCCTTGCAAACCAGAACACCAGGCATGTTCCTGGTTTTCTGCTCTAAGAGCTCCCACAGAAAAGCTGGTTACTGCTGCCACCTTTTGACTTCTTAACTACTTTGATATGTTATTTGCAAGAGACTGAACGGACAGTGCTGACTGCTCCCAGGTTACCTTCCTCTCCATGAACCTTCCCGTCATAGTTATTAATGAGTTCTTCAATGAAAGTTTCATCTTCTTCCTTCACCTCATCTCCCATGTAAGGGATATTGCACAGAACAGTTTCATCCTCCACCTGAAAAGAGATCAGATACAACTCAGAAATCCAGCGCGTGCCGATCCCCCCGCCCAGCAGCGGCTCTGGGGCTGCTCCGGTCCGTTCGCACCCGCCGACAGCACGGGGCAAAGCAAAGGTCCGGCTCCCCGCCTGCAGCTCCAGATGTCTCATCACTGACATCTCATTGTTGTCCCATGCCAGCAGCATAACTCTGACCCCTGAAAGTGCAATTTGCTCTACAAAAGAAGAGCTGTGCCTCCAAGGCTTACAGGAACTCAGAAACACACACATTGCCAAGAATAACAAACAGCCAAAAAACGTCGGAGAGACTGTGTTCGAGGCACAGCAGAACTGGAACAGTGAAAGGCAAACCGGTAACTCACTCCCCGGAGGAACGCAGCCAAAGCCGAGCAGCGTTCTCGCATTAACCACAGCAGCAAGGACATTGGACCTCCATTGCCACGGCACCACCGGCTGACTCTGCGTTACCATCTCTGGTGTCACGCTGCTCCCCAGGCTGCGACGGGAGCCTTCAGAGAGCCCTGCAGGTTGCAGGGACACATCCACACCCCAGGCCAGGCAAAGAGCCGGGCTAGCCACACATCACCTGCTTGTTTATCTAATAATCTTAACTACACCACACCAAAACCTGCATTTAAATCACTCCCCACACTGCTATGATAGAGGAACTAATCCTCAGCAGCATAATCCAGCCACAAAGGAAAGGACCTGCCTAAGAAATAAAACTCTTCATTTAAAAGGGAAGAAAAATCTTAAGAAAAAACAAAAAAGCCCCCCAAAACATATTTGCACCTTGAGTCCTGTGAAACAATGGCGGCCCTATCAAGAAGCCAGGGGTAAAGGAGAGACTAGCTGGGTAAAACCACGTGGATATGAGGTGGTTTTACAGGATTCAACAAAACAACCAATTAAACCAATACCTTCCACTGTTTCTCGACATCGCTTGAAACAAGTGGGCTGAGGAAGGCGTAATCACTCCACAGCCACACAACAATTACACACTAATCACACCATGACCTTGCGCCCCAGAGCCTTCCTACATACCATGAAATTCTGCTGAAGAGGGGACCAGGAGTACATAATGGGCACCAGCGCCACCGTGTTCAGGGTCCTCATGTACAGCGTCTGGCTCGGAAATCCCGGGAAAATGCTCTCAACGGTACACTGGAAAAAGAGGAAAGAGAAGGGCAGTGAGGAAAGCGCCCCTGGGAGGAAAACTGCCCTTCAGGACATGCACAGTGGTGCCCTGCGCTCACTCTTTGGGGCTCCTTCACAGGAAAAGCCTTTGGGGTTTTTTTCCCCTGTTTCTGCACCCCAGAAGAGCGCGAGGCGCGGCCTGACACTGACACGGGACAGCACACTCGAAAACGGACGCCGTGTCCTCACAGCTGCCCGCAAAGCCCCAGTTCCAGCCCACACGCACTGCCGCCGTGCCCCTTCTCCCCTCCATACCTGCTTGAGGAAGGGGTGCCCACTGACCGGCTTCATCAGCTGCACTGGCTGGACTCGAAGCTTCTTCCAGTCTTCGTTCAGAATCTGAGTCTTTTCATGAACCTTCGCAAAGTTGGCCACAAACAGAGCCTGAAACGAGAGCAAGCAGCGCTCAAAATTTAAGAAACCATGCTGAGAACACGAAAACCGCCCCTGAGATTTTGTTTTGAGTATCAAAGTGCACGCAAGGCAGAGCGTTACAAATCGATGATGCTCATTAGAAGGAATTCCAATTAAACTCAGCACTGGTACAAAACTGTGCAGAAAACCCACCCAACAGCCAGTGTTTTTTGGTAACTCCTGATCCCAGCTGCCCTATCCTAAAATCCTGGCGGCGCAGGAGAGGAGCGCCGGAGCAGGTCACCTGGAACCCGCAGCACTGGCGGGGCTCGAGCAGGAGGTGCTGTACGGAACTGCTGGAAACAAGCCTCCTGTGCGGACGCCGACGGCACGGCTCAAGGAATAATAACAGAGCGTGGGGAGAAGCAGGGTCTCTCCCAGCTAATCCAGCTTGCAACTAAAATACAGGTTGTCGGTTCACAGCGCCCACCTGAGAGCTGCTCCAACGCTCTGAGCCAACGCGAAGCATTTTGGGGACACCCGCTCCGCTACAGCGACCGCCGCGATGCCTGTACCTTAGCTCCCATGTTCGCCTGGAACCTCTTCAGCTGCCGCAGACGCATGTATTCAGACTTGACTTTCCTTTTCCAGTATATAATACACTTGGACGTGGGAGGAGTGGCGATTTCCATTTTTCTAGGAAAGCACAGAAAGAGTAAATATCAAGTCACGGAGAGCCCAATCCCGTAAACAAGCGCTGTTGGGAGATGGAGAAAAAAAAAAAAATCCCTGTGGCTTTTAAACGCATCAGAGACTTTCACCAGGGAAAAATAACTGCGTAAATCTGCACTCGTCGTCCTATTTACGGAACAACCACAGAGCGCCCTGATGAGCCGGGGGGGGGGGGGGAGGCCGGCCGCGCCCCCGCCGCTCCTACCCCC
>VZSF01000293.1:0-10353 GCA_013398295.1 Chionis minor
CTCGGCGGCCCTCGCTCCGCCGGGGAACCTCCCCCCCCGGCCCCGCTCCAGGGGGCACCCCGGCCCCGGGGGGGACACCGCAGGGGGATCCCCTGCGCCGTAGGGGACCCCATAGGGGCAGCCTCATCCCATCGGGGGGTGCTCACACCGTACAGCACCCCAAAGGGAAAGCCCTGCCCCATAGGGGACCCCCCCAAGGGCAGCCTCGCCCCATCGGGGGGCGTACAGCACCCCACAGGGGAAGCCCCGTCCCACAGGGGAGCCCCCGCCCCGTCTAGGGCCCCACGGGGAAGCCCCGAGCGCCGGCTCCGGCGGGGACAGGGTTAATTCCCGTCCGGGCCGCAGGTATTCCCGACCACGTGACGCCGGGCCCGGTACTTAGGCGGGATGCAGCCGGGGGGGCGGTTTGGAAGTCGCCGTTTGGGAGCGGGCTGGGGCTGCCCGGGAGCGGTGGGTGCCGGCGGGCAGGTAACCCGGATTGCGCGGGTGTCCCCCCGGTGGCGGAGCCGGAGCCGGAGCGTTTCCTTCGCTGCCCTGTTCAAGCGCTTTGAGCTCAACCCGCCGGTTTTGCCTTTTTCTTCGCAGTCCCCCTCGCTGCTGTACGGGCTGAGGCCAAGCCGCGACACCCTGCCCCATAGGGGGAGCCCTGTCCCCTGCAGGGGAGCCCCTGCCCCATACAGGACCCCATAGGGGAGCCCCTGCCCCATACAGGGCCCCACCAGGGGAGCCCTGGTCCCATGGGGGAGCCCCTGCCCCATACAGGACCCCATAGGGGAAGCCCTGTCCCCTGCAGGGGAGCCCCTGCCCCATACAGGGCCCCACAGGGAAGGCCCAGCCCCATATAGGGCCCCATAGGGGAAGCGCTGTCCCC
The DNA here is from genome assembly GCA_013398295.1 of Chionis minor. Lineage (NCBI taxonomy): Eukaryota > Metazoa > Chordata > Aves > Charadriiformes > Chionidae > Chionis > Chionis minor. Next base: position 872 of record VZSF01000293.1, read on the forward strand.
GGCAGGGGAGCCCCAGCTCCGTGGGGCAGTGTCCAGGGACAGCCACCCCCTGCCGTGAGTGGCCCCTGGGTGGCACAGGCACTGCCCGAGCCCCTCTGACGGCACGAGGACCCGTCCCACCCGCCGAGCCCCCAGCCTGGGGAGGGGGCCGGGAGTGAGTGACGCCTCCCCAGCTCCAGCACCGTGTCCGACCCTGTGGCCGGCGGCGTTGGGAGGCGTTTATGGCCCCTGGTGGCCTCGTTCACGGGGTTGTCACACACTGGGATGTAGCAGCCACCTGCTGTCCTTGACAGAGACCTGAGCCGGACCTGGCTCCGACGGGATGCTCCCAGCAACAGGCTCGGACGGCTCGGTGTGGCCGCCCGGTCCAGCCAGACGAGCTGCCGCGGTAATTATGGGGTGCGCGGAGCGGCAGGGGGGAACCAGCCCTGGCTTGCGGCAGGAGGACATCCTCCCTCCCTGGCCAGGCCCCGCGCCCCGCTCTGGCCAGCAGCATCTCTCCGGACACCCGCCCGAGCCCCTGGCCCAGCCTGCCTGCCACCAGCCTCCTGGCATGCAGGCGCGTGGAAAAATCCTCCCCCGGGGCCAGGCATGGCACTGCCACCACCGGCACCTTTCCCCTTCCCACGCTCCTTTCCGCATCCCCACGCAGGGGCTCCCGCCGCCTCCTCTCCTGCCTGCAGCACCCTTGGTCTCCACATACTGAGGCAATTAAAAGTAACTGGAAGTTTTTCCGCGACTCCGGTCATGCGGGGAGCAGGAGCGAAGCTGCGCAGCATTTACAGCGCATCTCCCTCAAACACCCCCCATGCCGGCTGCCAGGGAGCTTCCTGCCGACCATCCCCTCTCTGAGGGCGCTGTGGGCATTAGATCACGTTTTACGCGTCTGTGATCGGGGTTTTGGGTTTTAAATCCCCCGTTGGAACAGCTCAGCCCCACGTAATCCCATCGAAAGCCATTTTCTAGGCATGAGCCGACATCCATGACCTCCGCCGACGGCTCCCCTCCGTTCTCTGCGGGACAAACAGAACAAGACAAGAGCACTGCTGCTATTGTGCACTTTATTTCTGCAGGTCCTCTCACCGAGGATCCCAAAGCACTTTTCAGAGAGTCTGCGTGTTGTTTCCAGGGTACCGGTGGTGACACCGACAGCAGGTGGAACGACGTGCTCGGGGATGGATGGACGGACGGACAGACGCCCATGCAGGAGCTAGAAGCAGAACTCCAACCGACTCCTAAGCTGCTCTTCGAACTTGAGTATCGCCTCTGCTGGCACGGCTGTAAGTTGCACTGTGGGGTGATGTGCGTTCCCTGTTTATTATTAAAAATAGATCAAATATGGGCCGATGTCCCGTCGAGGGCCAAGCTACCTTCACCTGCAGAACCTTGTTTCAGCGCAGGCTCCAGGGCCTACGCTCTGCACGGGGGAAAGAGGAAAAACAAACAAACAAACCCCCCCAGGAGAGCGGGGAGAAGAACAGGGAGCAGGTGAGGAGCCGGGGTGCAGCTGAGCGCGAGCCCCAAGACCCCCGGGGTGGGGGGGGGGGAAAGGCTGTGGTGCCCCCAGTGGGAGGTCGGTTTGGCAGCTGGGTGCGGGGCAGCAGCCCCCCAGCCCCCACAGAAACGCACCCAACGAGTCACCAACACGGGGAGGGAAGGGAAGACGCGGGCGCCTGGGCGCGCGCACACATACACACACACGCTGCGACACGGTGGGGTGAAACATTGACATTTATATTGAAATATGCACTAACAGAGTGAGTTCTACCAGCCGATGCATTTTTACCAAAGCAGAGTAACAATTTTTTGACCAGGGACAGCTCGCGGCGGCCAGCGGGCAGCGCCTGCAGGCAGGGAGGGCGGCACAGGGGGAGGCTACGGGGGCTCTCCTTCTCGCAGGTCCCATCCTGCGGTCACCCGCCCGTCCCCCTGGGCAAGTTACAAGAGACTCTTTCTGTCCGTTCACGTGTTTCGTTCCGTTTTTCTCTGCTGCAATAAATAGGAAACCGGCAGTGCTCGCACAGAGGAGGCAGCAGGCCCTGGCGCACGGCTGGCAAACGCAGCCCCCTTCCTTACGGAGGGGAGAAGCCCCCCAGGCCGGTTCTTTCCCAGCCAGCCCTTAACAATGACATGGTTCCCGCTGGCTGGGAAGAGGGAGCCCAGCCCCGAGGGACACCTATCGCCCGGAGCCGGAACCAAAGCTTTCCTGCACGTCTCGGGACAAGCTGTTTAGCACTAGGTCAGCGAGGGGGGAGAACCCCTCCTTGCCCTCCCACAAAACCTGGCAGCTGTGAGCGGGACAGTTTCTTACTAGGCAGCAGCCGGCAGAGCTGCAGCCTGGGCAGAGAGGAAGCCTGGCTTCCTTTCGGCAGTGCCAGCAGTGCCAGCGACTGTTCCGGGAGCCGAGGGGGGCGGCGAGCACTCAACCAAGCGCAGAGTGTGGCACCTCAGCAAGCCAAGCCTAAGCAGAGCCAGCGGAGCCGTCTTCGGCCGCGCGACCGAAGGCTCAGGAGCCTGCCAAACCTCTCGGCCCCCTCGGCACCCTGCCAGGAGGGGCTGACTCACGGCTGAGCACAGCCTGGGCCGCCCAGTTGAGAAGCCAGAGCTTTTTACTGGAGAGCACGTTCCTGGTTAGCATCTCTTTAGCCAAAAGCAGCGACAGCAGGGAGGGAAGCAGGGACGCAGAGATTAAACTAACCCTGCCCTTTCACACGAGCCTAGAAACCTGGGAAGCTCACAGCGAGCAGAGCGTGTTTTATCCCGACTCCCTAAAGGGGTGCATGGGGGGTGGGATAAGTCCTTTCCCTAGGAATCCTCCACTGCAGCGTATTTCTAACGTTTCGTTTTCCACTCTCCCTTGCCCTGACTTCTCCAACAGGCACCTTTTCAGAAGCATGAGCAACGTTCCCTTAAAGCCCGTCCCGCAAGGCAGCGGAGCTCCAGAGCACAGAGGACAAGCGAGCCGCCGGGAGCGGCGCGTCCCTACTCCAGTTCATGGGGATAGGACCGTAATCCCTCCTCTATCGTGGCGCTCCGAAACTTCCTACTTCTGATCCTGGCAAGTGGAATGCTTCATCTTTCCTTCATCTGTGTGTAGATCACATATACTGGAAACAAAACACACACTATGCATGCAATCCAGGCAGAAATCCTGCTATGATCAAATCTACAGGAAGAGGGGAATGTAGTGGGGACATTAAAGTATTCCTTAATGCTAGGTTATAGACTGCATTAAACACCAGCGCCCTTTATTATAAAAAAGGGCAGACAGACTATATACAGTACCTACGTACTTCATTGCAGCAGGGCACAGCAAGCAACCTGGACACCTGAACACCCCTCATTCGGAACACCGTACGAAGTGCCCGCTAAAAAGCTATCCGTTCCTCTCCGGTTTACCCGCCGACACCAGCACGGGGACGGCAGAGCCCGCTGACGAGGGAAGCAGCGCAGAGACCTGCATCGGCGGCTCTCGGCCAGCAAGCGCGGCGCAAACCACGGCGAGGCCTGCACAGCTCCGGCAGGTAAGCCACGGAGGAACAGACTTTGTGTAAAATGGTTTTATTTGCAAGTGCAGTTATCTAGTCATCTAGGGCTCCTTAACCGGTTTGTTTCTGAAAAAGAGAACCTTTCACTTTTAAATGAAAGGCTCTTTTCCGATGATCATAGCAGACTACAACCAGACCTCCTAACAAAAAAACCCAAACCAAAATCCCACCTAGTGGCAGCCTCTGTAGGAGGGCACCTGCCCCTCCGCCTCCCGTGGCTAGAGGTGAGGAGCAGTGTCCAGGGCAGGAAAAGCTGCGCCTTGACTTTGCTTCTACTGCAAGAGGCTGTAGTTGCTCAAATAAAATGTTTATACAAGTAAAACAGAAGCGATAAAGAAATATACACCTTGGAATCTGTAAAGCTTCATACTGATCTAGGCCTTGCAGACAGGGACTATTCATACCGATTTCCTTTAGGGGAAAAAAGGATGTAACAGTCATACTTAAAAAAAAAAAAAAAACCCACCCTAAAGGAGCAACAAACAGCACTGCAAAGAGCCCTGTGGCACAGGCATCTCGGAGGAATGAAATGTCAGTTCTAGAGGAGCGAGGAAGCAACTGCCTTGTGCGGTGTTTACTGGATAATTAAAATCCTAAACTGAGCAACTGTTAAAAGCCAGCGACACCACACACAGACAGGAGCAAAGAACGGGACAGCCAGCAGCACCGGAATGAGACTGCCCCCAGGGAAAGCTAGGCGGGAGGAAGGTGCCCCAGCTAGCAGGCATGGTGAAATAAGCACAAGAACAAGCACCTGGGAGTGTTACACGAGTTCGGTTAACTGTTTGTTTCTTTACATTTCTGAATTCCAGTTTCATGCTGCTTCAGAAAGGAGGAGTGAGAAAGCAACACGTGCCACTTAAAACCCCCCAGGACAAAGGACAAAAAAAAAAACCCCAAAACCCAAAAAACCAAAACGCAAAATAAACCTTTTAAAAGGTGGGACTGAGTTTGGAAAAATGCATCTGTTCTGGCTTTTGCAAGTGGAATGTGATTCTTCTTCACAGGCTAATACACAGAGCACAATCCCTACAGCCAAGAACGGTGAGCCAGGAGCTGTGCACGGGCTGTCGGAGACAGGCTACAAGGGTTCTAGGACAACCACAGAGCAACAAGACATGAGAGGGGCACAGAGTGACAGTCCTGTTCTCGGTTTAAATGAGGAATGGTTTAAAAGAAAAACTCTTCTTCAGCTAACTTCCTCCTGCAATAAAACCAACCAAGCCGGCCCTCATATGTACAAGACCAGTTAAACATTAGCCTTCTCCCTCAAAACACTAGGTACGAACATCCGGTAACATTCTACAATGGAAAGTGCTTTAAGAAAGAAGGATTCTGTAGTGCCAGTGACAGAACTGATCTGATGGGCTGGATGATGCTGTTGACGCTGACGTCAGCTACTCAGGCCAGGGCAGCTCGTTTCTCCTCGGGGGTCTCCTCCAGCAGCTGCATGATCAGTTCATGGAGGGGTTTGCAGATCTTTGCGTAGCCCCCTCCCGTCAGGTGCAGGAAATCAAACATGTCGTGGTACGAGATGGTGCCATCTGAGTGCACGAAGCCGACGTCCACATCCAGAAGCTGGACGTTGGGCAGTTTGGGGAGCGAGGCTTTTAGCAGATGGTTCACCTTGGCGTTCTTCTGCCGCAGCGGGTTTGGCTTCTCCCCACGAGGTAGCAGGCCCTGGCACAAGGAGGAGGCAAGAAAGAGCTTCATACAACTTTGATGGCATAACAACGCCCGCTTTCCCTTCCAATTCAGGCTGCCTTTCAAGATTTAAGAGGTCTGTGACAAGAGGAACTCATCCCTTGAATCAGACATTGTCCATTCAGACCTCATTTGCAATGCAGCTACCAGCACAACTGGCACAGCACCTGCTCGCCTTCCCCCCACTTCCCCTTAATATATGGGTTGTGCTCTTTGCATAAGCTTCCAGCAGCGCACTGAACGCCATCGCCCAGCTTCTCCACAGCAGAGGCACTGCCTAACCTGCCAAGACAAGGAAGCCGACTAGGATTTCCATTCCCAGCTCTCACCTGGGCGCCCTTTTCCCCCTCCTGGGACTTCTTCAACAACATTTGTAAGTGGGACAGCAATACCGCTGACGGGAGTGGTTACACTGGTCTCTGGAGGGGCTGAAAGGATGACTTGTGCAAAGCCGAGCCAAGGAGGGGTGGCACGCACAAAGCAGAAGGTAAACAAAGCGACCGCCCTCCCCCGTAGCCATCAGTAACTCCCTGTATTGCAGAGGCACGGCACAGAGAACCCGGGGCTTCCTCAGAGCCCTTTGTTTTCACAGCGCTCCACGGGACCTACCAGTACAATAACTTTGGCCTGTGGCTGCTGGGTGTTTATCAGGTGCACGATAGCCTCGATTCCACCTGCTACTTCTTCTGCTGTGTTTTCATGATTATTTGTTCCAACCCAAACAACAATGACCTACAAGGAGGAAAAAAACCAAAACAAACCCATTTGCAACTTTTTCAGGAGGAGTTGCAATAGTCTTGCTGACCCTGAAAACCCCACGTAAACATCATCTGTGACCAGCGAGCTGCGTGAAGAGTCAGGCTAAACCCCGAGCGCAAGAGGTCTTCAGCTGCCAGTTACGCTGATTTCTAAACAGCACCTTAGGAGCTTGTTTTGGCCCCTGGCTGGGATGAGGAACTGGTACTACTGAAGCTTTTCTGGACAGCCTAAGAGATGCCTGAGCTCAGCCCATTTCAGAGCCTCCTGGCCAACATACTCGCAGGAGCCTGCGTCAGTCAAAGAGGGTAACGTGTATTTATACAGCATAGCGCAAGCTCCTCAGGGGCGGGGACAACCACACAGCTCTGCTTTTCACTTTAGCAGATCGTCAGCTGTTAAATAACAGGCTCAAATACAAGTGACGCTGCCTCCCTACCTGGGGTACGCGCTGCCCAACAGCTTTGCTAATTCTTTACCAAATATTTCACCATCCCTTTCTAGAGGCTGAGAACACACCTCAGGCTGAGAGACGCACTGTGACTCTAAACTGCACCTAGCTACAGTAAATCATAGGCCTGATCAACGTTTGTGCCTCTATTTATTGATGACCCCTTCCAATTTGCAGATTCAGCAGTGTAAACCCCGCGATGAGATGCACAGCACTGCTCCCAAACACTCTGGGGTTAGCCAAACACGTTTCAATACCTGACGCGTGCGCAGCGCCGCGCCAGCAGCTGCTCAAACAAAAAGTGCTGTTAAGAGTAACAGCTTGCTCAGTTCTGCGCCGCTCAAGTACTGGAGTCTCTTCTAAGTCAGCCCAGGGCTGCCTGGTTTGGTTTTCTGCTTATACCTTCGGTTTAATGTTCTCCAGTTCGCCATTCTTCAGCCTCCATAGAACATGTCCTGTGGTGTCTCCACCAATCCCAAAATTCAGTGCATGAAGCGGTGAGAAGAGCTCTCGCCATATCTGCAATCAGAAATCAATTTGCTGTTTCAGAGCAGCACCCTGATGACGAAAGGCGCTACACAGGCAAGTGATGTCTTCAAGGACACCGAGAGTAGCCGCGAGACTTCCTCCAAAAACTCACATTCATAAAGTACATGAGGCTTTGCTCAGAGGGCCAGAAGAGATGGAGCTGCTGATGTTCAAGCACTCCATTCTGGCACAAAGGAAGGGGAAGCGTTCCCGAGCAGCTACTCGACCAACTCATCAGAGACAGAGTGCAGGATCTGTGGCAGGCCACCGTGTCCCTAGCTTCCCGAAGCGCAGGGCTTCTGGGCCCGAAGAAATCCTTTTCATCGCCAGGTAACAAAACTACAAAAAAGGGCGGTGGCTCTTGGAGGAGAAAGCTGCTCAGCTGCCACGGCGGCAGAGCGGCAGGGCTCTCCTTTGCCCCAGGAGAGTTCTCGAGAAAAGCCAGATTGCCAATGCCTATAGCACCCCAAGCACTGATGGGTTAAACGCGTGAGAATTCCACAGTGTGCCACGGGATTCGAGGAACTAGCAAGGGGTTGTGTACGTGTGTCAAAATGGAGGCAGTCGGTAACGGCTTCAGAGAAAGAAAGACTGCAAATGGCTTACAGAGATAAACCGGCCCGGCTTTGCACAGGCACGGGGAAGTCAGGGAAGCGGGGCAGAATGAACCTGAAGGGCTGGCAGCAAAATCGGAACGCAGCAGAAGAAATTGTCGGTATCAGACATGATCATCCATCACCAGATTAGAGAGAGAAACACTCTTAATTCCTATAACCCCGCCACTCTCCTTCCTTCAACAATACCTCATACTGCTGGAGCAACTGCACCATGGAGTCACCCACGAAGAGCACGTCGGGCTCCTTGTCTTTGCAATCCAAGACAAACCTATTGTGCTGTGAAAAGAAAGCAGGGAGGTAAGAGGTAAGCTCTAACCCATAGCTCCACGGGTATCTCTGCTGCAGGACAGAAAGGGACAGTTGCCCAACCAGTTTCCCCTGCTGCCCAACCGTGCCATTCCCTCCAACACCCTTCCCTCTGTTAACCCCTGAGCTGCTGGACACCCCTCCCCAGCTACACAGACCCCAGCAACAATCTCCCTTCTGGTAAGGGCAGCATCTTGTCGGCTCTCGGTGCCACACACAGGTAAAGCTGTGTGCCTGTCAGACACCCACTAGATTCAACAATTACAGACCAGAGAAATTAACGGTTAGTTACTGCAGCGAGCACCCTCTGGCTATTCCTCCCTGTCTCGGAGGAAGCACCGCAGCAGGGGACAGGCGGTCCAGGCACTTCGCCTGTGCTGTTTTCAGCTTTGTCACTCCCTCACAAAGACAGACGGATGGACACACGCACGCCAGAAAGTGCTGCTCTGCACTTTATTTAACAAAGTGGTTGGCAATTTCTCCCAGCTAATGGGCCAAGAGGGGTATTTTCTGAGATGGTTTCAAAAAGCAGCTTTCAGGTCATGCGACAACGCTGCTTTGCTTCGTCATTACGAGACAGATGCGTATCGAGAGCCAGCCAGCTTTGTGGCGGCAGAGCTGTCACAGCCAAAGGGTCACAAGCGTGGCAATTCCTTGGAATGGGAATTGTGGTCAGACAGGGCCTGCACAGCACTCACCCGACAGCAGCCCCCCAGGAGAGAGGACGCAGGCCCACACCACCGCCGCCCCTCCCGGCCTCACCTGTGACATCCACCGGTCATCCCCCTGGATATCTTCGGCGGCGTGCGGAACCGCGGCCGGGTTTGAGCCCCCCTGGCTCATTCTGTTCCTGCAGAAAGAACATTTCAGATGAGCTGCTTTCGGTGGCTATCGCCGCGCGCTCGCCCCGGGGGAAAAGGCTGGCCGGCTGGAATCTGCTTCCTGACATTTAAAATGGGCAATTCAGGCCTATTCCTACACGCGTTGACTTCTGGCCGACAACTAAAGGCATTTTATTCCACGCACGCACGACCGCCAGACTGACTCTGCAGAACGTCCTCCTGGAGCCGTCTACCGGCTGGGCGTTGAGGCATGTGAAGACGACGTTGTAAAAATGAAACAAAACCTGTTTTTCTGAGGATGCTGTGCAGAAGCACCCCTCAGCTTCGCGAGACTTTAGCAACATCATAAAAAATGCTAATAGCCTGCGGATTAGCCCCTATTAGTATCCAGATATCCAGCTTACAACCACTGAGCTCCGCGGGTCGGGCGGATTATCTGGCTTCAGGGGAGCGCGCGGCGCCGCGGCGCTGATCCCGCAGGAGCTGGAGGAGGAAGAGCCCGGGCCGAGGCTTCCCAGCCCGCTCCCGCCGGGGCCGGGGCGCAGCCACCGCCAGCCCCGGAAAACCGCGGCCGCCCGCAGAGCAGGCGGCAGCCGGGATCCTCCTTTTCCAGCCGGGGAGGTGACAGCGCCCACCTGGGCGTCCCCCCCGGCGGCCATCGCGGCGGGGCGGGGTTTATAAGGGCGGCTTCGCGCCGCCCCGCCCGCTCCCCCGGGCCGGAGGAGCCCCC
>VZSF01000293.1:11354-99587 GCA_013398295.1 Chionis minor
GCTGGGGCTGCCGCTGCCCGGCGGTGCCCGGGGGAAGGCGGAACGGCCGGCGGGCGGCGGAGGCGGCGACACCGCCGGGCCGGGCCGGAGGGGAGCTGCCAGGAGCGGCGAGGGGCTGGTGGAGGCAGCGGCGCAGGTGTCCGCGGGCGAGGGGCTTCGTCGCCGGCTCAGCCTCCCCCGGCCCCCGGAGGTCCGTCGGGAACGGAAATATCGGCGCCGCAGTCGCGATTTTTCGCCTGTTCCGCCGCGCTCCGTCTTTGCCGCATACGGCAGCGCGGGCAGCCGGTGGCGGTACCGAGGGCTTCTCCGGAGAGCGGCGGGGGATGAGGACGGCGATGGAAGCGGAACCGGGGACGGAGAGGCCTCGGCGACGTCCCGCTCTCGCCCCTGCGGCCGCCCTGCCCGGCAGCCCCTTGGAAGCGCCGCAGATGGAGGCGGGGAAGGCGGCTCTGGCCGGCGCGCTTTCCTCGTCCTCCTGCAGAATCCAGGAGTTGCGCTACGTTGAGACGGTAGCATAAATCCACAGCTACTCTCGTTTGTCGAAACTCTGGCTTTCTGCCCAGGTAACTAAGTAAAATTAATTCCAGGGGCCGTTTAAAGACCCGTTCCTTCACACCTCCTGGACGGTTCTCCTCCGAATCGGGTTGTATTTTGCCTCTCACGTATGACCTGACGTTGTTTCTGTGCCTCAGTGCTAGATGCTGCAGTCTCCCCTGCCCTTCGGCTGCCGTCGCTGTTCTGTGCAGGGCTCGGCCATTGCTTTCCCCCGCGTAAAGCCGAACCCGGCAGACGGGAGCAGGGACGGACGGTGAGTTCGGCCGCTTCGCACGCAGGGGGCTGATCCTCTCGAGCGGGGATGGCTCCTGTAGCCACGAGCTGCGGTCCTGTTTTCAGCCTCCCTCGTTGAGTCGAGGTTTCTTTGGAGCGGTGCTCACCCCGGAGTTTGCAGAATACCAAAGCGCAGACGGTCCTTTGCATGGGAATAGTTGATTTTTCTGCAGGACAGCAAAATGCGTGCAAATTTTGCCTGGAAATCCCGTTCGACATTGACAGGGCCGAGGCTGGATTTTACGCATTGTTTGTGGATGGTGGAAGAGGGTGCTGAGCGTGAAAAGCTCGGGCTTTGCTAAACAGCAGTTTACGCTCGTTTCTGCTGCCACGAGGTGAGGGAGGGTAGTTTGTTGCCTTTAGGAAGCTCTTTTCTGGTGGGATGGTAGATCTAGTAGTTGCCTCTGCCGCCGAGCCTAGTGGAGTGTGGGAGTTACTGCAGTGGCGGGTTCTGGTGTGCTTCCACGTTTCCCTGCGTGGAGGAGATGCGATCCCTCTGAACTCCAAGCGCTCTGGGAGACCGGGGAAGTACCTGTGCTGGAACAACTGCCATCTGTTCGGCTGTGCCGCTGCCTGGAAGGCTGAGCTGGAATAGCTTGTAGCTGAAACTCGACCTGGAAGCTTTCTCAGCTCTGAGGTCAGATTTCCTTCCAAATCCCAGCCCGTGAAGAGGAGTGCAAGCAAACGGATTGGGTTTTGCCTGCAAACCCCAAGCGGACTTGTTTCGGTACTTTTCCTTTGCTGACGGGGCCGTCGCTGCTGACTCTGGGAGAGGAGTGGGGAAGGAGAGAGGAGCTGCTTGTTTTGAGCTCTGGGACTCGTGAGGGTTGAGGGGAGGTTTCGGTGCAAAATGCGTCGGAAAGGGCCAGTCTGTATGGGAAGGCTTTTTTGAATGGCAGCGGGAATACAGAATAATGCTACCGAGAGCTTGTTTTCATCGCGGGAAGACCTTTAATAGTTTGACCTAATGGAAATGACTTAGAAGAAAGAAAGCAAAGCCTTGGCAAAATGGTCCCATTCAGTGATCTGAAAGAAGTCTTTGATCGCGCAATGCAAACGTAGCCCGATTGCTGAGCATGCTGGCAGCCCCTTCCCGAGGTGATCTCTTCCAGTAGTAGTTGCGTAGAAGAATCGGGCAGCGTTCAAATATAGCCACCAAATCCCTGCACAAACTTGACCCCGTGTCACATTCTCTTAGAGAAAAGCTGGTTTGCTCGTCACGGCCCCTCCTTGGGAAACGCGCTCATCTGATGTCCGGAAAGGAATTCCAGCGTGAATGTCTGTGTAAGCTTAAAAATGTATCCTTTGCTGTCTTTTTAGACCTTTTCAAGAAGGTGAAGTTAATAACTATAAGGCTTGTGTTCACTGCTGCTCCTAAACTTAAAGGTGGTCTGTTGATGAGGTATTCTGTTTTCCTTTCCTGTGGACATTTACCAGGTCAAGCGGACTTTGACATGACATCTGAAGATAACAGCTTGAGCATTCCTGGCTTGCGTCCCCTTTTCGTTAAAAAAGAAAAGCAGAGAATATTTTGGTGCCTGTGCTTAGATTAAAGGAGTGGGATTTTTCGAGCCGTTTTGAAATAGAGGGCTGCGTTTATTTACAGAGAGGAGGAGAGCGTGTGCTGTGTGCGCCTGGCGCTAATGGTCTGCCACATATTGCTGACACAGAGCATTGCAGTTTACATATAATTGAATTTCACAAGTTGAATGTGGGTCAGCAGTGTTGGGGACACTAACGAAAGGGAATGTTAATCATCCTAAAGGGCAGGAGGCCTGTATTCATAATTGTCTCTGCTGGAACTGATGAAATAGAAGGGAACAGTCGACAATTTATGTATTAACCAAGCCAGCAATTTACATTCACTCCCTGGTTATGCAAAGTTGGAATCTTGTGCTCTGTAAGAGAGAGCTATTCTGATGGCTGGGCAGGAACTGGAGCCGCTTCTCTGGCTAGGATTAATTGAGCACCTGCAGGATATCTTGCTGCATCTCTCCTTTTCTGTTTCCTACTGTCTGTCCCCCTTTCCTTTGTCTCTTTTCATCTTTCACAAGAAACCCTTTCTTGTTTTGGTTCTAAAAATCTCCCGAGTGACCGACTGAATGAATTGTTTTCCACACAGTTTCCATTTATAAATCATCCAAGGCCCTTCATTAGAATTCCAGCTCTGTTCAGACACTGGGGTTGGTTTTAGTGCCGCATTTTTTCCTGAGGGTCAATCCGTGTACATTAACAGAGGGGACTTCGGGAGTGCGCTGTGGAGCATGGACATACCTTATGTTCCCGTGCTCTTTGGATGTTGAGTTTCGGTCTTCAGGAGCTGCTGGGGACGAGGAGGGAGGCGAGGGAGCGCTGTGGCTGCTGTGCAGTGCTGAAAGCTTGCTCTGCTGCTCCTGTTCCTTCCCTTCCGCTAGCTCCAGCGTGACTGGAGACCTAGCCAGACGGCCGAGCCTACCTGCCAGGGCTGAACTGCCCCTCTGGTGTCCTTGCAAGTAATACCTTACTGCAAATGTTAAGCCTTCCCTTATTCTGAGAGTTCAAACCCTTGCGCTGCATGTGCTGCGTGTTTCACTGGGAGATGAGTATTCATTTCCGCCTCCGTCTCTTTCTTGAAGTGGAGATAAGGATTCACGGTCCTGGAAGAACATGGCTACCTCCCAAGTCCGGTGATCTTCCCGCTGTGCTGTCTTAACTTCTTCCAGGCTGGTTGTCCGCTTATTTTTTGAGTTCCCAAGCATTTTAAATAATAGTTAGGTAACAGCCAAAGCTGGGGGCAAGCTTGACTAGTTATGCCTACTGGCATCCAGTTCAAGGGGCTACCTGGAGTTGTTTTATTGGGATAGTGATCCAAAGCCATGATGTTTTAATCCTTGGCAGGACGTAGCCCTTCTACCGTTGCAAGCACAGCTAGAGAAAGGCTAGAATTAGGCTGATTTTTTTTTTTCCTAGGTTTTTAAGCAGCTGAGCCTTTTCTGGAGAATGGGAGGCACCTCTGCTTTTACTCGGAGAGGATGTTGCCTTCCGTGAGAGAACCGGCATAGTTTCTGTGCTTTATCTTCGGGCGCGTTGGAGGCATCAGCAGAACAAAGTTTGCACTGGAATTCTTGGAGCTGGGCGCTGTGGCACTTAAAGCCAGGATAAAAATCCAGCTGGTAGACTGCGGATGATTAGGCTTCGCTGCTCTGGGAGGAATCGGGCTTGCTTTGGTACGCTTTGGTTGCTGTATGCGGGTGGCTCAAGGAGCCCTGATGACTTGGCTGGATTTCTCTCTCCACAAATGCGAAGCGCTCTCAGCCGTGCGGGTAGAAGAGCCTTGGCGGCTGCTCTGTCCTGCTCTTCCCTACCTCCGAGGTGGAGGCACGTGGCTCTGGGATGACCACAGATCGCTTCCTCCGGTCAGCGTGCCAAGTGTGATCATCTCCGAGGAGACTGCGTGCCGTGATTCATCCTCGTCATGGCAAATGGGAGTTGTTCAATACCGGTGCTGCACGTTTTGTAATGAGCCGTGGGAGGGCCTCACGCGGTCACCTTTTTGTTAATTGTTTCCCTTTGCTTTTTTGGTGGCGTTTGGTGCTTCACCTGTCCTGCTTCTTATTTCTCTTGGCCGTCAGAAAGGCTGATAGTTGCGGATTGCTAATTCCTCGGGCATCCTTTACACTGCTGCGCACGTGGCCTTTGTTCTCATCATCTCTGTGCTGCAAAGGAGTTGTATTTTAGTTCTCATTTGGCGGGGAGACTTAGTAAAAGCCTGAAAGCTAGAAATGGACTTTGGCTAAGCGTAGTTGCCACGGAGGGGATAAGAGGGAATACTTCTTAAACCTCGCAGAGGCATTAGCTGTATCAGCTGCAGGCTGAGGTAGTGACATTCTGTGTTTCATTTCGCTTTTCTTGCTGTAGCGAATAACATGCGATTACCAAGAGATTAATGCAAGAGTACGATTAAATTTGAGACCAGGCTGCTCCTTGATGAGTCTACCAGTGCTCGCACATAGAAACGGGGCCAGGAGAGCCAGCTGACGGTGGTAATCTTCCAGCAGGGACAGGGAAGATGAGTGGGCTGATGGCACCTGTCCTGCATTGAGCCTTTTTGGCCAGGGGGAGTAGTCTAAAAGAGCCAAGATAATTAGTGCCTGCTTCTCAGCTGTGTCGCTATTAGCTTAATTGGGAGGTGAGGCGGGTCTGTCTCTTGTACCTCTTCAACCTGGCTGCCTCCCACCTCCTGTCCAGTGTCCCCTGCTCCCAGATGTTGGCTGTGCCGGAGCTCCGGGCCTGCTACGGTAGGAGACAAGACGAAGCCGTGGGAGCGAAACAAAGGTCGGTCAACAGGGCAGTGGTGTCTTTGGGCAGGTACAGAAATCACTCACCCCTGTGAGGAAAAGCAGTCGCTGCTGACAGGAGCGGGAAGGGGAACACGGAAAGGGATTGGCGTCCCTTTTCCTGGTAGGTGCCTTGCAAAGGTTTTGTGAAGGCTGCGGAGCCCTAATTAGGGTTTCTAGAGCCTGTATTCTCATTTGTGTTTGAAGGAGGAATCGCGTTAAATGGAAATAAGGAAATAGCAGCGTGTTGCTGGGAAACTGGTCTCCTTGGGTATTAGATATTTTCCCGGGGAAGCAGCAGCCGAACTCCTTTCTCCCCGTGTACTCTTGCTGGGTCGTGTATCAGCCTTGTGCAATTTCCATAGAAATCTGCTAGCCCAAGCAGCTCGCCCCTCCTTGCTCTCACCAAGCCGATTGCGTAACGACTGTACGTTTTTCCCCACAAAAGCAAAGCTTTAGGAAGTTGCTCCAGTGTTGCCAGCAGTGTAGAAGTTACAGTTCGTAGTGGAAGTTCTGCCCGGCTGAAGAGATTCTCATGTGAATTGTGACTTCCCTTGTGAGCGTGATGGGCGCTGTCGCCTGCCGGTCCCGCTGTCGCCTGCGCGGCACGAGCAAGATGCCGCCTTCAGCTGAATCTGCGCGAGCAAGGGTTAAACTGACTCGAGTGTCTCCCTGTGGAGCTTGCCCGGGTTTAAGTGGAGCAATTTGGAAATTCTCTAGTTAAGCCATTGTACTCATTATTACAGACAGGGCCTTTCTGCTGATCCTGGTCCAGGGGTTTAATATGCTGCATTAACACTTAAATGAAGAAACCACTGAAGGCTGATTCATTATTAGTCATTACGTCTCTTTTTCTAGTAACTCTGACCCCAAGTCTCTCTAGTTGAGGCTAAACCTCACCCTCTCTGTTAAATGGCCATCAAAGGGGTTCCATAAAAAGGGAATTATGTGGCTTCAGCCAAGTTTCAAAGTAGTCGAATCATGCTAACCCACACAAACAGAGTCCCACACCCAGTGGAACTGACACGCTGTGCTCAAAAATAGCACAGCATTTGCCCGTGCGCGCGGGGGGAGCCGAGCTGTGCTCTGCGCCGCTCCTTGGCGTGTTGGAGGATGGGCAGGAGATCCCGGGGCAGCCCGAGCACCTGCCACTGAGGTGGATCTTGCTGGGAGCCCATCGGCTTTCCCGTGGTGTTCGCCGGCATACCTTGCCAGATGTTATGCCAAAGCGTTTAATTCTTATACGGCACGTGTCCCCAGTATGCTGAAATGTCGCTCTTGCTTCTGGTTATCCCGGCGGCCTCTGCATCCAGTGCTGGGGACGATTGCCCATCTGGGCAGCTGCGGTTCAGGTATGGGGTTCTCCTGACATTGAAGAACTGGAGGAAAGAGCTGGTCCTTGCACGGTACAGGTCTGTCCAGAGCGACTCCAGCGTCCCTCTGCGTGAGGTGCAGCGCGTTGCTGTGGGGAAGCAGGCTGCAGGCTGTAGTTCGTGGCAGTGGTAGCTTTGATTGTGGATATAACTTGGTTAATGTATGCGGGTGGTGGGAGTGCGGACACTCTTCCTGAAAGCATGGTGGTCCTTAAAGGTTTCAAATGAAATTGACGATATAAGTACAAGCGTTAATGTCACGCCCCCTGGGTGGGTGTGTAAAGGTGTTCACACTCGGCTGTCGTGTGGGCAGTTGGTGAAGGCTGTCGGAGGCGAATGCTTTGCTGGGAAAACCTCCCCGTGGGAATCTGCGAGCTGGAGTTCCTGAGAACCCGTTAGAAGGAGCCGGCGGGCAGGTGTCGCAGGAGAGTACAGTGGGGATGCAGACACACGTACAAAGCGCTCTTCTGGCGCAGTGGAAGGTGCAGCTCAAGTGGGATGTGTTCCGTCTGGCTTTGGACGTGAATGCCTGGGGTGGGCTGGTGGGAGAAGGAGGCTTGTCGGGAGGGTGATTCGGGACACCCTAAAACAGGTGAGCTGAGCCGCGGGGCGAAACCGCCCGTGTCCTTCCAGCGAGTGGAGTGGGAGCCTGGCGTGACCGGCTTTCCAAAGCAAGGCAGCCAAGTCCTGCCTCGGCCGTCTGCACGGGGCCTGCTCACAGAAGCAATCTGTGTGCATGGAGTTCTTGTCTTGATTTGTGGACGGATGAAGGGGCTGGCCTAAATTTTGGTATTGTGTAATGCAGAGGTTGACACTGTTATTGACAGTCCGATTTAACGTTTTCATTATAGTTCAGTATCTGCTTGGTGTTTCCTGCTTTTCTGTATGGTTTGGCAATTGGAAGCTCTGCCTTCAACTTCTTGAAGTATCTGATGCAGTTATAGTACATTAATTATCGAGTTTTGAAGATCGTTTAGAAGAAAAGGAGTCTCTGTAGGGTATCAGTGTGCGACTGTGGGCCCGGAGCTGGAGGCTAGAGTGGTTTGACAGAGAGCCAGGCACAGGACGACTGTCAGAGCTCCATTAGGAGAACGCACGCCTTGGTGCTACTGGGAATAAGAGAGAATGTGGGGCTGCGGCAGCAGATTAAAGTATTTCAATTAAAGTCTGGATTTGGAGGCTGCGTACGTCTGCTGCCTTTCAGCAAACAGATGGATGTTTCATGTCTCCTTCCAATAACTTTTAAAATATGGTTAGTCCTACTGGAAGTAGTTTTGAAAGAGGCGGACCCAGCGAAATGCTTTCGAGGCTGAGAAGGTGCACATGGACTGCTGCAACAGAAGGGAAGACAATTTTTTTTTAAGGTTTCTCCTTATCTAAGCAAGTCTCTCTCCGTTTGTGCTCGCTCTTTGGCTGACTTGGACTTTCAGCTGTACCGCTTCCTGGCTAGCCTTTTCCCGTGCATAGACTATTATGTGCAGAAATATGTATGTGACAGAGCAGCAATGGGTATGTGAAAAGAACCATGGCCATCCCACCTGGGTACAGGATGGGGTTTTTAAGGGATCTACTGTTGTTCAGCCTGAAATGCTTCTGAATTTTCACCTGCCTTCAGGCTCACCAGCCAGTTCCGGGTGTGTTGCCGGTGTCTTTCAAGCCCTACGGCTGCTTGCTGATGGGCAAAGGCAGCTGAATTGAAGCTGATGAGGCTTCACCTAAAAACTAATTGTAGCATTTCACAACATCCAAGTCTTCTTAATGGAAGGAATAAGTTGACAAGCTGTATGTAATTGTGTGTGAAGTCTGATCAGATAACACGCTGAACGGCAGTGGGATGCTAATTTGAAGCCGGTTCCCATCTGTCTGTGGGAGGGAAGGATACGGTCTGTTCAGGTATCCGGGATGGTGCTGCTCTAGAGGCTGGCAGGGGCTGGAGTGGTGCTGGTGCGCAGGCTACCCTGGCTAGGGCAGCGCGCGGGTGTCCGGGGGAAGGTTGGCGTGGCTGTTGGCATGATCTTCTGGGGGGTAGAATCATAAAGTCGCCTGGGTTGGAAGGGACCTTTAAGATCATCGAGTCCAACCATCAACCTACCACTGCCAAACCCACCACTACCCCGTGTCCCTGTGTGGACTGCGTTCTAATGAAGGTGAAGAAATGAGGTGGAAAAAATGCCTCTCCTCATCTGTGTGTTTAAATTCTTACAAAGATGACTGTCTGCTTTCGCTAGTAATGCCACTTTTCATTGCATGTTTGTTCGCTTCTCCTCTTTGCTGTCTCTCCAGGAAAGGTTTCACGCTCGCCTTTGCCTTGAGGCCTGGGATCACTACTGCCTTGTAGGTAAAACAGTCCAGGCAGTTACCAGCTAGAACTACTGCGCTACGTTACCAGCCCATCTGTTGGCTGTCTAAATCTTGAAATGTCTGCTCTGTGGGTTTGCGCAGTGCCACGCTAGAAAGTGGCACTGATCTCTAACCTCGTCTGTAGTTACCTTTGCACCGAAATAACTAGTGCGATAGGAAAAAGTTTGCCTTTTGGCCAGTTACCGTAACAGCATGGCTGCGTTTCTGCACTTCCTGAGCTTTAGTTTAAGCTCGGTAGCACTGGCAGCAACTGAAGGTGAAAAGTATTAGTCTTTGTACTTAGTCTTTCCTCTCTAGATGTGCTTGTAGGAAATCCTTGGGCTGTAATCTTGCAAGTGGCTCTGTCAAGGTTATCAGCTAGACTGGAGTGCCGCTGACGGGCACAGCTCCTGGCAGTGTGCGCGGCGTCTCCTGGCCGAGGCTGCTCCCGACTCGCTGCTGCGGGGAGTTGTTCTGGCCTCTCCCCTGCCTAGGAACACGGCACAGATAACGTGCCGCTTGATTTATGGTAGGTTTTCTCGTTACCAGGTGGCCAGAAGACAATAGCGCTCTTTTGCGGGAAGCTTCTATTGTATCTGGTATCTCCTGCATCCCCGAGGCTGGTAACAGCTGTAGCTGGTTTCAGCAGTTTTTGAGGTCATAGGGCTTCCCCCCTCCTCCCCCCGGTAAGACTGATGATTATATAGCTTAGCTTGTACTACTGTTTTTTTTGCGCATGCAAACGTACCATTAAACACATAGAATCGTTACCCAGTAGCCATTAAGGAATATGTTCTTAGCTGTACAAAGCCCATCTATGTTCTTTGGATTTCTAAGCGTTTTGACACACTGAGATGGTTGTCAGTTATACAGCAACGGTTTGTTTTCAAGCACAATCTCATTGGAAACCAATAAAAATCATCCTGATTCATTCTGCGCGCAAGGATTTTAATATTTGGCTTCTGCAGAGGTTGTTTTTCACCTGAGCCGCTTTGGGAAGCGCAAGATAAAAAAACAAAACAAAGACTTTTCCCTTCTGCTGGTTAGTTCAGCTGGTTTTTATTATTAGAAACAAAATACAAAGTTGGTGGGGGAGAAGGGAATCACGGTCGCTGCCTCCCCGAGTTTGCTGGTGCGTGGGTGCCGTGCGCCCACTGCCCTGGCAGAGTTGCAGGGGATGTGCGTTTCCCACAGCAGCCGAGGTACATGGGGAAACCTACGCTTAGTCAGAACAAAATACTAATATTTTTTTCAGCCAAACTGAGACTCCCATTACACAGTAAAAAGATAAGTGAAGACTGACTATAGGTATTTTCCCACTCGGTAGGCGCTTCTGCAGTTTCTGAGTCACTTGCTAGACCATGTGGGCCTTAATCTCGACTTTCCGTTGTTTGTGTGCGCGCGGCTGTTGGTCCCCATTTGGTATCACAGACAAAACTGGATCCTTGTTTTCACGTAGCATTGGCGCAGTCGGGTTTGAAGTTAGTTCCTTTATGTGAGCTCAAAGGAAAACGTGGTCCGTCGGGATTTGCAGTATGGGAGTTGAGACCGTACCACTTTTTTTTTTTTTTTTTAAGACAAGGATGGGATGCAGTCTCTAATTATGAGGGTGATTAAACTGGCTAGTTCCTTTTCCAGAGACCTGGAAAACCTGTGTGTGGTCCCCAGCTGGAGAGCTTCCTGCAGGAACACACCCTTTAGTCGAATTTTTTTTTTTTGCTGGCAGTGGTCGCTCATGTGCTCCGCTCCGCACCTGATGACAGCAAGACAAGCATTTTCTTCTGAAGAAATGTTTCAGAAGATGTGCTGGGAGAGCTCGTGGAACAACGTTGGGTTTGTACCAAGTATTGTCGTTGGGAAAAGTTCAGCTGAGAGTCTTAGAGCTGCTTGAGAACATACGGAAATTAATCGTCCTCCATGTGCAAATACTGTTTGTTTTTTCTGAGGACACGAGGTTAGTGGGTGACTCTTGCAAGAGCCTGTAGAAACATAAGGGATTTACCGACTGTGCTTCAGTGTCTCCAGGAGGATAGGGAAGCAGCTGTTAGTATTTCTTTCTAAAACATGTTGTGGGAAATGGCAGGCCTAAAATTCATGTTTGGCTTGAGGATGTCAACATGCTTTGCTCTGTGAGCAGAATTGCATGTTCTGTGTTGCAGATCAAGGTTTACCAAAACCCGGCCTAGTTTCAGCAATCGGAGCTCTTGCTGACGTGAGCGCACGTGTGACGGTGGGAACCTGGCGCTCCGGGTTAGGCTGGCGGGTTGGCCTAAGACTGGAATTATCAGTTGTTGCAATCAAAATCAGGACGGGCATGCGTGTTTTCCTTCTAGAGCAGCGTTTTTGGATGATGATCAAATCTTTTGAACTTCTTTAGGGCTTAATGTAAAAGCAGATGGGTTTAGGATGAAAGATAAACTCTTTAAAGGTATATCAAATCGTGCCTGTCCTGAGAAAACAGGAACGGAGTACCTCAGCCGTCCTCACGTCCGTGAGGCAAGAGAGATTTTGTTTAATAGAGGTGTAATTAAGGTTGCCTTGAAAAACGCTGTTGGCAGAGTGACCAGACAAGGACAGCACGTGGCCGAATCCGTTCTTCGTTTGTGTGGGCAGCCCTGGGGTTCCTTGTCACCCTGCCGATAAGCAGCGAGGTGCAAAGCATCAGTACTTTGTAGTGCAGCAGGAAATTAGTAGGAAAAGTAAATGTGTCAGAGCTTTCACCATGGCAACAAAGCCTGGCGAGACAAAAGCAGGTCAAGCCTGCGCGGAGCAAGGTGGGAGCCTTCTTCAGGCTGTGTGCCTGCACGTCTCCAAAACCTGCCCCTGAATTCACGGGCAAGAAAAGCTGCCTTTGGTGTAAAGGGCTGGTAAGGTGACAGTGAACTTCAGGATTTGGCGTTGGGGATCAGAATTGCATTCTGCTGATCTCATTCTTGCTTTGGCAAAGCATCTGACTTGCTTTTTAAAGGCTACAGTGGATGGGAATGTTTTATAAACTCCAAGCAGTCATTCAGCTTGTTTACCTTTCCTTGATAATTGTTTGTAAACAACAGAGAGCAGTTGTAGCACTACCTTTAAGGACAGTGCCCAATTTAGTTGCTTAATTCTTAGGCTCTTTTGCTTGTCTTCGCCAACAGTCCATGGGCTCCACTAGCACCAAATCACGTTCTGATGGGATTACACCAGTTTGCTCATCTGGCTTCTCATTCCGTGCATTCCAGCATTTTGAGCTCTTCGGTGAGGTCAGCAAGAAAAGGGTTTAGCAGCGCTGACATCATCAGTGACACGTAGAAGAGCTGTCTCTGCTTTTGTCCCCCTGACAGTGTCTCTCAACACACCTTTTCTCCGTGTGCTTTGGCCATTCCTGGCCGGGTCCCACATCTGAGTGGAATAAGCGGCGTGTGCTCCCCTTGGCACGGGCTCTGAGCGATGCTGCCGCCTGCAGTGCTGCTGCTCAGAGGGTTGTTTTCCTCATAATTGAGCAGGATATTAAAAGGTTTATGGTTTACAGTTACAGGCATTGCTCTGGCTGGAGAAGCGTCGAAATTGATACGGCAATTACTGCTGGGCTCGTCACGGGTTGTGACTCTCACATGCTTCGTGAGCCAAAAGTGGAAGTCGCTGGAGGAGTGCCACCAGCGAGGCGGACGTGAGCTTGCGCCCGAGCCGGGCACTGCCGTGGCTGTGGAGCAGCAGGGGACGAGGTGCCAGGCAGGCGGTCCTGCACCCGCCTGTCACGAGCCCTTCGCAGGGTGAGCAAAGGAACTGCAGCTGGGATGTCAGTTTTGCAGAGCACAAATATTAAAAGAAAAAAAAGCAACTTTTGAAGTGGAATGAGAGCAAGAATAGTTTATAAAATTTGCTTATTCCTGTCGTCTTCTGTTTGAATTTGTCCTCAAGGCAAGATCTGCAGCTGAAGTACGGGTTTTCACTGTATCGCGCTGCATTTTACCAGTCTGCTTTACATTTTCTACTTTTTAGTCTCACAGCTTTAGAATTTACTTAACCGTTTCGCTGTAGGTACCGGTCTTTCCCCAAACATCACGCGCAGTCGCATTTAAGAAATACCTACACATGTACTCGGTCGAAAGCTTCTCCTTCAGCGCCGGCGTGGAGCTGCCTGTGGAGTGCCACCGCCTGCCGTGCCCGGAGTAGCCAGGCTGTCGTGGCACGTCCTGTTGCGACCTGCAGCAGTGACCAGGTCTGTGTGTTTCGGCCCTTGGCGGGAAACGCTGCTTCCTGGTGGATTTGCATCCCAAGCCCTAAGTCAGCAGTTTGGGGTTTTGTGTGGTAGGGTGTCCCAGCTTGTTCGAGTGAGTCATCGCTCAAATAGTCACCAGAGCAAACGTGCTTGTCCAAACAAGAGGAGCGCTGCAGAGGCACCCGAGCGGCCTATTGTAAAGCAGGTTACGTGTCTCTGAGGTAAACAGCAAAACGCTTTTTGCTTTAGCACAGGTAGCTCTCCAAACTTGAAAACCTTATGCATTAGTCGGTGTGATAAGACGCCTTTCTTGCTGCCTGGAACAAAGCTTGCTTCCCGTCCTCCAAACTCGGACCCTATCAAGTTGGAGGGAAAAGTGATTTGGGCTGAGCAGATACATTTTCCTTGCCGCGTCCCAGAACAAAGGCTGCTCTGCAGAAAGCCGCCTGTGGCGCCTCTTCCTTTGCGCAGGTGGAATCCTCGGCTGTGCATCCCAGTTGTTAGACAGTGCTGAAATGCAGTGGCTAAGATGCTCCGGTTTATTACAACAGGAAGATCAGCCCTCAATTAAAATGATGAGTAAAGTTGCTTTTTATTTGTTGTTAGGCTTTTTTTTTTTTTTCCCCCTACTGTTAAATGTGTTTCAAGATGTTGAGCAGCGATTCCAGTCTTCTGTGTGTCTTGATCCTTTGGTTTCAGTCGGCTTTGCGCAGAAGAGGGTGCGAGTGGCTCTGGAGGAATGGCACGTGGTGTTAGGAGGCCTCTTTGCACAGAGCTGCGTCTTCGCTGGGGGGTTTTCAGGCTCTCTTGAAAACCTGCGCTGCCAGTTGGTGGCTTGAGTAAGAGCGGTTTATGATGTGTGACTGCAGTGAGGCAGCGTTCCGAGCCCCTGTGCAAACCAGGGTGCGATACACCTGGCTGAGGTTATCCCCGGCAAGGGCACCTCCGCCAAGCGCCTGCCCGAGGCTCCCGTGCCTGAGCAGTGTTTCTGTCACGCAGGAAACCAGTCCACCTCTGGGGAAGAGCACTGTGTCTGCCTCCTGCCGTGGTCTTACCCTCTCTTTTACAGGATTCCTCCCCAAAACGCCCTCCTGGGCTGCAGCCTGACGATTGCTGCTTTTTTTTTTAGGTTCTCTCGCTGTTGTTTCTGTGCGGAGTGAGTAAGCCTTAAGGAGCTGCCTGTCCTTTGGCTCCACTGCTGCCCTGACGCTGTTTTGGCTATGGGTAATGTTTTTCTTTGTCACGGGCTCCTCTGTCCTTGGGCTCGCTGCGCTGGTGTCGCTGGCTGTCGGGGCGTTCGCCCTGGCAGTCGGAGGGCAGACGCAGCATTAGGGCAGGGGCTGCCCTACCTTGTCGGGGCTGCCCAGAGCTGCTCCGAAAACTCAAGGTCAAGTGGGCCGCAGCCGCGTCGCTGGTGGCGCACTGCTGGCACGGTGACGCGTGGGTCCTGGTGCTGCCGGGGGGGCCCCAGGCTGGGGGGTGACGTGGCTGATGGAGGGTTGTCCAGCCGGTGAGAGGCTGGGAAGGGAATTCTGCCCCGCTCGCGTGCCGAGGTGCAAATAGACTCTTGCTGGCGAGGTCCTGCTGCTCTGGCACTGGCAGTAGAGCCTGCGTGTTGGTGGCCACCCGGCCCTGGGCACGGTGGGTCCAGATGCTCATGGCCCGTTCTGCATTCGACCGAGAACCGTGTCGCCTCGAAGTCAGAGCAAGCGCAGCTGGACACAGGCTGGGGCCACCACGGGAAAAACTACCCCTCTGCAACGCAGCATCCGTTTCGGGTGACCCCTTTGGATTCGTGGTGTGGCCTCTCCAGCTTTGACACTGAGCTCACGTTGTGGGAATCTTTACATGGAGTTAGTTTCCCGCGTTGCTGGCAAATTGTGAGCCAACTGTGTACACAGTTTAGTGTAACAACTTCCTATTGACAATGCTTTCAGAGTAGCTGTTGTTTATAAAGCCAGGGATTTCCAGCTTTGTTTTTCTTCTCTCTCCAGTGCAGAGTAAACTCTTGGAACTAAATTTCTCATTTTCCGACTGCTTGATAGTAGTCGTTGGAGTCTGTTGCTGTTGGTTCAAACCCACAGGCTGGAGAGAAGACTGAGCTCTGTGTATTTTAAATGTCTCTAAACCTATATGCAGTGTAAGTGGCTCTGTGTGCAATACTGGCAATAGGAGGAAGTTCTTGACGCAGGCAGGCTCTGCTCGTGTTCTAGGTGGAAGAGGAATGTAGGCGATATGGCAACAAGAGGAGGAAAAGAACGAAGATGAAGTTGTGTTTGTCGCTTGGTCTGTGCGTGTTGGAATGCAGACTATGGCCTGAGTGGCGTGAGCGGTGCCGTACTGCTGTCCTGCGTGTTCAGACTTAGGTCGTGGTCTCTTCATTCAGATACTGCGAGAGCGCTCCAAAAACTGAAGGACTGAAGGACTTTGGGATCCATTTAGCTCCTCTCAAGCTGATGTGTACAAAGTACCTTTTCACAGCATTGCCAAGCCAGTTCCATCTGGGTGAATGATGGCGAGGGCCTCCCTTCGCATGGGTGGGCTTCCTTCCAAGGTATTCCAGGCTCACGCGCACATATGAGGATGTTTTAAGAAAATAAATCCCTAAGCCTCTTCTGGTGATATCACTGTCATTACTCTGCTAGTATTTTTTAGAAGTTACAGTTTAAGTAGTTCCCTAATTCCGTCTTCTCCTGCAATGTGTCTAAAAACGCCCCTAGAATTAATGCCAGGCGCAGTGGTTGGGAGTCAGGTTGACTGATGCCTTCGGCAACCAGCTCAAGATCAGCAGGAGCAGATACAAGATACTTGGTTGCTGTTCAAGCTGATAGTGCCAGAGAAATATTTAGCACATAGGTGACACTTCTAATCTTTAAAGCACTTCATAAACATTGGCTAATCCCACAGTTCAGTTCTTAGTTGGCAACCTATCTGTCTTCCCTGGAGAGAACAAATGGCTGAAGGACTATGTGAAGTTGCAGCACAAGGCTGTGATAGAGCTTGAATTTCAATTTGTTGGGTTTGGGTTTTTTTTGTTTTTTAAAGTATAATTCAAGCTGCGAGGTCCGCTGCTTCTGTAACCTGAAGCACACGAAGTGCACGCGCTTCACCTGTACCTGGAGCGGGGGTTCCCCGTCCTCATTCACGGGACACTGGACCGAGCTGCGCAGCAGGGCGAGGGAGGACCGGGATACTTATTTTTCATTCTTTGGGCACACCTGCCCTCCGCTTCGTTAGCTCTGCTGTTCCTGAGGGCCCCCAGCTTGGCTCTGGGGCCTTGCCAGCTCCAAGGGTGGCGTGTTTTTCCCTGCTGCTTCTGCACAGCACGGCTTTCCCCTATGGTGTGCCCTGGGACGCGACTGGGCAGGCGCCCATGAGGCGGTATGTGTGTGCCGGCCACGCAGGAGACTCCCGAGCAGTTGGAGTGGGAGTCCCGAGAAGAAAACTAGCCATGGCAAGCAAAACCTGCTGTCTTCCCAAGAGCGTAGAAGGCTCCCCTGTCTGTGTGCCAGGGCCACTCTTGTTTCCTCTTCACTTCTAATTTTCTTAGTGGACTGCAGAGGGAGGGTCCCCCGTCCTCTGGCTTGGCTGAGCTTGCAGGCAGGGATGTGCTTCGGTCCCCGCACGGGCTGCGGGCCTGTCAGCACGGCCTTCTGATTAACGCGGCGCAAACAAGACGGGAGGAAGAGTTTGTTAATAGAGACCACGTCAATAAAGGCGTGGGAACAGTGGAAGTGACCTGGGAATTGCAAGATCAGCCTGATTTTTTTTCCAGTTTTCTTCTCTGAAGTTTGAGGTGCGGGAAGATGAAGAAAAGCAAACTGCTGAAGACAGCTCAGCCCCAGGAAGCACGATGGGAAAGCCAGTAGCGATACACCTGAGTCTTCAGCTGTGCCGGCACTGCTGGCTGACGGAGTGGAAGGAATTTGGAGCAGTGCAGAACGTCGTAGGCTCTCAGGAAGTTAGTGTGAGTACCAGCGACCAACAAGATAACATCAGACGTCAGCAGTTTGTTTTCTAGGAGGTGGTTAGCTGCCAGCTTTTGAGTAACTCCTTAGAAGAAGGTACCTAATGTAAGAGTGAACTTGTTTGTTGGCATGGACACGAGTCAGCCTTTGATTCCCTGACTCCGTGATGGATGCTTCCTAGGGCCTCTGGAGTCAGACTGCCCACGTGTTCTGTCCTTCTCAGCCTTGGAAGGTTTCTGCTTGTCTGGGGCTGCGTTTGTCACCACAGGACATGCTGAGAGTCTCAGCCTGAGATTTCATTTTAGAAGAATTATGGCCAAAGTTCCTGTAAGCTCTTGCTCGCTCTGCAGCTGTGATCTATGTGCTTATAAATTCATGTAGGTTGGAATTTTGTCTTTCGGCAAGCTGCCTTGTGCACCTGTGATGCATTTGAGATCCACATTTGATAAAAAACAAATTAAAAGTCAGAGGTCTAATTAGAAGTCATCGGGGAAATACTCTGAAACCACTAACGTAGTTTTGGAAAATCTGTCCTTCATTTCACATGTCTGTGGAACGCATTTGCCCCGGTGAATGGTTGTTATGTGCGATACAGAGGATGGGTCAGTGGCTGAGGTCACCGGAAACTTCTTTTTACACAGGTAGCAGCTGGGAGGGGGCTCGGCCATGGCAATGAGTCCCGCTGTAGCTCTTGGAACAGTTGGAGAGGATTGTTGGTCTGGGGGTACTTCGGATCTCTGCACTGGGTTTTGGTTGTCTGTACCTTTTCAAATTGCCACCCATCCAATAACTGCGTAGAAGTGTTGCATTACTACTTCTTTAAGATGAACTTCATTCAGAAAATACTGATTTCCTTTTTTCCTTCCCTACATTTGGTGGTAAGGTACAGTAGTAAAAATGCTGAAAACTGAATTAGACCTCCAAAACTTGGGTATTTTGGGGCTTAAAGCTAACCTATCCTTACAGCACTGCTTCATTTTCATCTGCCTTTGAAAGAGTCAGGATTCCTGGGTGGTGTCAAACTTGCTTCTGTTTCAGAGGACCTGAATGATGAGAGTTATGGTTTGCCAAGATTTGGCGTTGTAAATGAGTGAATGGGTCTAGGAACCAATGTGAATTTCTGTTCTGTAAACGAAATTGAATGATCTCTTGGTTGAAACTGGCGAGTTCCACTAACAGGCCATCTTGCTTGTACCTGTACCATTCCCTCTGTGTGCGTGCTCCGGAGGAGCTGCATGGTTTCCATGAAGGTGTTCAGGGGTGACTTGCTGGTGACCGCTGTACGGTGGCAGTGCTGCAGCCGATAGTGGCCTATGCGCTATGTGGCTCTGTTTTGGCTTAATACTTTGGACGGCAGTGTTGCCGGGTCAGTGGCAGCTGGGGGGATGGCAGGGACCCTGCACAGAGATGGTCTAAATCCCTCAGCTTTTTGTTGTATTCGTCTTGCTGATTTGGTGTTATCTTAATTTCCTCCCTTTTAAACTAGACTGAAGGAAACGTGCTGAAGAAATGTCTCATCCTGATAGAATAATAAATCTGGTGGCCAGCTCGGCTGATAATTTCATTACAGTAGTAGCCATGAGGAGATTTGCTAAGCGGTAGCTTTGAGTGCTGACAGCATGCTGCACAGTTAACTCGAAGATTAAAGGCTTTCTCCAAAGTGAACGGAGACCTCAGCAGTTCCGAATTTTGTCAGCCACTGAAATGGTCTCCCGTAGCTTGTAAAGCTGCTGTGTCACTACCTCCTTTTTGGGTGATCATCGTCGAGGTGCTCTGAAAACCCAGGTTACTGTCTGGGCTGAAGCTGGGGAGGCAGCACCTCTGGGTTTGTTGTGCTGGGATTGAAAAAGTAACTGGTGACACCTTCTGCCGTGCCTTTGGCACCGGGGGAGACGGGAAAGCAGCTGCATGGGGTCTCAAAGGATAGGAGTGGTGTTAGCTGCAAGGGTGATGGAAAAAGTAGTGTTTCTTTGACTTCCAGATTTTGAGAGAGCAAAGTCAGTGTTTCAGAAGTTATTTGAAACTCTGAAGATTAGACATTTGCCTTAAAAACAGAGAAATAGCCGCCTTTTTGCTAAGTGATGGGCAGGACGTGTGGAGGAAGTAGGCACTCGACAGCAGAAACTTGTGCAATACCCGTGTGCTCGCAGAGCGCTGGTTCAGGTCGAGATGCTTGTGTTGGAGAGAGATTTAACCGGGGGCGCTGGGCGGATGGAGTTTCATCTTGCTCCAAATATTTTGGCTGAAATCTTAAAACTGCATACATAAGACAGTACTCCTCAATGTACCTCTTTTTTCTCTTGTTTGTTTATTTAGAAGCTGGTTTTTAAGGGTTTCCTCTCCTTTCTCAAGTCTCCTTAAGCAAAATGCCGTTGTATGGCTTTGATTTGCTGCAAGGAGAAAAACTGGATGACCTCTGCTCTTGAACAGCTCGGCCCTTTTTCTTTATCGTCCCGCTCTCGTGGGAAGAGCGGATCTATACGCAGGGTGTACTTTTGGAGTGGCTGCCAACTTGGTCATCTGTCGCGGGCGCCTGGTGCCACGCAGGTGAGTGAGAGGGAGATGGGAAATGGCGTTTGTGGCGCTACCGGAGGGGAGCCATCCCCTCGGGCCTTGGGGCAGCCGTCACTCCCGCTTCTGCGAGTGCCCTGATCACCGAGCTACGGGCTCATAAGGGAGGGGATGCTCTGGCTCTCATGTTGAAACCGGGGTACTGTGTAGGCAGGAACGTAAGATTTGTATCATCAAAGACTGAAAGCAAGAGGGAACATGATTTTGTAGCCTAGTGATGAGGGAACTCCCCTGGGAGGGGATAGGCATCGGTTTCCATCTATGCTCCAGGGACTGTTTATGTATTTTGTGTTGAGAACTGCTGGGTAAAGCACATCTAGAGCTGCCCTCTTGCTAAGAAGCCAGTGAGTTTCTGAGGAAGAATTGGAGGGCGTGCTGGGATGGCTAACTGTATTTCGCCACCGTTGTGGCTAGCTGCACTTGACTTGTCTCCTTAGACTTTGATTTTCAGGACAGGGACCTTGGTTATTTACAGCTGACTGCAAGCAGCTGAGTTACTATAGCTTAGTGAATTAATACATCTCCACTGCAAGTATTAACCAACCACAGGAGCACTGCTGGTCTCCTGCAGGGGAAGTACAATGTGTGTGTTTGACCTCCGTCACGCAACCCAAGGTGTAAAGATAAGGTAGTGCGTTAGACAACTTTTACCAGAAGATGAGGCAGTTACGAGGAGCTACGAGCTGACAAAGGATCGGTTTTGTTTAGATCTCATGATTAAGAACTTTCCTTTCACTTCTAACTTACTCCTTGGGTATCTAAATTGCTTGATATGAGAGAGAGAGAGAGAGAGAGAAATAAGAAAAACTAGCAAGGTAGGAGCATGGTTTCCAGTAAAGCTTAAGCCACAAGGAGTTTATCAGAATCTTGGGGGGAAGATCCTGCTATGTATGTATTAGCAAAGAAACCAAAAATAAGAGACAACAGCTCAGAAGACAGAACGTGTTTTAATTTTTTCAGGCATCAGTTTGTAAAAGGTGGAAAAAGGTAAGCCAGTTGATCGCTTAGTAAGGTGTACAAAACTAACTGCTTCCTTGCTATCAGGAGTAGAAGCTACAAGGGCGTTGTTGCATAAAACAAGCCTAGTCCTGTAACATTTTGTTTAGATAAAAGATATAAAGAACGTTCAGCAGTAACCTGCAGTTATTTAAAAGCGCTGGGTAACTTAATGAACCTTTTCTGCTTGGCTGCCTGGTCAGCCAGTTCGGGCTGGGAGGCGGGCGAAGGCAGGAGTGACGGGTTACCCTCATGGCGGTAGGAGATATCCCAGCAGCGGAGCGTGGGGGGGTGTGGTAAAAGGAGCTTTGTTTCTGACATGTTGTTTTGCTGGCTCGCTCGGAGACATATGCTCCGTGTGGAAGCGAGGGTGCAGCAGACTCTCCTGCGCGGAGCCGTCAGTCCCTGGCGCTGGCTGCTCGCCAGGCTGGTTGGTCCTTCTTCTCACAGCGAGACCCCCTCTGACGGGGACTCTGATCTTCCACAGATCTTCTATAATTGGCGATTAGCCGGCGGTGCCGGCTTTGGCTAGACCACCAGCGGGCTGTTGGACGGGGAACTTGTTTTGATTAGATGCACCATCTTCATCTGTGGAGGATGAATGTTTTACTCGCAAGCACCCGTCGCCCATCGAGCAGACTCTCGTCTCATGTGAAAGAAGGGCCTGAGCTTTATATAACCAGATCCATTGGCTCAAAGAATTTTCAGAAACGACTCTTGCGACTGAGCTAGGGGCTAATTACAGCGATACGTCTGCTGGCATTCAGTAATGAATCAGAATGTCTTTGGATCTAGCCATATGCTCTCCTTCTTGCATTGCTTTTCAATGGACCCAAATGCAACTGAGGAGGGGGTTTAGGAGGGTGTGTGGCACGGGAAGGATTCCAGATTCCAGCTTAGCTCCTGTCCGGGTGCACACGCTGCCTGTCTGCCGGACTGCCTGTGGAGTGGCGACACGGAGAGCTTGGTCTGTGTAGGGAAGTGATCTGCTTGGGGGCTGTTGCCTTTTAGATCCTGAAGTGTCGTGGCATCATAAAATCAAGTTGGAACGGGTAACTCAAAAGCTCATTATGTAACTCCTAGTAAAGAACGGGCTGTATGTAGGATTGTCCTGGTGCTGAATCTTTGTAAATTAATTTCCTTAAGCAGCCACTGCAAAAACTGTAACTGATGTGCAGCTGTGTGTCTGCACTTCTTGAGTGTAGCTTTAGAGGCCTAGAGCAGCGTGTGTGTAGTGCAGAATTCGTGCTACCTTCAACCAAGACCTGCATTGCTTTCTTCTTTTCTCCTTAGGTAAATAGCTACAGCCCTTCACCAAACCCTCTGTTGGCTCTCTGAGACAGGGGATTTCTTGCAATGCTCGCCCAAGTGTGCGAGTGCCGCCATTATATGCCTGTCTTCGGGTACAGTAAGAGTGGGGTGGAGGTGAGAACCTGCCTCAGATATCATTCACCCCAAGATTCAGCGACTAGGAGGCGGCCCTGCTGCACAAAGACTTCTTACATTTGGTGATTTAGGACTTGCATTATGCTTTTTCTGACTATTACCTGGTTGTTTTGTTCCGCAGTTGATAAGTTATTGATGCTGTTCATCCTCCTTTCCCCACACCTCTGCAGTGATGTACATCTCAAGCAGGGATGAGTAATGCTTTTTAA
Organism: Chionis minor; assembly: GCA_013398295.1. NCBI lineage: Eukaryota > Metazoa > Chordata > Aves > Charadriiformes > Chionidae > Chionis > Chionis minor. The sequence goes on from VZSF01000293.1 coordinate 33,603, forward strand.
AGAAGTGTTACTCTAACCTTTTATACTGGATGCGTAGATTGAACATTTTAATCTCTAGATTTTCCATTGCATTGGGATGACTGTACATTCCTATCAAATGATTCATTTGATTAACATAACTTTTCTACGAACCAAAATATCTCTTCAGACCCTCAGAGCAAAAGGGATGGTAAGCACAAGCCCAGATGCATTGTTGAACACTCTGTTAGTGTTTTCCACAGCTGAGTGCTCTGTGGAAACAGGTTGGAGTGTAAAGCTGTCCTTTTCCTCCCCCTACCAAGTGCACTTAGTTCCCTCACATTCCATTTCGGTGACGTTGGAAAGCTTTTTTCTTTCTTTTTCCCCAGAGGGACTAAGCAGAACTGTTTACCCTCAGCTCGCCAGCTTCCCCTCGGACAGACAAAAGCAAGACTTCTCAAGTGCAGTGAGATGAACCCGAGAGGGGAAGGAGAGGAGCGTGTGACCAGCGGGGCTCAGTGGAAGCTGTGGTGTCTGATCCTCACCTTACGAGGTGCCGTGCTGACAGTCATTTTGCTTCGACAGCTCCGTGGGCTCTTCTGCGCACACCGACTGCTTTAGAGTTGAGCTGTGGGACGCTGCGCAACTGCTCGTGTGAATTTGTGGTCGAGTGCCATTTACTGCAGCGTGGTTTTGTCCCTTGATAGCTGTTCTCTGGACGGTGCTGCAGCTTGCAAAACACACTGCCCAGAAATGAGCCGTGTGCTCTCCTAGCAGGCTCAGCTCCGTCTTAGAGCTGCCAGTGTCAGGGCCGGTGTGGCGGCGGCGTGATCGTGAGAGATTATCGTATCCTAGAAGGTTTGCGGCGAGATAACTCCAGGCTGTTCCTCAAGTCTCGTCAATGTGGTGGGGTTTTTTCTCGGTGGTTGTGAAACTGCACTCGACATACACTATAACCTCTTCCAGAGCTGCTTGCCTGTCTTGCTACTGGTGAAGCACCGTGCTAGCCCCTGCTGGGTTCGCAGTTGTTTTTGCGTGAACCCGCTGTCTCTGGCCACTGGGATCTGTGCACCGGTAAGCTGCGGGCCACGAACTACTTGTTCCTGAACAGTAAGCCGGAAAATGGTTTCAGATTGGCAGCGTTTAAATATTCCGTGCCCATCGGTCGTTTCGAACTTCCCAGGCTGTAGCAGGTGTTGTGGACGCAGCGAGGAGCATCGCTCGTATTCTGCGCTCTGATGACACTTAATACCGGTATCCGCCCTGGCTCCAGCCACTGCCGCGGCGGTGGCAGTCGGACGCTGTGGCTCCACCACTCCTGACAGCTGACCCCGAAGCTGTACTCACCTGTGCTAGGGTGTGAAACTCTATTATTTAAACTTTAACTCCTCTCAGTGAGATTTTTTTTTTTTTTAAATTTTAAGCATTTCCAAGTTGTTAATGCTGTTGGAATGATATGTCTGTCTTTTGCGACTCCCTGGGATACACAGGCCATTTGATGGTGCAGGTAATTACTTTATGTCAGGTTTTATAGTTTGACCTCCAAGCCTGATGCCTGTGTCTGGGTATGAGAAGAGGAATGTGACGCATAACAAGTGGAAGCTGCAGCTTGTAAGAAACACGTTTTTGTAGAGCCTTGCTGATGGGAGTGACTGACTCCCTAGCAGGCTTGTGGTTTCTTTAGAAGGTGCACATACTGGCCCTAGCCCATTATAGTTATCTCAGATGTCACTGTTATTTATTCTCTAAGACTCTACCACATTCCATAACCAGGGAAAAGTTCTTGTTTTCCCTGAGGCAGCTGTTGCATTTAAGGGATTTTTTGGTACGTGCTAGAATAGAAACTCATTTTCATTTTGTACCTGAGTCATAGAAAGTCAGGCGAATGTGACTGCAGCTCGTTTCTGGAGAGACAGACAAAGTTCTCCTGCACCACACGCATCTCTGGCTGTGCCGGCTCTGCTCGGCTCTTCCCTCTCCTCACTCCCCTCGGCTCTAGCAAAACCGTAGCTGGGAAGCAGGGAGAGCCCTGGGGTCAAGGTGCGCTTCTGTCCGCACCGGTGGCAGGGAGGAGGTTGGGGGCTTCCTGCCCGCTCGCTGGCAGCGCTGCAGGTGCCCTTCCCGCAGGACAGCAGCAGAGGTGTTCTCGCTGCCTGGTTTGGAAGTGGGTGATTATGCTGAGGGATCCGGTTTACGAGCTCTGAAGTGGAAGCCAAGTGGGTGGCTAGCGGTGCGTTGCCCGGCTGCGCCTCGCTTCGGTGGCACCAGGGTTGGGGGACTTTGCTTGGGAAAAGGTTTCTTGAGTTTTTCACGGCTGCTCTGAGTCCCGTTGGCCTTGGTGGAGACGGAATGATTTTTGGTAAGGAAAGTAGATGTCGCTTTTCCTACTCTTAGCTCTTTTGAGAGTGCAAGTAACCCTTGAAAGTGATGTTTCTGAACGCTGGGCCTTTGAAAGAAAACCAAGCACGGTTGACTTGGTGAGGAAGGGGAAGCTGTATTTCTGTGGAATAACATGGTTTGAAACACCTTTAGCCTTTGCGTGCGCTTCCATCCACGAGGCAGACGCTCAGGAAAAATCCCTGTGTTGGAAGAGACCTTCCTGGAAAGTTGACGGCAGACGCGGTGGCTGCAGGAGCAGCACCCCTTCCCACCCGCTCGGCCCGAGCAGTGCAGGACTCTGCCTGCCGAGCCTGCATCCGTGAGGCTGCTGGGAGCGGGTCGCCTTCCTGGCCTGCAGGTTCCTTTGCATACTCGGAAACAAGGTAAAAAGTAGGATTTAGGCGTGCACGGTGTTCTCCTCTTTCTTCCAGTGGCTGACCTCCTGCTGCATCCTGCTGCTCGGCTGAACGCTGCTGGGATTGTATTGACGTAAGCCCAAGGTCTGTGTTAGCGCTGTCTTTTGATCTGAGCCCGTTAGGGTCTGGATGCGTGGTTTCAAATTTATTTGGACTCGTCTAGAGGATAAGGGATTAACTAGTCTGCATGAAAATAAATTTGTCGGGATTTGTGGAGGTAGGGGGCAGAGGGGGAGGATTTGGGGGTAGAAGGAGGAATAGCATGTTACCTTGGAGGCTTCTTCACTAGCCTGGGTGTTTCTCGGGGTGTTCTCTCTCTTCCCAAGAAGAGATATGGCAGCTGAAATGCAAACTGTCTGGGTTATCTGGTTTCTAGCACCGAGGGCGGTGATGATTGTTAGTGTTGCCGGTCTTGCAGTTGGGTAAATAAGCTTTTTTTTCATCTGCATTTAAAGAGAGAAAAAATAATAATCGGCCATGTGAGACAGTGCCGTTATTTTCTTGCTGGTATAGTTTAAGTTAGTAGAAATCTCATTTATCTGCTTCTGGTAATATATGTCCCTGGAGAGCAAGGTCATCACAAATGATACAAATGAATGAATAGGGGAGATGGGAAATGTGATCTGAAATTCCTGCAGGCTCGCTCATCTCGCACCCTCCATGTGTCAAGGGAGACGGCTGTATTTACGTCATTGGGCCTTACATAAGGCTCCAGAATGCGATAGCTCCTGAGGTTGTGTGGGTCTGGGGAGGCTCCTGTGTAATTGGTTCAGCGTGTGCTCAGCAGAGAGCTGCACAGCGCTTCTGTACGACTCCGCAGCTGCACGGAAGGTTTTGTATAATGGAACCTTGATGCACCTCTAGATGTCTTTTGTTTTTCCTTGAATATCACCGTTTTCTCTGGTGTTACGGCTGTTTCAGGCGTCTTGGATTTTAGTGCATCCTAGGTTAAAAACGCTAAAGAGCGGAAGAACACAGTTAGCTTGTAAATGAGCCACCTAAGGCCAAGCAGTCAATATTTGGGTAAAATGTTGATACCGAGTGTGAACAAGCGAAATAACTGTGCTTGGATCGCTACGCCTTTTCCACGCTTTCTTGTATGGCTGCCATAAATACCTTGCCCAATACTTGTAAATTGCTTGTTTAATCAACTTCCCTACCTCTTTTGATCACATGCTTCAGAAACAGCAATGCATTTTGGAAATGCCTTGACCAATGTGCCTGTTGCAAAATTAAGAGGCTCGATGCAGAAGAACGTTCCTTGACTGTAGAACATACCCTTGTAAATAAAACCAGATCTAACTGTGCAAAGTCAAAAGTTTCTTAAAAGCAGACCTGGTATTTGCTCGTGGGGTTTTTTTGTGATTGAGCTAAAGCTTTCCAAGTTGGTTAGAGCGCTGGAAAAGGAGAATTTCAGAAATTCTTTTCAGAAGGAGACGCCTCGCAGTGATCCCAGTTGCTGCTCAGAGCAGGTAGCGCTGGATTATTTGCAGGCCTTACGGCACACGCTGCGTTTCGGTTACCTGAGCCACTGAGCGGGGCTTAGTCTTAAATAAGCAGGACACGGTGCGTGCTTTGCTGCAAGTGCAATTGTTTGGTGATCGAGCCTTAACGTTAGCCAGCGAGCGACAAGTGCGCTCGTGGCTGTTCAGCGGGCGCTGCTGTTCTTGACATTTACGTGGTGGTCTTGTGACACGCCAGGTTTAGAAGGCGAGCGGCTTGTTTTACTGGCCATGTCACCCGATAGCCGTACAGTATGAGCTCCTCGCTAAAGTCCTCTCCCACCGCGCAGCGCACAGGGACGAGCGCTTTAAAGCGTTAGAGCTCAAGGGCTAGGTGGCGCGTAAAAAACTGCCAGGAGGCTGGCGTTGTTTCTGGCAAGGATGGAGTGGGCTTGCTCCGGAATGGAGATCGTGCCCTCAGGCTGGGACTCCTGTAGTCCTTGTGATAAGAAAGAATTGCTTAAAAGCTTGCATCGGTGTTTGTCCTGCAGCTTAGTTGACATTGCTCATAACGACAAAGTTTTTTGGGTGTGATGTTGAGCATTTGTCCTTTTTAGATGTCGCGGTCCGTGTGCAAAGTAAAAGGCAGGTGCTGTTTGTGGTGTGGGTGCTATCACCCGGTCCCGTCGCCCTCCCGGAGTCGCTGTAGCTGACCCCCAGTCTCAGCCGATGGCGTCCGATCTGCAGAGTCCTGCCTGTGTGCCCGAGAGCCGCTGTGCTGCGCTGAGCTTCAGCAGCTGCTGCGCTTCCCAAAGGGCTGGACGGGAGCTCGTCTCAAAGCTCTTTCTGCGGTGCTGCTTCATTAGGCGAAGTCCAGTCCAAAACGCGGGAGTAGCTGGTCTCCCTTAGAGCGAGCCTTCGCTTCCCTCAGCATGCTGCGCTTCTGGAAAGTACCCGCAAAACACACTCCACCTGCCTGGCATCGTCTGCCTTCCCGGCTGCGGCTGAGGCTTCGGTACCTCTGTCCCACTGCAGCACTGGGAGCGGCCCCGGAGAGCCTGGACATCTTTCCTGGGAGCGGGGGGATACGAGTGGGACAGAGACTCTGCTGCTTCCCAGGATAAACGCGCGGGCTTCTTTTCCTCTCGCTCTGCGAATAATGCCTGTGTGGGCACGGGCACGGTGCGTGAAGTGTGGAAGTGCCTTTCCAAAGCCACTCTTTGTGCGGGCTGGTGGGGAGGGAGCTGCTTTTGGCCTTGGATTCCAGGGGAGGTGGGCTGTGAGGGCGGCTAACAGGGCGCTCGGGTCAGTGGTCTTTGCACGAGGCAGCAGGGCAGACCGAGCCCTTTATTTGAGCGAGGTGGGGGTGATGGTGATCTGTTCCTGTTCCATATATAGTACCTTTCTGTGCTGCCATTTTCAGTTAAGAATTCTTTAAAAAAAAAAAAAAAAAAAAGTCTTGTAAGGAAAATCAAATCCTGACTTGGCAGCCTATCTGTCTAATCTTTGGTAAATGCAGATGTGCATCTTGGAACAATTTACTCCTGGTTGTGTTTAGGGCTACCAGAGTGACTGTTTATTCCCACATATGGCGCATGGTTTCGGAAGGTAATTTAAACAAATGGAGTGCCACTTCCAATTTTTCAGGCTTGTAGTTTAGGAGCCAAAACTGCTCTCCTGGCTCCAGCTTGCCCACCCTGGCTGTATCGGTTCCCACATGGTCTGCCAAGTTTGTGGAGAACTGTCTGTGCTCCCCTTCCCCTTCCGAGGAGGCAAAAATTCCTTGGGCGAGAGCGGCTTGAGCTTCGTTGGGATGTGAAGGGAGGGCAGGGGCGCACGGGCATCGCGCCCCCGGGCAGCCCGAGGCGGGCGCACAGGGGAAGCCCCGTCCGGGCGGCTGCGCTGAACTAACCCGCTTTCTCTGCCTTTCTGGAGCCGCAGAGATTGTGCGAGCTTCCAGCTGCGCCTTCCGCTTTTGTCACGGCTTGTTGAGTTTGTTTTGAAATGGTAGTTTAGCTGTGCAGGGGTGTTAGCAAAGGCCGTTGCGTGCTGCGCTGTGTTCTGCAGAGGGAAGCTCAGCGCTTCTGGTTAGCGCTGGACGCCGGCAAACAGAGCGGTATGTCCTGGGGGGAAATAGGAAGGGTACCTTCTACTTCAGGAAGGGTACTTGGGTAACAGAAAATGCCTGTTATCTGTGTGGTGTATGGCCGGCAAGAATTCCTAGGAAATACATGCACCTCTGTGTTTTGTGGCTGTTGGAACTGGAGAGTTACTTCAATATACAGTTCTTTGGCTTTTACGCACATTGTGCTGTACTATAAGATCTGGGATAAGGAAAACAAGTCAATAGCTGCATCAGTTTCTTCTTGTGAAAGTAAATATTTTCAGCCCGTTGAAAGAAAAATCGGAATGTGTTGTCAGCTTCCTGGTGCAATTACTACTGACCTGCTTGCTGTAAGAAAGAGGGAATGCAGGCAAATGGGAAAAAAACCCTGTATGCTTATTGTTGAACCTAAGGCGTGGAAGGGAGCAATACTTACTGTACAGTCACCTCCCCAAAGATGGACAGCACTTTCCTAGACACTTGCAATGATCACCGACCCACCTCTTCTTCTGTACTGCTGTTCTGCTCGATGATTCCTTGACTCTCAAGTACTTGCTGCCAGACCATTGTGCTTTGTACATAAGGAAAGCTCAAACACTGAAAATTCAGACAGGCAAAGCTGTGTCTTGCAGACTTGTTCTAAGACCCCCAAACCGATCTGTAGATTGGCTTTATTTGTTTGGTTTTTGTTTTCTTGCAGTTCCTGCACGTATAAAAGAGGCTTTGTCCTCTCTCGGGCCCTGAATTTCACATGTACAAGGAGAGGCATTGAGTGAATTCCAGGCTGCGGCTTTGCTTCCACGTGCCCCTGCTGCATTTACCTGTATTTAGTGCATGTCTCTGACTCAGTGTTTACTCTTCAGTATTTAAACATTCCCTAGAAATTAAATCTTTTAAGAACATTATTCTTCGCACCAAGTGCTTGTAGAAGCCCAGTTGTGCAATGCCTACGCTCATGTATTGGCTGCTGTCTTACTCCCTCAGAACAGGATTTACGGTGGCAAAGCAAAGCAGCAGCCACAATTAGAATTTCAGTACTACAGCGCTGAAGTCTGCTTTCAAAATAGCGGTGTCTCTGTGCTCCAAAAATACTCCATTGTCCCTTTGCTTTGAGTTTTAGAGCTGGGGTACGTCTTGTCACACGTGTGAGGGCTGCGTTGGTGCCGAGGGCAGAAACCCCCGGCAAAACTCTCCGGCCACCTGAGTCCCTGGTTGCTGCCGGTCTCCTGCTTTGCCAGCCGCAGCTGCCAGCTTGTTGGAATAGTGACGTGTTTAATTTGCATGGACGGGGTCGCAGCGATAAGACCGTGACACCCATTGCTCTTTGTGATTTTTGGCCCCTTGCCACGTACTGTCACCAACCTGGGGTTAATGGCTGTGCGTGGTACTTCGAGAGCAGCGGGTCGCTTGGGCATTCGGTGTGGCACGCTGGAGTTGTCCTGTCCTCACCTGAATTAACTCCTCTGAGGATCTGTGTTGCATTTCAGCTCGCGCAGAAAGGGGAATCGCCAACACGAGTGCTGACTTCCCGGTTGCTGTGAGGGTTTGGTTCTCTCTGACGAGACTATGGGTGATGCTGGTGCCCCTGGTTTGCCAGGAAAGCTGGAAAGAAAATCTTCACTCTGTCCCTTTCGATACCCCTTGATCGGGGCTCTTTCCTCTTTGCAGAGGAAGGCTTACCTCCTCTGCTTCTTGACCTGCTGGGAGGACTTCTCGGCTTATCCCCCTTCAGGAGGGGAAAACGTGCGTCTCGAGGGCTCTCGCTCGCTGCCTGAGCGGAGTGAAGAGCTACCGTGTGTGCAGGAGGACTGCAGGGTCCTTGAGGCCGGGGGATCTGCGGCACTGCCCTTCGTCTCCAGGGCTCTTCCCTCTGCGAAGAAGCAGCGATGGACACGGGGCACAGGTGGCAGCACGCCCACCCGTGCATGAGCTGGTTTCCTTCCTTGCCGATCTCTCCGCGTGCACAGCAGTTCTCCGTCCCAGCGCCCTCTTGCTCGGACCACGCTGTGCCATGCTCCCCTGAGCGGCCCTTGCTGTATCATGTTCTGGCTTTGAAGTAGGTTTTCAACTCCTGAGCATGTTATCTGTGGGTTTAAGTCATTTCTACTGATAAAGGAAATCAGATACTATTGTTGGAAGTGGCTTCTAGGCTTCTCGAGTGTTGTAGCTCAGTGCTACGCCGAAGTGAAAAGCGATTCTTTAAAAAGTTGGTCTGTGCAGTTACTGCTGTGGAAGGATCTTCTGCCAAGCTTGCTTAGCTGGAAAACAAATTTAAGTTTTAAGCTAATTTTTTTTTTTTTTTGTGGTTTTTGTAGCTTTAGGAAGCTTGTTGGTCCTTCAAGAGGCAGGTACTATGTTCTGACATCAGTGGCGACTCTTAGTGGAAACAACTGCAAGGATGTTTTTGTCCTCAGCGAGCCACGAGCTTCTCTCTTGTTAAGAGTGAGGAAATTTCTGACTTGACTTAGGTATTCCCCCCTCACCCCTTGGTGGAAATATCAGTGCAGAACATAAGTTTATGATGGAACATAAGTTGCCAACCTTGCCTCTTCCTCTGGACTTTTATAAACCCCGCTGAAAGCAGAAGGGTGGAGGCAGCCAATGGTTCCCCCACCTAAGGGGGGGGTTGGAGGAGTCCGGGGAAGATCACTAGGTTGCAAACATCAGACAAGCTGAGCTTCAACTTTGCCGTTCCTGTTGTGCCCATAGAGGCTTTTGTTTTCAGCAGTGTCCCCACCAAGGTCCCGGGCAGGGCGACCGGTGGCAACGCGGGAGTGAGATCCCGGCCAGGCGATTCCCCGGGTGTGCCGGGTTGTGGAGAGCTGGGCCACCGTGCCGCCTGCTCTCTTCCCGGCAGAGATGCTGCTGGGGCTGGGTTGAGGTTTTAAGGTCGCTCGTTTTAACGTACCTAGTAAATGTCTTTCTGAGTCAGTGCAAATAATGAGAACTAGAGATGGGGCGAGGGCACGGGGGAGGCACTTTCCTGAAATTTGTGGTACTACCACTGGCATGGTTCGGTTTGCTTCCGCTGCACAGCACGTGCAAGACTGGGGCTATCCAGGGCTTGGATTTTTTTTTTTTTAATCTTGGTTGTTGAGGGTTAACGTGCTGAAGGCTTGCATTCCTTACAGTTTCACTTTTGGCTTCTCTTCCTAAAAATTTCCACTTCATTTCATAACAGTTTTGGAGTGAGGGGTGGTGATACTCTGGAACCTTTGCTGAATCTGAAACTCTTCTTTTGTGTAATCGGCGGAATGGAGGCAGCCACGGTTGCTTTCAGGCCTAGGGGACAGTGGAACAGATCTTCCTGACAATAACATTCCCTAAATCAGCTAATTGGGGGATTTTTAATTAACTGAAAGAGTGAAGATAGTAGGTAGAGGCAATGGTTTTGAGAAAAAAATTGCTTACTTGTGTATTCTTGCAACCGAAATGAAAATTCGGACATGTTAAGGTTAAAATGTCAGCAGTGCATTGGTTTGATCGTTTCTGTTCTTTTTGGAGCCAAACGCAGGCTAAAGTTACTGGGTTTTGCAGGCACGTAGTAAACGTATTATCGATGGAGACATCTTTGAAAGGTAAACCACAGCCTCTGGAGCGGGGTTCCAAGCAGGCAGTAGTTGAACTGAGGAGTAAGTGAATTTGCAGCAGAGATGCTGGGCTTGTCCGCCCCTCGCTGCTGGCCCTGGGCCCGATCCACAGACTCGCTTTGCACAGATGAGCGTTTGCCATTGCGTGGGTCTCCCCTCCGGAGCTGTGTGGATCTGGCACCGCCTGGAGATTTGAAACCCGTGGTCGTTGTTCGATATCGTGTGTATTGGTGCCTCATGTGCGCACAGATACCGGACTCTTTTGAGCGTAACCACAACGCTGGCATTGTACGGAAAGGACTCTTGGCGTACCTGCTGTAATTCTGTCTGATACAATTCGAGCTGATAACCTGGTCTGGAGAAATCTTTGCTAGGCCACGCTGCGACGTGAGAAATCTCTCTGTGAGTCAGGCTTTAATTGGCTCAGGTGCTTACTCAGTCAAAGTTCAGCCTGTAGATGTTTGGGGATATTTGGAGAGAGGAAGACGACGAGTGGCCTGGAGAAAACCTACAATCTAGTATTTGGCACAGAAGGTAAGAAACTCTTAGCCTTCGTGGTGCTTTTTATCTTCAGGTGGCCGTGCCTTTCCCAGAGCTGGGCATCTTCTCTCCGCTGGTCTGTGCCAGTTGTGCCTTAGCGCTGCGCCGCTGCCTACGTTTTCACAAAGAGGAGGAACGCTCCCAGAATGAACGTTTACATGGGCAGGAGAAGTTGCCCAAATTAAAGCAGATGTCGAATGGGTTGGCTGCCACTGAATACACTAATCCAGCCGACTAGCACGGGCTTGCAAAGCAGCGGATATTCCTCATGAATGCGTACACGTGCTGCCCTCAGCATTCGAACCGCCATGATGCGGGGAAGCCTGGGAGCCTACATCTCTACGTGCACGGAGTGGATGGTGCCTTTCATGCGAAGCCGTAAGAAAGTGCCATTTACAAGACATCTTGTGACAGGGCCACTGCTTATTTGTTCCCATAGAAACTGCCATCTAATCATGGCAAGTGTATAAAGGCTGTTGCTGGAAACGCGGTGCCTAAAAATTTCTGAATGCACCATCTAGGTCTGGCATTTTGCTTTATCCTTCGCTTCCCTGTCAAAATCTTGGTCCCTTCTTGCTCGCTGTGCTCCAGATCCCATAGCGTGAATGCATTTGGCACCTTTAAAAATAACTGCAGAAATAAATGCGATAGTATCACCTTCTAACTGGGATCTTAAGTGCGCTGGGCGAGGGAGCAGTGTTTACTTATGTACAGAAATGGAATGGGGAAAGACCTCGTCCCCTGGAAGCGCGGCCGGCCCTGTTAGAGCGTTGCGGGCTGGGGGTGCCGTGGGTGCCATTGTGCTCCCCAGCACCCTGTCCCTCGCCGTGCTGTACCGCGGGCGCAGGCCCTGCCAGCAGCAGCCTGTGGATGCACACAGAAATGTCTGAGGGATCCAGAATCCTTAACTTCTGGGCATCTTACACGAAACCTGGACTTGCTCGTAGCTGACAGCTGCCTCCGGACTTTGCCTATCAGATGAGAGGTTTTTTCCTGGCATTTCATAGTCTTTCTGGGCATTTAGCACCCTTTATAAAGGGTGACATGCAGATATTTGTGGGAAAAGCTGATGATCGCGAGATTCCTCGGTTCGGAGCCCTCGGCAGTGTCGCTGGAGCAGGCTGCAGACCTTTAGAGAAGTGCTCGTGATTCCCTGGGTACAAGGTTTCGCAGTCGCCGAGTTGTAGCAATACCAAGGCCTAATTCCCTTCTCTGCTAGTGTGCTGTACTGCTGGCGGTTGCTTTTGGTTTATTGTGAATATCCAAGTAGATTCACTTTGGTATAGAAAAGACCTAATGCTTACAGACTTAGGAAAATATCTGTGCAAGTTTGTAATTTAGGGCCCAGAATACCATATTCCCAAATGGACTTGATGGCATATGAAGTGGAACGGTGATTCGTTCCATCCTTTCTGTCGCTTTAGATTTTCTCTGATAGTGCTGTGATCCCAATGCGCTATTTAACGTTCTTACAGCCTTATTTTTCTAACCAGGAGCTATTATGCTTCTGTATATGACTGCACATAATATAACTCCATATAAAAAGTACTGTGTATGCTGGCGTTGCTGCAGAACCTGGCCTCCTCCCTGGAATGTGGGCATAATTCAGTGTAATAGCTCAGCACGAAGCCACCGCCGCTTAGGCTGTGGCAAGGCAAAGGGAGCGGGCCGCCGAGGTTGAGTGAAAGGGATTGTTATATGGGATGACAGATTCCTCTGGAGATTGTTTCTGTTTGCAAAAGGGAAGCCAAGACATCAGTGCTTAATATCTTCCAGAAGTCCTCTGCTTTAACCCTTACGGAGCCTCAGGAAAGAAATTGGAAGCCGGTGCAAAGGCTCCCTGTGGCTCTGCTGCACATCCTGGTACAGTGCCAGGTATTTTTCCTGATTGCAGCTTACGGCTCTAGGATTTCTTAGGATTTCTTGTGTTGTGTGCAAGACTGGTGAGCCAAACCAGAGATGCTCTTGCTGCGTGCTTGTTGCTCTGGTCATTAAAAATGGCCAGCTGCTCTTTACTTGTTGAGAGACCCCTTGCGTGCACCAGTGCTGGCTGCTCAGTACGCGTCTCTGACGGAGAGAGGTTCAGGTATTCCCTCTGCTCCTTGGAGACCTCTTCATCTGAGGAGTGATCTTGCATTGGGAGTATCACTTGGAAACATTCAAACCCAAAAGTACAGTATGTTTCTCAACACTTCACTTCATGCATACCATCTACTACCTTCCCTTACTTCTGAGCTTTTGTTCTTTATTGATTCAATCCATTTGCGTTCCAACCTGACTCTAATTTTGAGCCGCGTACCTGAAAGGTACCATTTTTCCTTGTCACTTGCATTTTCAGGTCACGGTTGAATTAGAGCAAAATGACAATGCAGAGGAACTTTCAGTAACACTTTTAAAGCCTGCTTGCTGTAATATCCTAGCTGTTTTGTGGAGACTTCCTACGGATATTTGAGATGGGCCTTTCCCTCCACCCCTGGTTGGTGACCCTGTGTCTCATTCCTCATCTGCTCTCAAACGAGGTCCCTGCATCGCAGCGAGTGCAGCTTGGTTTCGCAGCAGGCAGACCGTGGCTGCTGCCGTACAGCATTCTTGATGCGTAGCCTGCTGTGACAGATTTCTTCCTGCATGCGACTACATTTCCAAAACTCTGCTGCTAAGCAACTCGGTCCAAGAGCTTCGTGTCGCTCTAGCGCAGCGCCGGTGAGTAACAGCGGAGAATGATTTCCTCCAGCTCCGCTGGCTGCAGGCAGGAGCGTTTGCAACGTGCCAAATGGGCTGCTCGGAGTATGGGAGATCTTGCAGGCAGGTCTCGGCCCTGGCTGCTGGGATGAGCTGTGGCCATCAGCCGCTTCAGCTGTCGCTTGGGTCTGGGCAAAGCAACAGTCAATCAGTTGCAACTTCAGAGTTTGCAGTTGGGCTTTTGCGAGATGCTCTTACTTCGGCATGACAGGTGTTGTTAAAGCATTGCCAATGGGACATTGATGGGCTTCTCGGTTTTTAGCAACGCTGGCTCTTTGGCAGCACTTTAAATCTGGAAATGGCCATCTCAAGAGATGTTAGGAGTCAGAGGTCTGAACGGTGGTCAGTTACGGCGTGCAACTAACATCTCCTGTCCTAATACTGACAACTGGGTATTAAAGGTGTTGGGAAACTCAGTCTTGTTGGTGTCAAAGCCTGGAAGCTGACGGGCTGGCTGGGCACTGTGCTCCATCCTCCTCTGCCGGCTGTGAGAGGGGGAAGGAATGAGCATGGGGGGCATTCGCATGTGGAAGTCTCCAAAAGAAAATGTTGGTAGCTTTAGTTGTAGAGGATCCAGCAGACTTCTCCACATGGATTTTACTTTCTTATTCCTCCACTGGGCTTTTCAGAGACATTGCGAGGCAGGGACAAATGAAAGGACTCCGTGTTTGAAACAGGACTTTTTTTGAGTGGAAGTGTGGAAGTCATGTCCACAGTGCCAGCCCGCATCATCCCGGGTGTAATTCCTGCAAGGCAAGGAGACCCCAGTGCTTAATAACAGCAAGCTTTGCTCAGGAGTGGGCTCATTTTCCTGGTATTGCTATGGGCTGCTGCATTACGCTGGATATCCCTGGGAGTGTCCGACACGTGCGTCAGACTGATGCTGTAAATGGATTCACTGCAGTCTCCTCCCCTCCGCTGTCTTTGCAAACAAAAGTGTGATGGCAGAGGCGGTGTGGGAACGGCCTTGGAGGGCAACTGACGTGGCTGCGGTCTCACCTGGCCGCTCTGTACCGTCGGGGGCACCTGCCGTGCGCCCAGCTGTAACGCAGCACCAGCATTTCTTGAGGTGGTGAAGGGGTGAAGTGGCGGGGGGAAGTCTACTGTACATTTGAGTTTGCTAAAAACTTTACATTAAACACAAACGACAACGTGGAACACTCCGGCGGGGTCATGAATGCAGTTTTTGGAAGAAACCTGGAACAACCGCAGCAGCGTTGGATGACGACGATGTCCTTTCTGATTAAACTCCCCTTGGTGACCGTGTGCCAGGGCACGGGGTTGAACTCTGCTTGTGAAAGGCGTTTTGACTTTCTTCTCGACGATGGCTTTTCCTCCTCCTCCCGCCGGCTCTGTCTCCAGGCAACCCGGCCTCCCGCAGGATCCTGCCCGGTGACGTCCTGGCGGCTCTCCCCTCCTCTCCCTCTCTCCCCCTCAGATGTCAGCTCCTTCCATCACTGCCGAGCTGCAGAGCCGAGCACATGCAACCTGCTTTGTGCCTCCCCTCCCACGTGCAGCGCGATGCGCACCGCTCTGCGTGTGTGGGAAATAAGGCAGATAAAGGCAAGAACATCTTGTGTTGTCATCCCGTTTTCCCAGACCTTTCCTCCATTCCCTCTGATTTAAAACGAGGTCAGTGCCACGTCCTGATGGCCAGCGTTGCGCAGACATGGCCTGACCTTGCTGCTTGTGTTTTTGGACAAAAGTTCAGCTGCTTAAGTGCTGTATGGGTGGAGGGTGATTAAGAAAACAGTTTGAACGCGGTGCCCTGAGACAGCGGATAACCTGCATCAAAAGGGGACCAAGGTGGGTGAGCGGCCTCCCAGATCTTGATTCACTTCTTGGCTTTTCTTGTGCTGCCAGGAGGCCAAGCTGTAGCGTACGCAGGAGTCCGGTCAGTCCAAGCAGAAACACTGCGTTTGCATCCACTGGCCAGAGCAACTGGATCTGAGCCCCTTCTACACAACAGGTCGTGCTTACGTGACCAGATCTCCTTTTTCACATCGCATTTGACTAGTTAACCGGTTTACATCAATTTAAATGTACCTCCATAAGGTTCCGCACTAGTCTAACTAAGCTCATTCAAAAACCGGTTTTAATTAGCAAGAGCAGTCTTTGTGTAGTAAGTGCCAAGATTGCTTTTAATTTGCATGGAACCCATGGAGGTAGCGCTGCAGACTGTCAGCAGATCGTACGGCTGAACCACAGCACTGTTCGTTGCTGAATTTTCCTTCCTTTCACTCCAGCAAGCCCACACAATACTTGCGTCGCCTCGGTAGATCCCCTGATAATTAATGTAGGGCCACTGCTACTGCGACAAGCAAAAGCTGCTTTCCCAGGAAATTGTCTGGATGGTGATGATGTATTTTACACCTGCAGCTCAGGTTAGATTTGACCAGATAGTGGCCTAATTTGCAACTTTGGTTTTGTGAACTAATTAAAGCATGCACTGGTTTGGGAGATCGCAATCTCTGCTGTAGAAAGACTCTCATTAGATCAAAGATTCTGAGCCAGGAAAAAGACACAAAGAAGTCAAAGAAGAGCTGGCTCTGGGGGTCTGACAGAGGTGGGGAGAGGGGCCTTTACGTGGCTTTTACCGAAGTGGTTTTGCTTAAGCTAACTTTTATTGCCAGCACTGAGATGCTCTGCCTTTACAGTCAAGGCATGAAGGAGTTCAATTCAGTGACATAACTGGGCATTCAGTTTTTCCTACCTGCTCTCCGTGGACGGACGGGGGACGTGTTTAAGTGTAGTAGTACAGGCCATCACGGTAGTCTGGCGTGTTTGGGTGTGGTTTGTTGTTTTTCCTCGACTAGGAGAAACACATCATTTTCCACACCATCTCTAATGCACGATTCTGACTCCCGTGAAGTTCTTCAACTTGCATCTGTTAAGCATTGTAGTAATTTTACAAGGCTTCTGAACTAAACCCAAATTACTGGCACAAATGTCAGCTTGAAGCCGTGAAGCTGGGGGATGTTCCCCCTCTTGTGACAGAATGCTCAATAAAAAGATGAGGAGGTCAGTTGTAATGTAAACGGGGTACAATGTAAACCTGGCGGAGTTTAGAAGAGACAGGAATCAGTGGTACCCAGTGACAGGACACGGGGCAATTGGTATAAAATCGAATGTAGGAAGTTCCATCTGAACATGAGGAGGAACTTCTTTCCTTTGAGGGTGGCAGAGCCCTGGCACAGGCTGCCCAGAGAGGTGGTGGAGTCTCCGAGTCTGGAGACATTCCCAACCCGCCTGGATGCCATCCTGTGCCCCCTGCTGTAGGTGGCCCTGCTCTGGCAGGAGGTTGGACCAGATGATCTCCAGAGGGCCCTGCCAACCCTTAACTTTCTGTGATTCTGTGAATTGTGTGCATGTACCATACTTGCTTTTGTTTGAATTGGTTCGGTGTGGCTGCCTAGAATCTGGTTTGCTAAAACTTGCTCTGCCTTCGCTTCAATCCGGAGGTGTCTCCCGCTGTAGCTGAGCAGGAAAGGCGGTAGTGCCTGGGACCCAGTCAGTATCTGACCAGGACTTAGAAAAGATCCTGGAAATCTTGTCTCTGAGAAGGATAAAGGCTGGAGGTAGATGTGGTGTAGCATAAGGGATTGCTGTGCTCAAGCCGCGGCTGGCTGACCGCCTCGGTTGCAGTCTGGTCAGCCAGACGCCTGGGTGACTCGCTGGGCAGCCGTCGGTTCTGTGGCATTACGCAGTAATACCTGTGAGCTGGACCAGCTCTTCCCAGCAACCCAGACAGCCTGCCCCTGCGCGCTGTCCCTTCCCAAGGCTCGTGTGGGCGGTCTGAGGGCATGCTTCGTGGGGCGTCCCCACTGCGAGCGCAAGAACTTGCACTTCAGCGCCTTCCATTTGCAGGAGGAGGTTCTTCACACGCTGAAATGGCTTGTTTATCTAATTGGTGTCTCCAGTTATATTGTCCTTGCCTTGCTCGGCAATCTTAATGCCCTCAATGGTTCCGCAAGCCCGTGGGGTAGTTTACATTGGTGTGTTCGGCAGCCCAAGATTCCAAGGTAGCTCGGCTCTGTTGTTTCCTGCTGTAACCCCAGGTGATGAAATAATTAGGAGAAGCTCTACAGAACCGCGTGTCGCTGACCTGTGATGCAAGGTAAGTGTGACAAGCGGAGGAGAATACAATTCCTGGAAACGCGGTTCAGCGTGCGATCAAGCTTGCTCGTTGCTTGCAGAACATTATTTCTCGCTTGCGGTGGCTGAAGGGGCACGGGTGTACCTGTCACCCCTGCATCTGTCAGAAGGGAAAAAGAGGTCACCTTTGGGATCCAGTCACCGTTTGAGGCTCGTGCTGTGAAGCAGTGCGTTTCGGGTGGGGACATTCACCTCCTGTGCATGTTTGATAGTGTCTTTTTGAAAGAGAAGCTGCTGGTGTGGGGTTAGTAGGAGACTGGAAAAGGAGAAACAGGTCCTCCGGTTGTCGGCGCGGGTAAAGGCTGGGCTCCTAAAGGGTGTCGTGGATGAGTTTCCTCTGGCTGTGACGGTTCCATCCGTGCTTGTAGGCTGTTGTATTTGCACTGAAATGATGAGATTTTCTTAACTGGGTTTAGCTGGTAGGCAGAGCTGGAGATGTGAATGTGGGTTTTGTGCTTCTGTCATTGAAATCCCAGCTCTGTTCCCCTGGGGACAAGGAAAGGTCATAGCAGAGTACAGCGTTCACACAAGCAGCGTATTAACGCTGCAGCAGGCCGGGAGGATTTGGACATATTGACTTTTCTCAAAACACCATCAGTATTTTCTTCACCTTCTGCAAGACACAAGTCACTGCATTGATTCTGAAGAGGGATGTGGACAAGGTGATAACTTCCTTCCTGAGCAAATGCAACTTTGCTATGCGCATCTTGGTCCACAGTTTCCTGCCTTCAGTTGCTGCCAATATTTGCATTTGTGCCACCTCCAAAAGCCACCGATTTTGCTGCAGAATGGCCTAGTTTTGTCTGCTACATCACTTTTAGTTAGGTGGATTCTGCTCGTTAGCTAATTCTAAGGAGGAGATGCCTCTCTTTTGTCTGTGAGCTTGTCAAGAGAAGTCTCGCTGGTTCAGGACCGAGCTATTGTCTGGGTATCTAGAATGTCACTTAGAGCACATCTTTTTTGTCGAGCGTTTTCTTAGGACTAAAAATTGTACCAATTGCCTATTTGCGTCTGGAGCGATCGCTTTTAGTGACCCGAAACTCACAAGCAGACTTGTGATGACAGCTTGCCTGAAAAACATGTGCCTCTGCCACCCGACCGTCCATACGGAAACGTGGCGTTGCTGCAGAGTGACATCTATCAAACGCAGCTCCAGAAATGGGACGTGACCTGCAGGAGCCAAGAGTTCAAGCTTTGTTTTTATCACAGCCGTGTGTCCATATGCCAGTGAAGTGCCGCTAGATGTAGCCAATATGCATATCGCCTTCCCTGTGCGCGTGCCTGGCCGCTCTGCAGAGCTCTCCTGACGAGGCAGCTCTACCGTGGGGGAACCGGGAACGGCGGAGCCCGATCCGCGCTGGGGACGCGTGAGGACAGGGCAGCGCGGAGTGGCGCAGGGCAGCTGGAGGGAGCCCCGGGGTCGTGGTAGGCGCCTTGCGGCAGCGCAGTGCTCACCGTCCCGCTTGCGGCGCAGAAGGAATGGAGGATGCTGTGTTTAACATCTCAGCCTGATCGCAGCCGAGAGGCTTCCTGAGGTGTGTTGTGCCCTCACTGCTGTGCCTCCACTGCCATGCTTTGCACTTTGCATCCATTGCTGGTGCCAGGTTTAGCTTTTTGATTTTTCTTTTTAGTTTTTCAATTTTTTTTTGTCCTCTGTCTGTCTTGATCCTGGTCTCTGCTACTGGAGTTCTCCTGAAGGTTCTGTGCAGCTTTGGTATCTGCTTATTGGCGTGATTTTTACCCCTCCAGCAGCTGCTTAATCCAAATAGGCCGTGTTCCCGAGCTTCCCAAGTGTTTCTGGCAGGCAGGAGCAGCTGGAATGAGTTGTTCTTCTCTGTCTGTCCCTCTGACAGCTCCGGTTGTCAGCCCGGTGAGACTGTAGCTCTAGTGGATGGAGAGGAGGGGGCTGCTTAGCTGCCATAGCTTGGAAATGCAGAAGGAATTCAGGTGCCTGCCTTCGCATTTAGACAGGCCTTTTCCAGGTCCCGAGTCCCACGCTGGCGGTGCCTTTCCATGGGCTTGTACTCTGCCACCTGCGCTCCCGGAGCAACGCGCAGCCAGGCTGCATGGACGCGTTCGTCTGCAGCAGAACACACCCAGTGAATGTTCACCGAGGGTTTTCCAGGAGGAATTTTGAGCGGGAGGACTCCTCGGAACAATTGTAGGAAATGTTTCTCCTAAATAAACGTGTTGATTTTTTTCAATGCAGTGAATTTGTCGGTGCCATCTGTTGGCTCTTGTTACATCGAGGAGATCAATTGCTGACTTGTGGGAACGTTTACTGGCATAATTATACTTTTATAACTATTACTGATTAGACTGATCACATGGTCGCATTCTGAAAGAAGTGGGTTTTTTCCTGATTTTGACTTACGCCGCTAAAGAAACAACTGAACCGAAATGGAAAAGGTGGCTTCTTTATGGAATGATCATCCATGCAGGAAATTTTAATTATAGTTTAATTATAGTTATAATTAGATCTAAGCAAATGTGTGGCATGAAGTAATAGATGTCAGCCTCGGACAGGGTCTTTAGCTTTTTCTTTTGTTCACTGCACAGGAGAAGGAGGAAACATTTACTGGTTTATGGCTTCTTTCCACTGAAAACAGACTGTTTGCTCCTACCTTTTTCCCTCCCTGACATACTTTCCGAGAAGTGAGAGCAGTTTAAGAGCATGGTGGCTGTGCTCTTCTTGTCCCCGGGCGGCCTGGGCACTGAGCAGTTTTCTTTCCCTTCTTGTTGGCAGGGCAGTATTGATTCAAGGAAGTGTGTGTGACTATTAGCCACGCTTAGCTGATAAACAGGATGTCTATAGAAATTTAAATTCCTGCAAGCAGGTATTCTCTCCGAGTCTCTCTCCAAGGCTTGTCCCTTGCGTGGGAGGCTCTCGCCCTTGGCGTGACCGTATAGCTCTAGGGGCTACCAGATTTTAAAATCTGATCTCTGAGTGCGAAATAAGAACTTCGAGTTTTGTTTATCCTTCAAGAGAAGCCGATGTTTTTGACAGGTGGGAAATGCAAAGGCTCCGTATGCTGGGATGCGGAAAATGGTCGGCGCTTGGGGCAGCCTGGGCTCGCTGGGGACACCTGGGGGTTCCGATCTGTGAGCATTTTGGGGTGCGGTGAAAGCAGCTTGCTGCTTGCCTCTGAAGGGTAGCTTCTCTCCCTCTGACTTCGTGTGGGGTGCAGGGGGACGTGTTGATATCGGTGGTAAGTGCTTGTCCCCTTCTGGCCTCCCAGAGTTTCAGTACCTCTCCTTTGGTTCCTCAGCTGTCCCTTGTGCGTCCGCACTCATCTGTGGTTGAAATTCCCACTGCTGCTCACAAGGCATTTGCCTGGCATGCACACATACTGGGCACAGCTCTCCAGTCAAAAACCACCGAGCCGTGGCCGGTTGCACCAGCAGGAGGAAAATTGGGAAATGCAATGGACAAGCCTCATGGTCCGCAGAGCAAGACCTCCGCAGTGACTTGCAGGCGTCAGTTTGAACACCTTCCCTTCGCTCTACCCATGGTTGTTTTTAGCAACTTAACGTTTCTTCCAAATAACAATTTCTTCCTCAAATTACGAGCGCAAGTTTTAGTTGGATCCAAGAAGGAAAAAAAATTAAATGTTTAGAAATGGAGGGAACATTTTGTTAATTGGTAGCAGTATGTATGCTCCAGACTTGGCATGTATCCTACTGCCTGTGAGCTTCATTAACTTCTGATAAAAGAAGAGTTGATTTTTCAGACTCCTTTTTTATAGTATTTCATCGTTTAAGAAATTAGATCATGGTTTTCTTCCACTTCTAGTTGTAGCCGAATTTATGCTTTGTTTAATGACGCTTAGTCTTGCTCTCTACTCTGTTTTATGTGGTATTTCTAAGCGTGAGGGAATGCGCTTGACTTTGGGTTTTTTAGTGTTTCATGAGACTACCTGCAAATGGTTCTTTTTGCATAAGTAATTTTACAGAGCTCAAGTTCTAGTGGCACCACAAACACCAGCGCTCCCGTCGGCTGGAGCAGGAGACCTGTTTGCCTGGGCTCTCTGGGTACTTTCTCCGGGCGAGATGGTTTTGTGACGGCAGCAGCAGGTGAGCTGCTAGCAGGAAGAGCTGCAAGCAGGAACCGCGCGCTTGTGTGCAGAACCTGCATCGACAGCTCCGAGAATGGAGCAAACCCAGGAGGAGGAGGAGGAGGAGGAGGAGGGCGCGTGGTTGCAGGGGCTTGTTCCTGGTCAAGAGGCTTAGACAGGATGGACTTTCCCAAAGGAAGGAAAGCGTGCGCTTAGCAGGGCTGAATCCATTGTGGCTGAACCCTGCGACCGAGCGATGAAGTCAGTCTGGCTGATGTGACCAGAGAACTTCAGCCAGTCTCGTCTCTGTTGAAATCCTGAATCGTTTTTCAACGGAACAAGCATATTAACCAGCTGGGAAATGCAGGAGTGGAGAAACCAACTTGGTCTGTTCTGGAAAACCTTTAAACAACTCCTTCCCTTTGGGGGGGAAAAAGCAATCCTCTGAATCAAACCAAAGAGCACATCTCCGAAACAAACCGAATCGAGTCCCTCTGCAAAGCCCCGGGTGAAACACAAGCCCCCCACCCCTGAAATTCCCTACGCTTTCCCTTCTGCGGCGAGCGCGGAGGGGATTTCCTACTTCCACCCTCAAACGTTTGTGAGGAAGCTCTGAATTTCCTGAAACCAGAGCACCCGGTGGTTTCCCAGTCTCTTTCAGGAGACTTTTACATTTCATTAGTTGCTGGAGGCCGTTGAATGGAATGAAAACATTTTGAAGAAGCCTCTTCAGAAACGCCAGGTCTCTCCTCCTCATAGCTACTGAGGATGGGTTTAGGTTTGCCCAAGGGCTTCNATTTCATTAGTTGCTGGAGGCCGTTGAATGGAATGAAAACATTTTGAAGAAGCCTCTTCAGAAACGCCAGGTCTCTCCTCCTCATAGCTACTGAGGATGGGTTTAGGTTTGCCCAAGGGCTTCCCGTTTGGCCAAACTCACAGTAAGACCCTTCACAAGGGGACATCTTCTGGCTGGTGTTTGCGTTCCTTTGCTACGGATTCAGGTATTGTGTGTCTTGTGGGTGTGGAGTTTCAGGGCGCCGCGTGTAAAGCACACAGCGCAGGGGCAGGCAAGCAGGTGAGACGGCAGCCTGGGTCTCCCTGCCCGTGTTATCGGAGAGAAAACCACAGTAATTCCGTTCCTCTGTTTTGTCTGGCCCTACTGACCAAGCTAGATTCAATCACACGCTCTGCAACCTTGAACTTGGCCAAGAGTGTCAACTCCAGCCATGTAGTGAAGCTGGGAAATGAGATTTCTTCAGAGAAAATACAGAGCTGGGAAATGCGTAAGGAGTTTCGGAATAGTCTAGATCTGTGGATTTTCATTTACGTATTTGTGCCTGAAAATGACTCATGTCTCTTGGTAGACATCTCGGCTTCACTCTTTGAGGAAGCTTCTCTGTCGTGGTTTGGCCACCGAGGCGAATGACGGGACATTCTCTTAGCTTTGTGTATATATATTTATCTATTGGTTTAAGCTTTACAGAAACTCGTTCTGGTGGGGAAAATCCTTGTTGAAAAGCACGTAGTGAGCGCTCTCCAAGCCCCCTCTGACTCTCTTAACTTTCCCAGTCCGCTCCGGAGCATTGTCCTTGAAACCAGCCGGTGCAGATCCACCAGGGCCGTAGCGAACGAAACACGTGCTTCTTGCCTGTCTGCTGCTCGGCAGAGGATGAGCTGCAGCCCACAACGCTGCCAGCCTCGAGCAGGACAGCGGCGGCTCCTCGCTCCGTTAATCACTGCCCGTTAGTGCTTGGCAGCCTCACCAAGCTGAGTCCCATTTTGCCGTTTCACCTTGTGTCTCGGCTCTAACCCCGTTCCTGCCAGCAGCTTCTAGCGCCGAGTGCCAGACCTGGCTGCCTTTCAGCTTCTGTTCTTGCTGGAGGAAGCATGCTCAGCAACTTAGAAGTCTGGAATCGTTCCTGTACTCTGAATTAAGGGTTTCAAATGAAAGAAACAGGTTATTGTACTTGGTGCCTTTTCGGGATTCTGCTGCATTCTGCTTACATGCAGGGCAGTTATTCCCCTGGCAAGGATTTTATGATAAAATATGAAGCTTAATGTTCCCGTGCTTCAGATTGTCCCTTTAAAGATCCTAAAGATTTTTTTTTTTTCTCTTTCTCCAAACAGCTCCATGCCTGTTAGAGCAGCATTTAGCATTGCCCTTGGGGTTTGGCACTAGAGGAGAAATACACGTGTTTCAGACGGTGTGCCACTGTGCGTTTTTGTCCATGGGCATGGCACGCCTCTGTGTAGGGAGTACTTGTCCCCGTCCCTCGCGAGCGCTGGAGTCTCTTATGAGCGAGGCATTTGTGTAATTGGGCTTTGGGCTCCTGTGTCAAATCCTTCTGGTTGTGCCTCATCAGCGTTTTTCCCCGCAGTGCTGCTTTGCATGCCCTTCCCCATGTCTTTGCATGATTCTGCAGTCTTCCTTGACACAAGTTTTGTAAATTACGCTTTAGCAAAGCAACCAGGAGAGGATTTGTAAAAGCGGCTCTTTTCCCAGAGAGGCTGCCATCGCCAAGCGAGAAAACCTGCTGGTGGATGTTAATTCAGCCCACAAATCTGGAACTAGGCTGGCACACTGTAGCTGCTCGCTCGCACTGTTGGCTTTGGTGGGGAGGAGGGTACCTAGGCACTGGAGGCTGAGACCTGATGTCGAAGAAGCCGTGTGAATGTTCCTCTGCCAGCAAGTGCAGCCTTTTCTCTCAGCTCTTTGCTCCAGCAACTTATCACGCTGGCTGAGAGAGTTGCCTTTTCTCCCCTGCTAAATCAGGCCTTCTGGAAAAGATTCCTTTCCTTATTATCTCTGCGTGTTGGATGAAACAAATGACTTTGTTATGGTGGACTTGAGGCGAGGTCCTTTTTAGCGCAGAAGCGTCTCCCTGTTTGGAGTCTGACAGCTTTACTGGCCGTGCCCAACGGAGCAGCGAGCCACCAGCGCCGGGGAAGGTGGAGGGAAGAGGAGCGAGGAGGTCTTTGAGGCTGGAGAGCAGCTGACTGGAAGCACTTAGACTTGTTTAAACTACGTTAGTGTAGCGTTATAGAGCACTTCTGTTTTAAAATAGATAAATAAATACCTCGATTGTTAGAAAGAAGGCTGAACCCCCTCGTTCCCATCCCCGCTGGTAAGCGAGCGAGATACGCATCCGGCTTCGGGCCCCGAGAGCTGTTCCCCTCCGTGTGGCTGGCTGGCAGCCTGTCCCTCTGCCTCCCTGCTGCTGTGCCGATGCCTCGCAGCCCTCCGGCTGCTGCTCGGGCACGTCCCCCAGCAGTAAGTTAACACGACGACAGCGGCGAGGCTCAAGAGCGAAGCTGGGTGGTAAGATCTAGGGATCCGGTTCCTTTAGGCAAACAGAACAAATGTTTGGACTCGCTTGAAATACACCCCGGACTTTAGAAATAACTTGCTTTTCAGCACAGTGTTGGATGCCTCTGTGAACATGCCGTACTGTGGTAATGGGCAGCAGCCTAAAAATCTCACTGCCTTCTGCAACACTGCTGTCAACGAGGTACGCTTGGTAGGGAAAATACACCGAGAGCTGGGAAACAAAGCTGCTTCCTGCCCAGTTTATGGAAAGCCGTCTGGATTCTGGGAGGCTGCTCAGAGATCCCAGGCTCTCTGAGGCAGGGACAACCACTTCTGTTTTCATTCAGTGCTCAGCACAGCAGGGTCTTACGTACACTATTTGTTTTTAAAAATGCTTTTCCTAATACATGATTGGGTCAATAACCACGCTTTTGTTTCCCCTTTTGCTAGGTTGCCATAAAGATCATTGATAAGACACAGCTGGACGAAGAGAACCTGAAGAAGATATTTAGAGAAGTTCAGATCATGAAGATGCTTTGCCACCCACACATCATCAGGTTATACCAGGTAGGAGCACTCCGCAGTGGGTTTTCCGTCCCTCTGCACTATAGTTTTACACTGGGTATAGTAGTGCTTTCTCTGGGGTTACCCCTCCATTTCTCCTAGGTGAAAACCTGGGTAAGTCCTTTCTGTTTTCAAGGTCGCAGAGTACTTTGATTAGAGGGGCAGGAGGGGGGAAAGTGTGGCTAATCCTTCTGTTTTCTGGGAGATCACGCTTCTGCTGTGGGCTGGCCCCTTGCCATTTGTTTATGCCTATTGTGTGCTTTTCAGTTTCCCAGTTGAAACTGGATGCGGGCTCCCCCTCAGTTTAAGGGAGAGGGTCAGTCCCAGCCGCTCGCAGGACTGAAAGCACGCGGCTCCCCTGCTCTCCTCTGCTGCCCAGTGGCCCCGAGGACTTGCTGATCTGCTCCGTGCTTTCCTGGAAGGTGATCGATAGCACCGGCAGACCTGCTTTTGAGTATTGTTTGCAGATATTTTTTTTTTTTCTCCAGCTGATTTGGCATTTTTAGTCTGCAAACAGAACGACCGGAGACAGAATCCATGTGCGTTGCCTTTGATGCATGTGTTTTGGTGGTGCTGGTGCTCCTCTGGCCGTACCATCAAATAGAACAGCGAGGAAATGGCAACGGGCCAGAGACAAGCAGGCAGCAGAGTGGTGGGAGCAGAGGGATAAAGGAGGCCACCACCTTGGTGGAATGTTAAATGCTGCTTTGGAAGCTGTTGGGCAGATGAAGGACTCCCTCCCTGGGCCTCTCTGGTACAAGGGCTCAAGCGGTGACGTACAACCGGAGTGCGCAAAAAGCTCTGTGCGAACTGTCCCCTGTTGCTGGCAGCCCCAGTTCTGGGCCGCTGTGGGACAGAGGCTCCTTCCCAGGTCCGCCAGAGCTGACTGCCAGGTTCCGCAGAGCTACCTGCCCCTCTGCTGCCGCGGGACACTGGCCGGGGCCTCACAGTCACGGGCTCTTTTGGGAGAGGAGGGGACTTCCATCCGAGCTGTGGATGGGAAGTCAGCTCTTCTCTGGGCTGGCACACAAAGTGGAGAAAGGGCTGCCCAGGGACCCTCTCTCGGGGAAGTACTCGGGTACAAGAGACTAATTAAGATGGATGATCTCCTGTCTGTGCTGCCTGACTCGCATGGCAGGCATCAGAATGTTAAAAAGTTGAAATGCCGGGGCAAATATGCTGGGGTTATTTCCTTTTGTAATCTAATGTTCGTGCGTGTGTCTTAAGGGAGAAGTTGTGGTAACCCTCGATAGAAGCTGCTCTTCCCTAGAACCAGCTCCTGTCTGTGGAAGCCCAATCTGCTTCTCCTCTGTGCCCGATAGATAGGAGTATTTGTTTGGAGTCCAAAGAGTTAAAACTGAGTAGACGTGACAGAGGTTAATGTTTAGCTATTCTGGCCAAACCGCCAAGTGTGAGATGCTTACAGCAGGCACTGCAGAACTGTGGCATTTTTAAGGTACATAGGGAACGCTTCTCTGCAAACTGCCTCCTTAAAGCTTTCCTTTGAGTCAGAAACCCTGTTATTCAACTTGATTTATTTCATCTAAAGCTTTTGGTACGATACTGAACAGGTGACGCTTGTGGCTTGGCTTGGCGAAGGCAAGAAAAGAGTACCCACTGTGGAGCATGTTTCAGCTCGCCGTTCTTTCTGGGTACTTTCAGTGGTGTTTATTTTTAGATAAAAGCTGCTAAAACTTGGAGTTGGGGATTCAGAGCCTTTTACAGCTTTTCATCAGGAATCTGAGTTTAAAAGTCATGTTTCCTTGAGCTTACAAAACTTCAAAGTCATAGGTGAAAAAGGAGAAAGTATCTGTAATGGTAGGAGTCTATAATATAAGAGATTCTGTCTGGAAACAGAAATGCACTTAAAAATATCCCCGTAAGGGTTTTCTGGAGGCCTAGTATGTCCATTAAGTGGGAGCTCCATGTCTTGCCCTGGGACAGTTGAGTGGAACTGAGGTTTGTCTTTGTTATACTCTTGTTTTACCTTTCAGAATAATAGCCATCGAGCTGTTTTTAAGCAGCTGCAGTTGTCTGGATCAGGCACATATTTTTTTAAAATACAAAGTCTACGCGTTCAAGTCCTAATTCTTAGTAAGAAGCAGCAGTGTTGGGCTCCAAGTATGTAGCTTTTCTGTTGGGATAATAGTCCATTTCGTGTCAAAAGGTGAACTTGCACTTGTCTTTGAAACAGAGCAAAGCCAAAACATAAGCAAAATGTTTCCAGGCTTTTTCTAAACCCCTGGGAGTATGGAAATTGACTCCCTGTGTCAATTTCGTGTCGTGCCTGGCACTGAAAGGTGCAGCACTGCGGTCCTGGAAGTGAAGGACGGTGTGTTTTTCCATTGACAAAGCTGTGAAGCCTGTTAAATAAATAGCGTCCAGTTTTGGAATACACCCTAAGTGTGTACTTGCCTGAAGGCGGGTCGCAAAACATAATCCGGTCACAAAACAGCCCTTGGAGCCACCCTTACCAAATCTGCAGTCAGGAAGGCATTATTTGCTGCTGTTTGTGTGCTCAGTGTGAGTGCACGTCACTCGCTGTCTGTCAAGCGTTAAAAAAGCAGCTGAGGCCCGGCTTTAGCACATGGTGCCGTGCCCTGTGCTTTTCTTCTCTTCTCTGTCCCGACAGGGACTTTCCCAGGCGTTGTTCGGGACTCCGAGGTCATTTTGGAGTGTAGGTTTTGCTAAGGGCGACAGGACCATGCTCAGAGATGGGTCGTGCGCCCCAGGAGTCCCGTGCAGTGGCTGCGCTGCTGTGCCGAGCGCGGCATCGCGCTCTGCCTGATCCTCGCCGCCCGTGCCTGCACGCTGCCTGGCCCTCTGAAGAAACGCCATCGAAGACATCGCTGGCCGTGGCGTGTTGGACTGCTGCGGCCCCTAACTCCTAATGCTCTCTTAAAAACGTGTGTTAAAAACTCTTAAAAACGGGGTGTTACCTGGCTGAAACATACGTTCTCCCTAAAGCAAAGCCTGAGCTCTGGTTTATTTCCAAAAGGTCTTGACTCATTTGAAAGTCACTTGTCAATTCAGTGAACATTCCCCCCTTTGGCAAAATTGTGTTGGTTATTTTAGTGCCTGATTAATTGGAAAGAAGAACTAGTTTGGTCCTAGCAGCCCTGAGAAGTCACCCAGGCTGCTGGAACAAGACAAAACCGGGGAGCAAATGCTAAAGGGAGGGGAAATAGAAGAGGAGGAAAGTGCAGGTGAAACATTGTGTTTAGTTACAGATTTAGTGTTTGAAACTTGCTGTTTGATTCTGACTTCCCCAGTTCCTGTCCATTCCTTTGCATAGCTCTGTAAAGCACGGGAAAGTAATAGTTTTTTATTTGACGAAAGCGGTTACACATGTTACAGAAAGAGTAAAATGTCTTTAGTTACATTTTTTTTTTGCACACGGCAGTCTCCTTATCTGTCACTTTTCTGTCCTTGTGTCCAGGTTATGGAGACGGAGAGGATGATTTATCTAGTGACAGAGTATGCTAGTGGAGGGGAAATATTTGGTAAGTACATTTATTGCATTCTTTAATCAGATAATGCACTTGGTCAACTACAGTAAACTGAAAATAGCTGCCGCGCTTTCTTGTTTCAGTTGAGAGGTGCCCTTCAGCCTGCAAACTTTCCATTGACAAGAGGAGTAAAGAAATAAATGATACCAACTTGATGGAAAAATAACTTCCATAACCTCTGTTTCTTCTTTGGGTTTCACTGACAGGTGGTGCTGCTCCTCTTTTATGCTGACTTTGGGATTAAAGACGTTGGAAAAAGTCATCCGGTTGGATTTTAAAGTGTTGCTGAATACTTTGCTTCCCAGCAAGTTACGTGAAACTTGTTGCCCGTAGCAGAAATGCTGGTGTTTGTCAGTAGCTTTCAAAGAAACAGGCAGTCCCGCAGTCCTGTAGTATTTTGGTCTCAAAACCATGTATTTTCTTATCTTTTCGATGTCTGATGTTATCTTAGCATGCATTAGCTAACCATGTCTTCTAACAATGTTTTGGCTGAGCTTTCTTGACCACAGAAGCTGTTCTTTAAAGGGCAAAAAAAATGTATCTGTGCAGTACAGTTGCAAGAACTGTAGACTGACTTGTTAATTTGTTTGTTTTATTGCCATGATCAATAAGAAAACTCATAGAAATAGAAATTCACTTACACCGGAATTTTGTGCCAGATGACAGAGTCAGAATTTTGCAGGATTGGTCTTTACTCGTTTAGCCAACGTGAGCCTCAGAAAAGGGGGAAAATCTTTTGTGCTTGAAGTGAGCTGGCTTAAATCTGCTTCCAGACAGTGTCCTTGTGAGGACAGTCACACACAGCCTGGCAGCTAAATGGAAATACTCACCTTTTTGTCCCGTAAAGTCAGTGCAGAAGATTCGCTTTCCATGTCAGAGCCTCTCACTTTGCTGGAAGAGAGGCTGAGTTGCAATAAAAGACCAAGCTCTTAGTGAACTAAGAGAAGCCCCAAATTAAGGAAAATAAGACAACTCGAGCTGAAAAATGCTGGTTTCCAGTAACTATAATCTAATACCAGTTCCTCAGTACCTTTGTAAATGGTTGTCATGCCGCCTTCTCAACATTGTCCATGTCCTTTGGATTTCTCTTCTGAGAAGGTGACAAATGAAGAAGCAGCGAGTAGCAGCTGATGTTTGGAAAGTGTGGGTCGCCTGGTGAAAACCTGACTTCCTCCAGCTGAGTCTTCCAGTTGTTTCCTCAGCCGTGAGTCACGGTGCTGGGTGCTCAGCAGCTCCAAAGCCTTGCGAAATGCCTCTTACCTTGTGCAGCAAGCCCTAGCTGCTGCTGCAGCAGCAAAGTCACTTCAATGTGCATTAGAATTCACTTGTGTGTGGATCACCGCAAAAAGTGTACATCACGTCTTGCTTTTTCTCCCTCTTCTGTTGAGTTTGGCAGAGAGGCCTCATCTTGTTTTAAATCCAGGACTACATGCAAGCTCATACGCAAACTTGGAGTGAAGGCTCTTGGTTACAAAAATAGCCTTCTACATGTGTCGAAGTGAAAATCTAATTGCTTTCTGAACTCTTTTATGCTGTTGTAAATCCAGCTCATTAGCATGGCTAATTTCCAGCATTTTATCCCCATTGATAGCTGGGATCGGCCAGTTATGTCATAGCCCTGATGTTTTTCCAGACCGAAGCCGGGAGGTTGTGCCCCCATCAGCTGGTTTTGAGCATTTTCAGGCGCCGCACGAGGCTCCGCGCGCCCTCGCTGTTAGAGCAGAGAGGGGGAAACTCAAGTCTCAGCTTTTTGTAATCAGTTTCCTGAGCAGCCATTAAGACTTTGTTCTAACAGCGGAAGCAATTTATGGGGAGGAAACAGCAACCCATTTTGGGAAGGTTTCCTTGCAGGCGTTAGCGTCTCCAGTA
The DNA here is from genome assembly GCA_013398295.1 of Chionis minor. Classification (NCBI taxonomy): domain Eukaryota; kingdom Metazoa; phylum Chordata; class Aves; order Charadriiformes; family Chionidae; genus Chionis; species Chionis minor. The sequence goes on from VZSF01000293.1 coordinate 64,230, forward strand.
CTGAGGAGTCTCACGTCCTCACGTTGTCGAGAGAAAGTCCATCGCAGCGCAGGTTGGCTTCGCACCCACTCCGGCTCTTCCGTCGTGTCGTGCAGCAGGTGGAAGCTGGGGCTTGCCTCTTACTAGGGATAAAACATTGTCTGCATGTTGCTCCAGCACAATGCCCGTCCCGTTTGTGGTAGGCTGGTTGGGAATCGCTGGACGTGCTGCAGGGATCGCCACGCTAGGTGTGTAGGGACAGCGCAGTCGCTGTCACCCGGTCTGTTACCGGACACTGGGGAATCCTGTTAAATGTTCCAGTGCAGAGTCTGTTACATCTTTTTTTTTCTTGATGGTCTCCCAACACCTGCATGACTAGGTTTTAAAGCGTAGTGCTGAGCTGCAGAAGTGGGGTTGGGGGGGTTGTTGCTGACAAGCGTGGGTTTCTGAGTGCCAAACACTCGGCTGAGGCTGAGCGCCTCTGTAAGCTGAGTTACAGCATCCCGCCTTTGTGAACTGCAACTTCTTGTTAGAAGCAAATTTAAGTTGTTTCCCTTGGTGCTTTAAAAAGACTTCCAAAGGCTTAAACTGTACTGTACAACTGTAAATATTGCATAGGCGGTCATATAGGTTGGAATTTTTAGCTGAAAGAATGCTAGTTTCTCTAAATACCCGCAATTTAAGTGAGTTGGTGTTGGACACTTGTCTGTCTCGTCCCTCGTTGGTCTGAGCTCTGCGGGCTTTCCTGGCTTAGCACCTAGGAGAGCTTTACAACCTGTTCCTCTCATTTCCAGTAAAAGGGCTGATAGCTCCTTCAGTGGCCAAGCTGTGCTGTAAGTGTCTTTGATTCATCTGTTACTGGAAATGTTTTGATAATTCACTTTGTTTGCATAGCGGTGTATGGGGATCACGGAGAAGACTTTCTTTTGCTGTGGGCTTAGGCAGCAAAATGTAAATTGTTATTTTTGTCCCTATGCATGTTTTGCGTGTGGTTGGGTTGCTGGTTTGACATTATGAACAAATGAATGTCTCCATTTAAACATAGGGTGCTCTTTGTTCCAGGTCCCTCGAGTCTCCTTTTTTTGAGGTCAAACAGAATGTAGTCTAAAAGTCTGTTTTGATTTCAGCTGTTTACTATGAATACTGTAAAGAATCTGCAGTCCTCATTGGCAAGAATACAGGTACTCGCTTGATTAACAAAAATTCTCAGCAAACCCAACAAACGTATTGTCTGGTTAATGTGGTTAGCACGTCTGCTGTCGTGTCCCTCTCTCCCCACCTCCCGCCTGCTGCTTATCCCGAGCTTCCTGAGCACGAACTGGACAGACGCCTTCAACAACATGGTACCGCTCTCTAGAAGGTCAGGCTGCTTCCAAGATCACAAGGTCACCAAAGACGCTGGAAATGTGACTTAATCCACCACACGGAGGAGATGCGAAGCTTAAGCAGCATTTGCTTTCCAGACAGAGGCCAACTTAAAAGCACGAGGGGTCTGTTCCGAGGCAAGAAGTGGAAACTTGTGTAGCGGTTCTGTCTCTTCACCAGAAGACGCTTTTTCTTCAGCGTAGGATTTTACTGTTGGGGTTTTTTTAATGCAGAGAGCAGCATCAGGTGTTTCATTTAAGTACAGAGAACAGCGACCGATGTTTTTAAGGGTTGTGAAATGAAATCATGCCTGCCTTCCTTTCTGGAGAACACGCAAAGGAGCAGCGCCGTGCGCCTCTTCAGCTCCCGAAGAGCACGCTGACACGCGTACGACCAGCGGCGAGTCTGTGCTGCCGGACTCGAGATCAGCGAGCTGGCTCCCAGCTGAGCGTTCAGGTCCTCTGTGTAACCTCCGCTGCATGAGAGGTTTATGCAGACTAAGCTTGCAATGGTTAATTTTGGCATACAGTTGCCCTTGGTGGTATGTGAAGTATTCTGTAGCTTCATTGTTTCTGTCCTTCCTCTGGAGCTTGTGCAGAAATGTCAGTGGTCTCCAAGCCCTCTGCCTACGTGCAGAGCTCGGGGACCGGCCTCCACTCGCATTTCTTCATGAAAAGTGAAACTTCACGCCTAACCTAAAAAGATTTTTATTTTTTTTCACAGCCTAAGCAGGACTGAGTACTAAACGGGGCAGCGGTTTTCTGCGTGAGCAGAGGTCTGGCAGGACAGCTGCCGAGAGCACGAGTGAAGGGCGCAGGACCGAGCGGTGCGTGTCACCCTCCGTGCGCGGGGACAGGCGAACCTGCTTTGGGCAAATATGTACTTAGGAGAGAGCCTAGTAGAAAGGCACCCGCTGCAGTAGCTGGATTTGATTTCTTGTCCACAGGAGAATCTCTAAAATATTTTCCAAAAATGTTGAGAGATTGGAGCCTTGCACTTTGTTTTACGAGCGCCTGCTGTATCAGCAGGCGGTGTTCCCAAATTTGAGAGGACTCATGACTTTGGCTTGTTGAGGAGCAGAGCTGCTGTCTATTGATCAGTGCTCATGCTTACATTGGAGCAGGCCCTTGCTTAATTCCGCTTGTTGGTCTCCCGACTCTTTAGAGTAATAAATTTATGACCATGCAAATAACTTAATGAAATATGACGGGGCTATTTGAGATAGTAAATGTTGCTTCTCCCAGCGAGTGAATTGAGGGTCATATTGGAACCGGTGACGGATTTCCTTCCCCAGCCCTGGTTCGGATTTGCTCAGGGAATAAGTTTATCTGAAGATTAAAACTTAATTGACAAGTTCTTTGAAAAACAACTTCACTCTGTTGTGCAACATGAGTAGTCAAACGGAGGCAAGTAGGTTGCTGCGCAGTCAGGAGCCAGCAGAACTGCTTTGATGGATCTTGGTAATTAGTATTTACTGCAAGGCAATTATGTCGCAGGTATTTTAATTAACGGGTGACTGGGAAAAATACAACCACCTGATGAGAAAGCTTCGTAAGTGATTTATTTTTATTATTTTCAAGAAGAGATACCTCTGTCAAGCTCTCCAGTTCAGTGGATTTTATGGAGTGAAATGAACCGCTTCAGCCTATTTTCAGCCCGAAGTATTTTGAGGCCAACTCGGTGGCCCAGCTGAGAAGTAACAGCCTCTTGAAACGGGCAAGGAGACAACAAGCCCCCGGGTTTGGCTTGCTAGTGCCTCTGCCGATGCGCTCTGTGGCCTGCGCTGGAGGGGAGAGGGATGGAGCAAACCTCCAAAGCTCTTCCTACGAGCTGGGGAAGGTCGGGAACCCTCATGGTCCCACGTGTAGTTACTGGGGGCTCTCCAGGATGCTTCTCTGGCTTCTCCTGTATTTTTGTAGCACTGTCCTCAACTCCATAATCTTGCAAACAGGTATTCCTACCCTTATCTCTTACCGTGCCACATCAGTTTTAGCTAGATTTGGTTGTAGGGTAGGGAGATATTAGGAAAGGGTAATAATTGGATTTCATAATTCAACTGCCACTTGCTTTGACTTTTACATTTTTCCTGGTAGAGTTTTGTTGCCTGTTCTACGGATGCTTCAGGGGAGGGGGATGCTTTTTCTCCTCCTTTCTCTGCCCTTTCTACTGCCTGTCTGCTGTCTGTCCATCCCACTTGCAGGGCAGTATGACAAGTGGCTTCTGTAAGTCAGGGGCTTTCAGGTTTTAAGTGGATTGATTTAAGCTGGGTCGCTGCTGTACGCCTGCCTTTATGGTCTCTTAGAGGGACTTTTCCTCTCCATGTGGGCAATGGTAGCTTCCAAGGAAAGCGTAGCTGGCAACAAATACTACCTCTGAGTGAGAGTATAGATTTTCAACAAAATATTTGAGAGTGCTCAGATTTCCGTAGTAGAGTCAAGCTCCCTTTTTATAATGAAATGCATTCTTGAATATTGCGCGTGTGTTTTTGCACCAAAACAGTAGCCAATGCCCAGAGACTGGTTATGAGCGTCAGGAACCCCTGCACAGGTTTTGAAGTGTGTGCCATGACTTTCTTTTGTTGCATTGCAGGAGTCAAACTGTTCCTGACGCTGTACTTATGTACGGAGTTGCAGCGTTCGTAAGGGGAGCTTGTGTGCTTTAGGAGTGTTTAGCCTGGCTCTCGGCCCAGCTGTGCCTTGTGGAGCCCCCTGTGTCCACCAGAAGCGGGAGAGCGTGGGTCAGAGCCCGCTGTACAGGCTGCTGGAATGAAGCTGGCATAAACTGGGGAGCACGAGTGGGGTTTCACTGCCATCTGGTCACGAGTGGCTTTCCCTCTGCAGAGGGATGGTGCTAAATAGTTTCTGCAGCGGGTAGGTTTTCAGCTGGAAAGCTGAAGTCAAGGAGCCAGCTGTCTCTGTAACTAGCTGGGACTTCACTGGTTTCGGCAAGAGTTGCTTTTCATGAGGCTTGTTACACCAAAGACAAATTTCCTATGAAAAACCAGAGGGAAGGAGGGATGGCTTGTGGCTGCAAACCTGCACCTCGCACTGTCGAGGTAGTGTGGCATGAGGCTTGGTGTTTGACTGAAGGAAAAGGTTGAAAAAGTCTTATTTTTATTTTGACAAAGATTTTCTACAACCTTTACACTTTTCACAACCGGTTCTGATTTTCCAGCTAGCCCTGTCAGGTGTCCTCTAAATAATTTAGAAGCAATTTTGTAATTTTAAAGTGTTTCACTTGGAGCCAGCCCAGGTGAGGGCTGGTGTGGCAGCACTGTGCCACAGTCCCTTCCCATGGAGCTTCAGCGGCGACCCTGTCCGGTGTTGGAACCTGGAGAACACGCTGGTGCCCGGGGCATTCCCCATCTCCATCCTCCGCACCGCTTGCCACGAGTGTGCGAGAAGCCCCTGTCTGCGCTGTGCTGCCTGTGTGAATAACCGCTCTGTCCTTCGCTTCGTCCCTTACAGATCACTTGGTGGCCCACGGACGCATGGCAGAGAAGGAAGCCCGGAGAAAGTTCAAGCAAATAGTGGCTGCTGTCAACTTTTGTCACTGTCGTAATATAGTCCACAGAGATCTGAAGGCAGAAAATCTACTTCTGGATGCTAACCTTAACATCAAAATAGCAGGTGAGCTAAGACGAGCGGTGTGGGAGGAAGGCAGCTGCTTTCAGAAGTTAATAAATGTAGGCATTGGCTGCTTCCAGGTATTCAGAAAGAAGGAAACGCAGTGCCGCTAAAGGAAGCTTTGGATTTCTGTGTGGCCTGCTGCCCAGAGCTGAAACTGCCAGGTTGTAGCCAGGAGATTTATATGTCCCTTCAAGTAATGCAAAATAGACGAAGAAAAAAAACCCAGGTTTGGCTTTGTAGGCAGATATGCGGCTATAGATACTGCAGTCTTCCAATACACTGGATAATGAGCGAGACTAATATTAAAAAATGACCTTTTTTTAAGTCCTGCTGCCTGCTTAGGACTTCTTTGAAGCAGGTCAGACTAGGTGAGGGAGAAAGAGCAGAAACGTAAGGCTGGCAAAGAGCGTGGTAAAGCAGTGAAAGGAAACGGCAGTCTTGGAGCCATTTCACTGTGCTGCCTGACAGAGCGAGAGAACGGCCCCGGCGCGCTGGGGATTTTGTTCATGGTGGGGAGAAAAGCTGAAGTTACTCAATCAACGGGCGCTTACAGTCTGTTCCCGGGGTTTTTCGCCGCTAACTGCCCTTCCAGAGAGCCCGCACCTCGGGCACTTCCCAGACTGACCTGGCGCAGGCTCTGCCCGTCCGTGATCCTCTTGTGCACGCGATCGAGCCTCGGCTGCTGAGCTCTCTGGTGCGCTGAGTAGATTGGACTTTATTTAGCTTTGTGGGATTATGTAGCAACCGATTGGAACAAGAGGATTTAATGCCGCCCCGGTCATCTCATTTCATGTGCTTTTGCATTGGAAGAGCTCATACTTACCATTTAATTCTGCTGGAGCCTAATGCAGAGCATTTTTGGAAAGGGCTTTGTTGCCCCCTCTCTTAATAGGCTTCCTTGGAGAGCTTGTCGGCTTTTATAAGGATTTATAACTTGATTTTATTTTATTTATATGTATTTTTAAAAATAGCTTAGGGCTACAAAACTTTTCAGTCTAGGAGCAATTTTAATACTGCGAGTTGTGGATATGCTTCTAGCTTGATAGCGTCTTGGAGAGAGAAAACAATCTTGTTTGTCGTGTTACTGTTCTCATGTACCATCTGTAGGTGTTGCGTTAGAGTTTAACATTTGATTTGTAGTCAAATGATCAGTAATTTCTTAGGTTTCTCTCATCCTCACTCTGTGAGGAGGGAAGGGGGAAGGAGGGAAAGGAGCGAAGGGCTTCTGTGAAACTTCTCTGGACACCCAATAGCATAAACCACATCTTGCTTCGCTTTGGCAAGGACACTAACCTGTGCCGGGAGCAGAAGATGAGTAAGAGACACGTCCCTGACAAAGTGTGAGTTGTCCGTGGGGTTTCCTGTGTGCTGAGTGAATCTGCCTTGCGCTGTGCGGCGTTCCATGGCCGGCTGAAAGCCCAGTAGCCCACGCTGCGCTCGCAGGACTGCGCTGTCTGCAGTCACCGGGAGAAATGTGCAGACAGCGGGCAGAAAGCGGCTCGCTTTCGCCAGCCGGACTCATTCCCTACGGCTGGGGAAGAGCTGAAGGAGGGAGGGCAGCAGCAGGTGCCTGTTGGTGACGCCGGCGCGGGGCAGCAGGAGGAGTTGGGGGCAGGTGATGGGGCTGCGGCAAGACCGGCTCTTCAGGAGGCCTTTGTGAGCAGCGCTTTCTGCTATCTGTTTTGTGCAAACAGATGTGCTAATGATTTGAGGCCATCTTGTGTTCATGGGGTAAAATCTAGTCCGTGTGTAGGAGGGGCTGGTGCCTAGCAAATAAAAAGAAAGAAAGAAAAAAATCAAAAACTAACCCAGGTAGAAACTGGAATACGGCTGGATTTCCTACAGAAATCTCCTCAGGAACATGCTGACAAGCGCTGTGAATGTCTGAAAAATTGCGGAAACTTTTTTTTTTTTTTTAATCTAAAAGAGTTGGAAACTGTTTTCCTTCCAGCTCTCTGGTCCCAGAATGGACTCTAGAAGATAGTTCCCACCCTGGTGGTAGTAGTGTTTTACTTGGCAGGAAGACGTAGTAGCGATTTGAAAAGTAGCCTGGAAAAGCTGATTTATGGTATAGGATTTTCCATGTATTGAGTTTTGTCCCTATAACTCATCAGTTACAGCTTGACACCGGTTCTTCCATTGTTTCAAGAGCAAAAAAAAAAAAAGAAGCGATGGCAACTGATCTCTGTCACACCAGACCTCCCAGAATAAATACTGCAGAAACGCACAGAGCACTGTTCCACGGGGTGGAGGATCAGCAAAGCCTTCACCACGGAACCTGCTCACGGCGTCTAACTCGAGCTGCTTTAATAATGCATTTAATGTGTCTATAGCTTCGTCAGCTGAACATGTGGAGTGTCGTCTGGTGGGGCCGGTCAGTTCTTATCGCCAAGCAGCAGATAAAGCTGGAGAGACGGCGTGAGCCGGTGTGTGATAGCGAGCGCAGAGCTGAGGCTGGGACTGCAGCCTCGTGGTTCTCCTGACACCCCTGTGTGCAGCGCTCAGTAACGTGGGTAATTCCATCCGCGTTTGGAGCCTGTCAGACCTTTCAGGTTGGCACCAGCGGGGATTTTCGAGCCAGTTAGTGCTGACCTCCATTTGCAGCTGCGTGTCCCTTGCTCAGCGTTAGCTGGGGAGGTGCCGCTTGGCGAGACAGCGCAGCAGTGCCCGAGTGGGCTGATGCCGCCATTCTCGCTCAGCGGTGAGTCCAGCTGTGCTTTTTAGGTTTGGGGTTTTTTGATTGATTGCAACTATACTATTTTTCCATAAACAGCGAGGTACAAACGCTGTTACCCTCGCTCTCGTTTTTCCCATGGATGCTTTTTCTCCAGTGTACCTTCTCAAAGTCTGAGTCAGTAGCTTCTGGCACTCTGCTCACTTGTGCTCCCAGGCAGAGAGTTCAGCCAGGAGTTGAGATTATTGCTAAATACCCAGCCCTTCCTGGGGTATGGTTTCAGAGAGGAATCCCATCTATGCATCGTTTTGCATTCGTTTGCGAGAGTCTGCTCGCTCTTTCACCTTCGGAGGATAAAAGTCCCTGTTGTGCAGCTACTAAAGCCAGCTCCCTGCAGCTCCGCTCTGAGGAAACGTGAGGGACGAGGCCCCCTTTTTTTTGGAGCACAGAGATGTTTTCCCTGTGTCACATGATCGCGACTTTTACCTTGCTCCTTAAAAATGCCCTTTTCCCTCCACATCTGTTTGTGAAATAAGACCTGCTTGCTCCCTGGGGATTTGGATTTATATGTCTTTCCTTGGACCGGGGTGACTTGTCGTAGTTTTTAAGAAAGTTTATTTAAATCACTGTTCGGGGGTTTTTTTGTTTATTTTTAGATTTTGTTGCGTTGCTTGTTGCTCAGGGGTTTTCAAATCCTCTCCCTTAACTTCTTAGGGGGCTTTGAAAAAGCCTGCTGTTTTTCCCAGCCTTCCCCTCAGCTCAGGACACGCAGGTGGGTTCTGGAAGCTGTTCCAGCCTTTGAACAGCGCGTGGTGTAAGACAGAGCCGTCTGGCTCCGGCTCCCCGCGGAGCCGAGCAGCGTGTCTCACCCAGACCCGGAAAGTGCTGAGTACACTGCTGAGTGCCACAGCTCTCCACGCGGAGAGCTTTTCCAGCCTGAAATCCGGGGCAGCCGCGGGGGGAGCGCAGGAGTGCCAGGACCTGCGTCTCTGCCCTCCTCGCCTGGCTCGCCGAGGAGAGACTCTGCGGGGCGGTGCGCTCTGTGCGCCTCCTTGCCGCTGTCAAGAAGAGCCGTGAACCCCTGGACTAATTTCAGCCCCCTGTGGAAGAGGGGTAAAGTTTCAAAGACGGCCAATCTCCTGCAGCTCGGACGAAGCAGAGAAGGTTGCAGGAGGCAGCTGTTGCATGTCTGTTCGGCAGCGACGGTGGCTGCCAGCTGGCGTGGCGCAGCTTTGCCCTTCCCTGCCGCGCTGCCGTCAAACGGGGCTCACCGGCGTGAGCGGGCCGTGGGGCTGGTGCCGGGCTGCACAGGACAGTCACCGCTTTGAAAACACGACTGGTTCTCAAAATGCTGCAGAGCCCACTTGAGTACACGCAAGGCCAAAAAAAAAAAAAAGTAACTAAACCGGAATAATTTGCTCAAAACATGTGAAGCACCAAAATTCCAGTGTGTTCTCACGCAGGCGGGGAGAGCTTACATCTAAACTTGACTGCAAATGCTTTGTTGTTAGGAGATGGAAGTATGTTTGGTGCTGTAGGCTTTTATTGCCTGCTCTGGTAGCCGTAATTCAGGCGCTTGTTACACAGCGTACCTTAAACGTGAGACAGAACAGCTCAAAAGCTTGCAGAGGTGGAACAGACAATTGTGCGGCTGTGTACTATTTCCCTGAAATAGTCCTCCAAAGGCTAACTGCTCTTGTGTTTTGGAAGTTTAGATGACTTCATTTCCGACAGTAAAAGCCCCAAGGATGTTTAACTGCCTTGTTTTGATACTGCGATGCTGTTAAAGAACACTTACCATCTCGGTGCTGTGTTTTGAGGTGGGGTTTGAGCAGCGTTGTCTGTACTCCAGGTGTGTCTGCAGCAACACACCATGCCAGGTGTTCTTCCCGAGCGTCAGCCGTCTCCGTGCGGAGCTTTGCCCCTGCGGAGAGGTGGGAGCTGGCGCTGGCCTGGCCGGTGGCTCACTCTGGGCACTGGTGTAGAGGGACTTCTGTCTAAACGGCGACAACGGTTTTCCTTTCAGCAGCGTAATACCGAATGTGTTAGGGCAAACCTGCAGTTTTATGTGATTTAGGAAAACCAACCTTTCTTTGGCTAAAGAATGCATGCCGAAGTCCCTGTCTTTTAAAGCACGGATAGGTGACTGCAAGCAAAAATAAGCAGATATAAACAAAGATGAATTTTCAAGGTGAATGTGTATTTATTTTAAGAAATGGGAAAAAACTCTTGTGCTATTGCATCTCAAATATTCTTTACCGTTTCTATACATGTATTAAAATAAGCATTTTTACTCAAATTCTCCTTGCGCTGTGTTGGGATCTTGCGTTTTACTGACAGGTAGGCAGTCGGTTGTGCATTGTCCCAGATATGCTGCAGTTCCGGCCAGTGACAGAGTCAAAATTAATCTTAAGCTCTCTGTAAGAGATTTTGACTTTCTGCAGCTGCCCTGTATGGGTTTTTTTTGCCACGATGTTTTTTGGTTTAATCAGAATTTGCAAACTGAGTGTTTCTGGCCCTCCTTGTTTTTTTCCAGTACTTCTCTCACAAGCCTGCCGTGAGGAGGTGCAAATGCCATGAAAAATGTCCTCGTTGCTTTGGGTCCCCGTCCGAGTGCGTTACTGTCACTCACCCTCCTGCTGGCACACTTCTAGCGGAAACACAGGCACAGCAGTTTGCAGATAACCTTTGTGGCACCGCTCCTTCTGATGGAGCTGCTGCTAAGGGCACCTCCTCCCTGGGACCTGGAGACACCTCTCTGTTACTGTGTGGTTGCTGCTTCTCATTCGAGGCAAAAAAGAAAGACGTGATTAATGAGGATTCCTTCTTTCCGTAAGGAAAAGCTCGCTTTTGTTGAATCCCGACTTCCATTTCTTTACTCTCTTTGCAGTCCAAGTCCCAGCTATGTGCCGGGGGTGGCAGGTTAATTAGCAGAGAATGCCATTTGTGCCCACGTCAGCCAATGCCTGACTGCCCGTGAGGTTACGACCTTTCTTTTAATTTCTCTTTTAGGATTTATTATTTGCTGTTGGTGAATGATTTGACTTGGTTTGTAGAGCTGCCCGCAATAACCAAAGTTTCCAGCTCTTGTGGTGCTTTCTGGAAAATCAAAATTATCTGTTTGTTTTCCCTTTGTCTGCCTTCAGTCCTTGCTGGCGGCTGCCCTGCTATTAATGAAGTTGTGAAACTTGACATTGGAGAAGCTGAAGGTTAGAAATTAGCCCAAAAGATTTATGTGGGATTTCTTGAATATAAGGTGGAAGCCTCGTTCCAAACCATCCACCTGACTTGCAGCAAGCCTAGTTGATCTGATTGCTGGTGTATTGACTCCAGCGTGGAAATCACTCGGCTGAAAAGTGAAGAGTAAACTTTTGGAAATTTCTTTGTGTTCTGCAGCATGGCTGTAGTAGGTGCAGCAGGCCTAAGTTGTGGTGTTTTCCAGCAGGTTGCTTAAAATGGGGTGTGTTTTACACTGTATGAAGCGGACGTGCCGCTGTTAATACTTGATCATCTTTGGTCTCAGTACGGAGAGAAGTTGCACAGTGGCCAGGTGGTTTCAGCGTTTCTTACCTCTCTTGCATCTTGTTTCTCTGACGTCTGTGTATCAGTTAGCTGTTACGGGGTTGTATGTGACTGTACTACACTCGGCAAATTACTTAAATACCATTTGTTTAGGACAGTTGGAGTGGATCGTATTCCTCTAATTGGTTCTCCTTGTATCTTCCAGATTTTGGCTTCAGTAACATCTTCACGCCTGGTCAGTTGCTTAAAACCTGGTGTGGGAGTCCTCCCTACGCTGCTCCAGAGCTCTTTGAAGGGAAGGAATACGACGGGCCAAAGGTTGACATTTGGGTACGTGATGAGCCTCTTTCTCTCTTGCTTCGATCTCATTTTTGCTCTGTTTGATGTGCTTTGTTTCCTGAATTCTTAGTACGTGTCGCTGAGAAAAGCCCCTGGTATGGCAAAAAACCATTTTTTCGAAGAAGAGTTTATAAAATCTCATTGTGGCTACTATGTGATATGCTTTGCTTATTGGGAGGCATGCTATGGGATTTGCTTTTTCTTCTTTATTACTGTTTTACTCTATTCAAACAACGCTTACTGCAGTTAACGGCAGTCTCGTGCTCTCTCCCTGTCCCGTTGCTGATGTGACCTTTCTGGGCGCAGAGTCTCGGCGTCGTGCTGTACGTGCTGGTCTGCGGCGCTCTGCCCTTCGACGGGAGCACGCTGCAGAACCTGCGGGCCAGGGTGCTCAGCGGGAAGTTTCGCATTCCGTTTTTCATGTCCACAGGTAAGGCGGGCGCGTGTCGCGGTGTGCCTGCGGTGCTGAGCAGGCGCTGGTCGCGTCTCTGCTTACAGAGTCCTCGGAGCACTTAAATTATAGTATACGAGTTGATTTATGTGCCAGTGAAGTGGTATGCCAGGAAGCTTATCCGCTGGATGGTGGTTTGTAACATAAGCTAAAATGAGTTCTGAATCTAGAATTTAGAAACTGAAATACTCGTATTTAAAGTCTCGGTTTTCATGTATATAACTGTGCAAACTGTAGCAGAAATGTTAGCAAAGATACAGTCTTTCTAAATTTTGGGAAATGTGAAAGCTAAAAATGGAAGAGTAATTTAGGAATGTAGAGGCTTTCCCTATACCTGCTTTAGACTAGCAGCTTTTTACAGCGTTATGGCACATGAATTTCCAGCAATAGCCCCATCAGAGGTGAACGTCTGTGTCCTGTTTCTGATGCTTCTGGATGCTCGAGTAATAAATCTTGTTTCTGAAAAGTGTGATTAAGTCTTAGAAAAACCCAACTTCACTTAAGAACAAGTCGTATGTAGGTACTTTGTTGCCTCCTCTCAGCTTAAGGAAGAAATTTGCATGGGCTGTGCGGAGTTTCCCAGCTGAAAGTTTCCTTGCCTGCCGCCTTACTTGGGGAAGAGGTTCTTCTCTTCATACAGAAAACGCTTGCAAAAACATGGGGTGCTTTTAAAGCAAGCTTAGATCCCACCCCAAACGGGAGAGAGCCTGGGCAGCCCCCCATGTTGGCAGCACGCACCTGATACAGTGGGGAAAGCATCCCCAGTGAGCTGTTGCCGAGGGAGGAGCGTTCAGAGGATACTTTGCCCTTCAACCCCCAAAAGCCAGCCGTGTCCCCCGGCCGTTGCCGGCAAGGCGGGGAGGGACAGGGTGACAGCGTGCCACCTAGGGGCTCCAGCAAACAGCACAGCGGCCCGGTGGCCTTGGGTGGCTTCCTTCCTTCCCAGCCGGGGAAATCAAATGTCCGCAGCAGAGCGGCACATCGGGACCGGAGGGGTGCGAAGGGCAGGAGGAGAAGCGACGCTTCTGCTGTGTATGACTTCCACGGAGAGATGCCTCCCGTGGAGGCAGTGCGAGGCTGCCTCCTGCGGAAGCCCTGTCCCTCCCGGCGGGTTACTTGGCCTCTCTCTTCCCCGCAGAATGTGAACACCTGATCCGCCACATGCTGGTCCTGGACCCCAGCAAGCGGCTCTCCATGGAGCAGATCTGCAAACACAAGTGGATGAAGCTTGGGGAGGCTGACGCGGAGTTCGACAGGGTGAGAAGCAGAAGCGAGCTGCTGTGCGAGTTGGGTCTGCTCTGTGCCTGCTGGGCTGCAAGTGGGCTCCGGGCACGTAGCGCTGCAATGTTCCTTTCAGCGGGTTGGGAACTCTCATTCCATGCGCTGGTGTGCTGCCTTTCCGCTTTCTGTGTCTCCGGGTCTTGCTTTCCACATTGCTCCTCATCTGCACGTATTTTTGTCGCTTTCCCCGTGGCGTCGAGCACCTAAGGCACTAGGTTTTGAATTGGTGTGCCGTCAGCCTTCAAAGCTCGTGCCAGCTTGCAGCCCGAGCTTGGTGCATTGGTTCTTGAGCGCGCTGTGACTCATCGGCGTGCCTTTGGGAATGTCAGCTCTGTGTCTGTCCTCTTGCAGCTGATAGCAGAGTGTCAGCACCTGAAGACTGAGAGGCAGATGGAGCCGCTGAACGAGGACGTGTTGCTGGCGATGGTGGACATGGGGCTGGACAAGGAGCGCACGATTCAGGTAGGACACCACAGCTGACAGTCCTGCTCTGCCTCTCCCCAGTGGAGATCAAACACCCGCCTTTGTTGCTTGTCACCTCTGGTAGCTGAGCAACCTCAGCACAGTACAGAGCGTATTTTGTTGCTTGACAGAAAAACCTGACTGCTTTTTCCTTTTCCTCTTCTAGTCGTTAAGAGCCGACGCTTATGATCACTACAGCGCGATCTACAGCCTGCTCTGCGACCGCCTGAAGAGACACAAGAATCTGCGCATTGCAGCGTCCCCGAGTATACCACGGACCATGACCTTCCCCACCTCTGCGAACATCCAGGTAGGTCCTGCTGGCATAGTGTTCCTCCAGCCCTGGAAGGCCAGCCAGTCCCTTGCCTGCTAAAGCCAGAGTCGCTTGTGCCTGGCCTCATCCTGGCAGGAGTGGCAAAACGTTCCTCGTCTGAGAACTTCGTGTGTATTTAGGGTGCCATAATCCTGAGCTTAGGAACAGTTTGTTCATTGGCTGTGGGTTTAGCGAATACCCTTCAGCCAAAGCCCTGCGTTAGCTTAGTGACAGAGGAGGAGACAGCGTGAGGGTTGCTGGTTGGGAGCTAGAGTTACAGACCAGGGCTGCGGAGAATTGAATTGAACCCCTTGAGAATTAAGAATAAACAGATCTCCACTGGCTCCAGGGTAGCATCCCTGTTCCCAAGTGCTTAGGTCTGTGCACTGGTGTTAATCCAGCGGCGTTTGCGGAGGGGTTGTAAGAGATGCTGGCTTTGTGTCTTCTGATTTTGATCTCTCTGCTCAGCAGACAGAACAGACAGGCAATACCATGAGCATCAATGTGCCCCAAGTCCAGCTCATCAACCCTGAAAACCAAATTGTGGAGGTGAGGTGCACCCCTTGATGACCCCTGCGAGTTCTTTTCCCGGGCTCGCATTGAAGCCTTTTGCCTGACCCTCGCGTCGTATTTCACCATCTCTAATGTTTTGCCTGCCCAGACTGATGGAACCATGAACTTGGACAGCGACGAAGGGGAAGAGCCGTCGCCTGAAGCTCTGGTCCGTTACCTCTCGATGAGAAGGCACACAGTTGGAGTCGCTGACCCACGGTTAGTGTTGGACTTGTAACTCCTGGAGGGAGGATTAAGGGAACCTGAAGATTTACTCCTAGTACTCCTAGCACATGACTTTGGTCCTTCTGAGATGTCACAGATTTATTCCTGTGCTGCATTGGCAGGTGAGAGGCTAATGCCTTAAGGGCACTTCGGGGCTCTGTGATATGTGAGAGTTGATCCCTTTTGGACCAGCAATGGTCTCCGCTTTCTGGGCTGGCAAATGCACGTCACAGCGTGCCCCTGGGTCCCAGGTCTCTGCTTCACTCCAGCCAGGCCAGATGGCCATGAGTGCGTGTATCTGTGTCATAGCTGGTTTCAAACCTTTGGTTTCCTGCTCGGGCGTGGTTGGAGTTATTTCTGCAAACTTTGCTAGATGCAGAAAGAAATTCAAGGTGTCTCTGTAGCAAAAGCGTTCCTTTAAACGTCCGAGTCCCGTTGCACAACTTGGTTAGTATTTCAGATGAGGATGAGATGCTTTCCTCCTCTTCTTCCTCATTAGCTCTGTGTAAGCTAGAGCGGTGTTCACTGGTGTGCAAACCAGTTTCTCATCTAAGCTGCACTGCTGCCAAGTCTTAGGTGAAGTTTCTGTGATCAATGTTATCGAGGCTAACGCAAAGAGGTAGTTCTGGCAAATCTCAACTTGGAGGGGAAAAAAGAGACAAATAAACATCAAGGAGTGGCTTGGCTACTCTCTGTGGCCGTTTTGCAGAGCAGTAAGAAGCCTTTTTGTGAAGGGAAGGCGAGTGCCCCGGGCCCGTTAGGTGGTTCTCTTTGCATCATTGCTAATTCGCTTGTCTGTATGTTTGATTGCACAGGACGGAAGTCATGGAAGATCTGCAGAAGCTCCTGCCTGGCTTCCCCCGTGTAACTCCTCAGGCTCCGTTCCTGCAGGTGACCCCAAATGTGAACTTCATGCACAATGTGCTGCCTAGGCAGAACCTGCAGCCCACGGGTCAGCTGGAGTACAAGGTACTGACCCGCGCACGTGCTCCCTGCTGCAGTGTGGGGGGGTGTTTGTGCTCACGCTCGCGCTCTCTATTTGCCAGTTCCTTGGACTCTGTGAGCTTCAAGATTTACCCTCTGGCTATCTCTTCAGGCGTGATTCTAGCTGGTTACTTACAAAGCTGAAGAACGAAAGCACGCTGCAATATGAAATTAATTAATGGGCTGGGGGGAGGTAGGACTGCACTGCCTGGCTTTGGAGGTGCAGGTTGCAGCCTGCATGGCAACTAAAGCAGAGTGCAGGGAAGTGGGGAGTTAAACACTGATTTTCCACTGCGCTGCCTCTCTCTGGCCTGCGTCAGCTCTGAGGTCTTGGTGATGTTCCTTCATCTGTCCCCAAGCCCAGAAGGCTTGTCTTCTTTCCTGCCAGTGTCTGAGTTGGTGGCCTCGGGGCTCAGGTATGGGGAGGATCCGGTGCGGGGTTGCTAACGGCCCTGTCTGTGCTTCCCAGGAGCAGTCCCTGCTGCAGCCCCCCACCCTGCAGCTGCTGAATGGCATGGGCCCACTGGGGCGCAGGGCGTCAGATGGCGGAGCTAACATCCAGTTACACGCACAGCAGCTGCTGAAACGTCCTCGAGGTCCATCTCCGCTCGTCACTATGACGCCAGTGAGTAGCGAAAGGAAAGAGGAGCATTGGTGGCGTGCTTATAAATACCTTCTGCCACAGGCAGAGGTGACTGCCTCCAGGTCCCAGCAGGCAGAGTAGCGGGCGCAGTCTGTGGCAGTCTGCAAGCACGGCAGGGAGCGTGCCCACTTCCTTCCAAAGGTTCCCCTCCTCTGGAGCGGCGGGTGCTCTGTCCCCTGTGGGGCAGTCGCTGTGCTCTCCTGTCACTAGCAGCTGAGGTGGTATTCCTCTCTGGAATTGCCAAAGTGTTTGTCAACTTTTTTTTAATGATCGCTTGTCTTCTCCTCTGCTGATCTAATAGAGAAAACTAAAATGTCCATCTCGGGCATTAATGCACATTCTTTCCTCCTTGATGCGTCTGCATCAATGAACTTTCCTGGTTGCGCCAAACGAAGCAGCCGCCTTGTACAGGCAGTTTTGATTGGGGAAGGAATGTCGGAAGGGGCTCTCGGCCTAGTGTCCCTGGTGCTGCAGAGGAGCTGACATCTATCCTTGTGAAAGCTTGTTTGGGAAGGTCAGGTCTCCGCTGCGTGGATGGGACCATGCCAGCTGCTTTCTGGAACCCATGGCTTCTCTTCTCTCCGCAGGCTGTCCCAGCTGTCACCCCTGTGGATGAGGAGAGCTCCGATGGGGAGCCAGATCAGGAAGCTGTGCAGAGGTAACTCCCAGTCTGTTAACATTTCCCTTACTACCTCCAAGAGGCTCCCTTGTGGTGTTCCACAGCAAAATTAAAACAGGAGCAACCTCATCACAGACAACAATGTTCATTACAGCAAAGGCTCGACATTTCTCTTGGTTTTGTGGGTGTTGATTACTGTAGACAATTACTCCTCTGACACTACTAGGAGCTTACAAAGCCGGATTCCCCCCGAAACGGTTAGCTCATTGAGCAGTAGGGTCTCCAGAAACTCTGAAACTGCTAAATTCCTCTGCTTAGTGTGCACCAGCATGCAATCCACACTAACCTGCAAACTGAGTGCTGAGTGATTCACCCCTCCCTGCTGAGTGATGGAGGTAGGACCATCTCATCTGTGGCCTTGGGTGTCAATGCAGCTTTTGTATCAAGACATGCAGTAAAAATCCAACTCTGATGCCTTAAACAAAGTGAGCTTGCTGGAAATACGGGTACCTCTAGCTTCTAATTTTAGCAGTAGGCCTTA
Source organism: Chionis minor (assembly GCA_013398295.1). Lineage (NCBI taxonomy): Eukaryota > Metazoa > Chordata > Aves > Charadriiformes > Chionidae > Chionis > Chionis minor. The sequence goes on from VZSF01000293.1 coordinate 81,809, forward strand.
AACTAGTCTGCTCCAATAAGGAAAGGATTATTAGATACCAGGCTGTAAACCTCTGTTCTCTTTGTCTGCTCCAAACACGTACTGGGAAGTGGGTAGAATATGCTTGTACTTTCTCAATCCGTGAAAACACTAACCATGTCCTTGCTAACACTTTCTTAGTAGCTTTGCATAGTTTCTTCTCTGCTAACCAGCTGATGCACTACCTGTGGTGGGTGTGTGGTTACGGCGTGCTCCTACTTCTTCCCTCAAACTTGAACAGTTTTCTGGATTCCCCCCCCCCCAGTTTGTACAGGCCACCACCTCGAGTAAGGTAGCGTTTCCTCAGGGGTTGCGCTCGGGGGAGGGATTCAAATTGGGGGTTAATTGCGGGTAGAGAATCACTGGGGCGGGTGGAGGTCGTGCTCCAGAGCCTTTGCCAGCTCTTCTCCTTTCAGTGCTCCAGAGCGAAGGGGGGATTTGAACGGTGGGTGTGTGCAGTGACACATTGTGCAGAGTGTGCGCTGAGACTCCTTTTGCCTACCTAGCTTAGAAGAAAGTCAAAGTTGGTACAGGCGAAAGAACTCTCTTCCAGCCCTACCCCAGAGTTGACAGAGAGCACATCTCGTGTTCTCCACGTAGCCCTATATTCTAGTTCTTCACCGCCCTCATCTTCGTGCTCGCTCCCACGGTATTTTCCAGCTTCGTGAGCTGCTGTTTGTCCCCCCAGCCACGATAGGGGGAAGGTACGTGCTTGTGACTTGTGCCAGCTGCAGCGCAGCACGACGAAAGAAGAGGCCAAGGCGTAGTGCAGAGCAGGGGAAGAGCGCGCGCCTCCAGGCGCTGTAGGCTGCCTTCAGCCCCTGTTAAGCTGCCGTACCCCAGCTGTGCGCTCTCTTCCCCAGCAGGGCTCAGGAGCACAGCCTCTGTGCACAGCTGTGCTGCCTAGATGGCTACGAAAAGTTGTAATTTAGGGCCCACAATGTCTGCTGACAACGCTGCAGGTGGCAGGCAGGCTTTCTGACCGTGCGAATCAGATACATCTGATTCTTGGCAAGGGGTTGCCTGGACATCTTAACCTGGGCAGATTTTCGCCTCTGCTATTGCAGAACCCTGAGGTTTCAGCTGAGTCTTTAAGTTAAAGCGTTAGCTCAGCGGGATGCATTCTGAAACCCCCACACAGTATTTTGTAGGTTGCAAGCCACTGAAATGTTCAGATCCCACTGAGGGACAAGTCTCCTTGGACCCGTAGGTTGCCGTGCTGCTCTTAGTCCTTTCGTACCACATGTTCTTCTTCCACCAGATGGCCCAGAAAAGGCCCCGTCCAGGTTGTGTGTTAACTTGCTGTCCACCCCCTTATGTTGCAACATGTCAGCAGTCATCAGAGGAGAAGGGTAAATAGCATTAACATCAGGGACAGATGCAAATATTTAGCTTTTCAGAACACTGCTCTGAACACTCTGTATGCAGGCACCAGCGAGCAGCTTTTGCCCTTCTTAATCTGACCTTGAAAACAGAGCATAGTCTTTCCTCTGCTCCAGGGAACAGTCACATCTCCTTTGAGCTTTGGGAAACTTTCTTCCACCCGAAACGCTGTTACAGCTCATGATTGGATTGTTCCCTGGAGGTCTGAAATAAAATGATCTTAGCAAACCACAACTGTAAAGCTCTTTGTGAAACTTTCCCTGTCTGCATCAAATGATTCTTAAACAGCTAATGGCACAGACTTTGGCAAGTTACCACAGCGCGAAGCACTCTTCATTCTGTTAACTTGCTGTCTTCTGCTTAAGTGGCTTCCGTAGCTAGCAAAGGGAGGCTGGGTTTGGAGAAGGCAGCGACTTTATTGCTGGCTGCTCTTCTCTGCTTCACCAGTTGAAGTTGCCGGAGCCTTAGCAGGGAAAAAGAGTGAAGGGGAGAATTCCATGTTAGTGTCCCTTGGTGTCACTGGCCAAGTGATCTTTGTCACAGTTACCACAGCTGCCTCGTTGCTGCTGGTTCACAAGAGTAGAAGCAGTTGAGTTCATAAGCGGGCGTTCATCCCACCTGGCCTTGAGTGGGTAAAGTGCTAGCCCCAGCGCTCGTCACAAGCCGGGGCATCCTGGGTAGGTGCCTCATTCCTTATCTCTTCTGGCCCAGTGCCCCCAGCTGCTCTGAGCATCGCTGCGGCCAGGAACTAGCAGTTCAGGGCAGCAGCTGTCAGAGCTGTGCCGCTCTTTGTCCCATCCTTGGCAAAGCAGAGACTCCTAGTTTTGCCCTGCGAACTCCCCCGGTCTTTAGAGGGTTTGCAAAAGAACCACAGTCTCAGTTCCAGTGCAGAGAGTGTTTTAGGTTAAGCTGCTGCCCCCAGGCTCCCGTGTAAGAGGCAAGCCCAGCCTTTGCGCTGGTGGCCCTGGCTCCAGAGGATGGGACCCTCTCGCTGCTCAGTTTCCCGTGCTGCTTTTGCCCGTTGCTGGGCGATTCCCGACTCCCTGGAGAGCGGAGCAGGGACTAGGTGGCGCACTTGGCCCGGGCTGGGCACCAGCCCTTGCGCAGCCCGGCCCCGTCCTCGTGCTCCTCGGGCAGCCGGTGGCTCTGCCCACCCGTGATCTCCAGTGGGGGGCCCTGGTGCCCCCTTCCCCTGCTGTGGCCAGCTGGCCACTCTTCACGGCGAGACGCGGGCCACCCCAGGGCAGGCCTGAAGTGCGAAGGCATCCTGCAATGGAGCAGCTGGGCAGCAGCGCTGCCCTGCGCCCGCTCTCTGGCAGCTCTTGCTAGGGTTGTCCGTGACTCGCCTCTTGGCTCTGTGCACGCAGCAGGCTTCCCCGCGGTCCTTGGGAGAGGGAGGCAGAGCTGCTGTAGTGGAGCGAATCTGCGTCGGGGACAGGTAGTCACCTGGGTATTCCCAAAGGGATATACCAGCGTTCCCCTTGAGGTGAAACGTGGCTTTCCTGCTGGGAAGAGCGAACGGCTACTATTGCCTTCTGAGGCTGGCGGTAGCATGCACACAGCTGAACCTACATTTGTCCCCTAAGCACTGAAGAACCCAGTGATGTGACGGGCATGGGCGGCGTGTCCATGGCGTGCTTCTCCCCGGTTGGTTCTGAGCACTGCAGCAAGCGTTCTTCCTTCCCGTTTATTCTGGACTATCTAACGCTCCCTGTTTTCGGAGTACTCCCATCAGTCTCTTATAAAATGTGCTCCTGCTTGTTGCAGATACTTGGCAAATAGGTCAAAAAGGCACACTCTGGCAATGACCAACCCTACAGCTGAAATCCCTCCAGACTTGCAGAGGCAGCTAGGACAGCAGTCCTTCCGACCCCGGGCTTGGGCTCCACACCTGGTACCCGATCAGCACCGGTGAGTAATGGCACCGGCCGTTCGGGCAGCTTTGCGCCAGGAAACCTGCTCAGATGTCGTCTGGAACGGAGCACTGAGGACATCCCGCTTGGCAGGGAGGGGCGAGGAGGAGGAGGAGGAAGGAGTACAAAGAGCAGAGCCACAGAGCAGAGGGTGTCTGACCCTGCTGGGGACACTGCAGTTCCGCCCTGGCGCGGGCTCTGTGCCTGCAGATACAGGCAGCGCAGGAGCAGGAGTCAGCTGGCTCTTCCCTCCGGTCCTGGTTTTGTGGCTGGAGATGATTTGCCAGAATGGCTGCCGTCACACAGGGGTTGGGAGCAAGCTGTTCATTTTAGAGGAAAGCTTTTCTCTGTTGCGATGGTAGGTGTCAAGCTAGCAGGAGATAGCAGCTTTTCTACAGAGCCTTTTTGGAGGCAGATGCAGGCAAAAGGCTGCACCGAGAGTCATCTACACCAGAGCTTAGAAACCTCACCGTTCTGCACCAGAGTTGTGTGTTTTGACTGCAAAGTCTCTTTGCAAAGCTCCTCAAGAGTCATTTTATTTCCGATCTGCACCCCTGATGGGAATGAAGTGGGGAAAGGAAGCTGGGGGGGGAAGAAAATGGCAGCGTCTGGGGAGGAGGGAACGGATGCAGATCTGATCTAAACACACTCAAAACGCGTGGGTGGGGCACCCCTGATGGAGAGAGGTGTTAATTTGACACGGAGTCCTTGGCGCAGCGGCAACCTGGAGCTGCTAATGCCGGAGAGGCAGCTTAAAACCTGTGCTCTAAACCTCTGGGTGCTGAGAGCGCAACCCAGCTGCAAACCGCAGAGTTCGCTGCCTGTTGGTTTGGAGTGTCGAGAAAGCAGTCGCCTACCGGGCTAGGTTGGTGCTCGCGTTCGATCTTTCAGCCAGCTCACGCTGGCAAGCTTGACAAAGCGCTTTTTATTGTAGCCAGATACCTGCTGAGCTGAGCACTGATGTAATCAGCAGAGACAGGTGAACTCTGAGCAGACTGAGACAGTGCTAGTGCCACGCTGGAACTCCGGAAAACCAAGATAAGCCCCTCTCTACCCTGAAGTTACTCCCTCACAGAGGTGCCTGGGGGATGGGAAGAGCAGGAGGGGAAAGATTTCTAGGGTCACAGAAAAGCTTGATAGGAAGAGGAGTGCAGCTTGCAAAACAACCAGAATGTGCTGTGTCCTGCTTTAAGGATTGCTTCAAATCGTAAAGGTAAGCTGGGTGACTCATGCACTGCAGGAATTGATTTTTTTCTTTTTTTACAAGACTGTTAAAGCACACTCACCCTGTAAATATGTTGGTGTCACCTCTGCCTCTTGGCTTTGGAGTCCTGAGGCTGGTTTGTTGCATCATGAGCAGGGTAGTATCTGCTCATTCCACCCTCACTGTCATAACGCGCTGTAAAACCTGCCTCGTGTTTTACCTGTGAAATCACGGAAACTTCATCTGACCACGGCCTAAACAGATTGCCCCATGTTGTGTCTGAGACGTACACGGCACAGAAACCGTTAGCAGTCTTGTGTCATCACCAGAATAGTCCTCAGTTATTGAATTGCAGGTGGGTTTTATTTTAGCACTTAACATATTTTAAGCCATCGTCTTATGGAGCACGTGGTTTTGGTCACAGTAACGTAGCGTCTGAGAGCAGAATTGAATTACACCAATTGTACAAGGCAGTAGAGTTGTTCTGGCTTGGCCACCCGGGTTTGGGAACCTCAGCATAATTTTATCTGTAGCTTCTGCTTCCCATCAGTGCAACAGGAGGTCAAATGCATCGGGATAACGGATGGGATGGCATCAGAAGGCAGGGGCACAGCTCTGTCCTTGGAAGCAAGTTGTGTATAACCTATCGAAACCGAAGCCCGTCCTGCTAAGGCAGACCGTGTGACGAGAACTGAACCCCGCATGCTGGAAATGGTCCAGCATCAGTCACCTTCTGATAAGGGGGAGCTCTCTGGGAGGAATGGTTTCGCTTTGTGGAAGAGGCTTCAGTGAAGAGCCGTGTTCAGAGTAGCCACGGCAGTAACTTGCCTGCAGCGATGTGGTTCGGGACCACACCAGTGTGCAGCCACATGGGCTCCTGTTGGGTCCAGTGCCAGGGTGTTAGAGGTGCTGTAAAGACCACGTCTCCACGACCTTCTCGCAGACAAAGGCTGCTCTTGGAGCTTGTACCGTTAAGTATCGTGTGCTGGGTTTTGTAGGCTGCACTTGCACAGAAACCATGAGGGGAGGCAGAGAGACCCGGTTGTGTGTGTTGTAAGGCACAGTGGCGTGCGCACGGAAGGTTAGCTTCCCTGATGATCCTACAGCTTGCACCTGATGGCAGGGCAGGAGCTTACTGCTTGACTTTGATAACGGGGGGGCCCAACTTTGGGAGAAAACAGCTCCTGGAAAAAATCTGGCTCCCTCTGATGGTGAAGAAGAAACCTCATTGTGAAGGGAAAGTGCTTGTAGTGCCATGGGCACAGTTGCCTCGATACTGGCTATGTCTGCTTTTCAAACGGAGCCATTCCGATTGCCCAGTGCCAGGCATCCAGGCAACTGGGAGACTCTGCTTGTGAAGTGGCAGCTTGGTTAATGCATTAGAAAGATTTCCCCTGCTGCGCAGAGTTACGTTCCTGCCCTTTTTTTTTTTTTTTTTTTTTAATCCAGTGCACCTCTAAGCGTGGGCACCAGCCCCCCTTCCTCCTCAGAGGTTGTAGACTCCTTTCTCCATGTGTCCCTCCTGTTTTCCACAGGCATCAAGTGTAGTCGGGGGCCCTGGGGGGCTAGAAGGCTCAGGAAGAGGCTACTGAAGAAGTCAACTTTAGCTTTTTAGGGCGCTAAATGGTTTCTGTAAACATTTTCCATCTGAGGGACAGATGCATCTGTATGGACGGACAATGAGTTGCTGCCCATCTGGAAGCTGGTTTGTGGCCGAGTCTTCTCCAACCATAAAACACATTTATCTGCCCAGGCACTGGGGATACTTGGTAATCCTGTTTCCTCTTCACAGTGATGATGGCACTTTATGTCTTGCTTTAAAACACAGTTTATTCTGGGTGAGCGGGCAGGTAGAACTGGGCATGGCTGGTGTAAGTTAAATGTCTTTGTACCGGAGTTTGTTTTTCAGCTGGCATCGCTAACCCGCTTTCCCATGTGTTCAGTTCTATTTACAAGGACTCAAATACTCTGCACCTCCCCACCGAACGCTTCTCCCCGGTTCGGCGCTTCTCTGATGGTGCTGCCAGCATCCAGGCTTTCAAAGCCCACCTGGAGAAGATGGGCAATAACAGTAGCATCAAACAGCTTCAGCAGGTGAGAGCGAGCAGTGGGGGTCCTCCAGAGAACCTCTGCAAGGGCTGCTTAGTGCCTCAGCCTTGCTGCTTCCGGAAGCAAAAGGTGGTGCCTGTGCTGCTCATGTGCTCATGACACGCAGCATCCTCCGGCCGAGGCGCTGTTCCCGCTCTGCGTGTCTGCAGCAACCTGCTGAGCGTCCTCGGAACGTACCTGCGCTGCCCTGCGGGCTGGGAACCTCGGGGGCTTCCAGCCCCCTCTTCCTGGGGAGCAAAGCACGTGCTGTGCCCACGCTGCCTGCCCTCGCAGGTCCCACCAGCGCTGTCGGGCTGCGGCTGCTGCTGCTTGCCTGTATTTTTGGGCCTGTTCCAGGGTGTCCCAGGAAAAGGACAGTTCCTACCGCCAGGCTTTGGAGCGTATTGTACGCTATTCCCCACACAGCCAGCGCACGTCTTGTCAACGGCTGGAGTGGGATTTGGCCCCAGGCCAGGGCTTTCACCTTGCAACACGGCAGAAATAGGAGATGCTCTTTTCCCCTTGAAGTTACCCTTACCAGAGCTTCGTGCTTGGAATTTGAAGGGAAGGCAGTGGTACCAGCTTGGTCGTCATGTGCATCCGTTTCTTTTCTGTTGTCTAAGGCTTGAGCTAGCCATGTTATTTCACACCTGATTCTGTCAAATTAAACAGCTTAGGCTTTCTTTACTGGCTTTTTCAGACGACTAGGCAGAGGGTGCCTTTTTGCACAGCAGCTGGGCCGTGCACAAGAAGGTCGCTTAGAAGGTATGTTGGATTTGTTACAGGAGTGTGAGCAGCTTCAGAAGATGTATGGTGGGCACATGGACGAGAGGACGCTGGAGAAGACACAGCAGCAGCACATGTTGTACCAGCAGGAGCAGCACCATCAGATTCTTCATCAGCAGATTCAGGTACTGAGGCCTGAGCCAGACCCTCTGAAGTCGTAGCTGTGTTTTCCTGCGCTGCTGCCGGTACAAGTACTGAGTGTGGCTCCCGGGGGGATTGGGGAGGGTGGGTTACTCGGCTTCAGCAGCGATGTTGGCCCAGCTGCTGCGATAGCCAGAGCTGCAGTCGGGAATCGAGTATTTGGTGAATCTGGATATGTCCTGCTTCACCAATCGACATTTCTAAATGCACTAGTCGAGACATTACTTATCGCCAATGCTTCTTGTTTTCCGGTGCCTGGTTCAGGATTGTATCCGGCCACCCCAGCCATCTCCACCCTTGCAAGCTCCATGTGAAAACCAGCCAGCTCTGCTCACTCACCAGCTTCAGAGGTAAAGAAATCACTTTAGTAAAGCTTTGGGGAATGGGTTTTGCTTTGCTTGAGCCCCGGGATGAGCTCGCGCGCTTAAAGACTCTTGGGCCGGGTTGGAAGTGTATAAAGGTGGAACGGCCGAGCCAGCTCCCAGGTGAATGTGCCTGCTCCTTTTTGCTAGATTCTGTCTCAAGGACCTTTAGGAACAGAGAAACGTGATTCAAAGGCACGAACCTGCTTTGAACAGATGATTGATGGTTCTGCCTTTTGATGAGCTTGAAAATGCGTTACCTTCAGTAGCTGTTTTCTCTCGCGCTTTCTGCTCGGGGCTGCTGCTGGACGTCTCGCACCTTTCCAGGCTTTTGGTTCGGTAACCTTGGCTTCAGCACCCGCCGCGCAGATGAGGCAGGCTGAACCATGGGAAGGGAGAAAGGAAGGTTTCTCGCTGGCCACAGTGAGGTGGGAGGCGAGCCTGCGTCGTCCTTGTCCCCGGGTTTCTGTTGTGGCCACCGGGTTATGCTCACTGCCTGCGTGACTTGGGCAGGTCAGCTGGCTCTCGGAAGAGAAGCCAAGCTGGAAAGAGCTTGGGATCCCAAGCAAGGGCTTTACGGTGTTGATTTAAACCAAGAGAAACGCAACGTTTGGCGTCAGCTCTCAGAGTTGAAAAGGCACCTTAGTGAGGAGCAGGCATGACGAAAAGGTGCTTGTTTCCCTGCGTAGGTTACGGATTCAGCCATCCAGCCCGCCCCCGAACCACCCCAATAACCATCTCTTCAGGCAACCAAACAGCAGCCCACCTCCTGTGAGCAGCAGCGTGCTCCAGCCCCACGGTAAGCGCTGAGGGTTTACTGAGCCATCTGCGCTCCTCTGCGCGGGCCACTTGGCGGAACCGTGTGGTCCTACCAAACCTCTGGGGAGAAGCGTGTGTGGGGGTGCCGGGGGCTCCGGTTCCCCCCTGCGACCCAGTCCTTGCGCGGTTTGCTGATGATGTAAAAGATTCTCCATCTGGCAGCAAGGGCTGGTGTTATCGAGAGCTTGCAAGAAGCTGCCAGCTGGAATGTGCTGTTGAGTTTCGTGTCATGAGATCCTTACTTATCGCTCCCGGGGGTGGGGAGGAAGGGCTGATATTCTCGGGTTTATGCAAATCGCTGTCAGCTCCGCTTTGTTTCTCTTTCTGTGCAACGGGCTCTATCTGTGACCTTTGCACGCAGGCGCAGGGTGACGGAGCGGTCGGGAGCAGCGCTCCTCTCGCCATCCGTAGGCACCTTCTGGGACTCCCAGTGTGGCCCAGAAGAGCAGCATCTCCATATTGGGGCAGTTCTGGCTCCCGAGCCTTGCCGCAGGCTGGCGTGGGTGCTGAGGGTCTTTGTTCCTTGTAGGTGCCGCCTCCCAGTCCCAGTTCCAAGGGATGCCGTCCCACAACACAATCTTCCCACAGTCCGGTAACTGTTCCCCTCCCCCCACCATGGGGCTGACGTGCCTGGGCCTGCAGCAGCAGTCGCAGCCTCAGCAGGTCACTATCCAAGTGCAAGAGCCCGGCGACATGGTCAGCAGCAACCTCCTGCAAGGGGCCTCTGTGGCCGGGCAGGGCATGTCGTCCCACACACGGGGCATGCCCATCGGCCCCAGCGCCAACCAGATCCAGATGCAGCACCGCGCTAACCTGATGGCCTCCCTCACCTACGGCCACAGGCAGCTCTCCAAGCAGCTCAGCGCCGACAGCGCCGAGTCGCACAGGTAAGGCTGCCGGCCGCCTCCGCGCCGCTTCCCCACGCTGGGAGTGGGGAGGAGGAAGCGGGGGCAGATGTCTCGGACTGAGACATGGTTTCCTCGCCAGGAAACCGAGGCTGCTCTGGCTTTGGGGAGCGAGCTGTCTCCCTGCCCTGGGTGGCGGTTCCCGAGGCGCTCCGCAGCGCTGCTTGTCCCTGGCTTAGGGAGCACGTCCTGCCCAGGAGCAGCTCGCTCTGCCTCCTGGCTGGAGAAGGCAGCCCGGCGAGCCGAGCTGGAGCCGCTGCAGTGCGGTCATTTGTTCTTTTCTGTTCTTTGCAGTCTGAACGTGAACAGGTATCCCCCCACCAACTACGACCAGGTGCACTTACACCCCCACCTGTTCCCAGAGCAGCCTCGCGTTACCCCCAGCAGCTACAGCCCATCGGGAGGAGTTGGGTTTCCTCCAGCTCAGCAAGCTCTGAAAGTCCCGCAGCTTGACCAGTATCCCAGTTTCCCTCAAAATGCACATCAGCAGCAGCAGCACTACACTGCATCGGCACTACAGCAAGCACTGTTGTCCCCAACGCCTCCCGACTACAGCCGACACCAGCAGGTACCGCACATCCTCCAGGGACTGCTTTCTCCCCGGCACTCGCTCACGGGGCACACGGACATGCGGCTGCCCCAGGCAGAATTTGCACAGCTCATCAAACGGCGGCAGCAACAGCAGCAGCAGCAGCAAGAATATCAAGAGTTGTTCAGGCATATGAGTCAAGGGGATGCCGGGAACATGGGCGCCAGCGTGGGACAGAACCTCTCGGAGCGCCAGTCGTTGTCTTTGCCTTATCAGAGTGCTGACACGTACCACCCACAGAACAGCCCCCAGCATCTCTTAAAAATCAGGGCGCAAGAATGTATCCAGCAGGTACCTGCGTCAGTGCCGCCGCACGGATACGTACACCAGCCAGCCCTGTTCCATTCGGAGAGCATGGAGGAGGACTGTGCGTGCGAGGGTGCCAGGGACAGCTTTCCAGACAGTAAGAGTTCAAACACATTGACCAAAGGTTGCCAGGAGACCCCTCTGCTTGTAAATGCAGGAGGGCACGGGGACCCAGAATCTTTGCTAGGAACTGCTAATCCCGCGCAGGAGTTGGGGACGCATCAGTACAGACATCAGCCCGCTGCTGGATTCAGTAGGAATAAGGTGCCCAGCAGAGGTAAGGCTTCCTGCTGCTCGCGCAGACGAAACGCGCGTCCGTGCTGGCTGCGTACCGCTTGCCTTCCTGCCGGAGGACGCCGTCTCTGCCCGGCATGGCAAGGGTTCTGTCACATATTTTGCATAGCACGGAATTACCTAGATTCTTCTTGGCTTTTGTGGCCTTCAGGTAAATTGCAAGCATAGCCTTGCTAATAAACAGAGTTAACTAAGGAGGGAACCCGACCGGCTGCTTCTCTTTGGAGTTTGACCTACTTCTGCGAGCAGGTAAAGACCGGGTCCCAGAGCACTGCCGCCTTCTCAGGGATGCTGCCTGCTGTTGACTTATTTATCCTTGCTGGTGATGCTCCCCATCCCGCGTAAACACCGGGCTACAGACAGTTAAGGGACGAGCGTACCCTGAACTGTAGCGGTGTATTCCTTCTCTCACGAGCAGACCTTTGAGTCCAGGCGTTGCTAAAGCTTCCGCAAACATGCCGGGTGGTAAACGTCTCGTGGCTAAGGCCACCTTGCAGCAGCTTCTCTGGCGCTTTGAGAAGCAGCTGCAGGACTCTAGCGCTGCTTGACTAGGGGTTGCTTCTGAAGAAAGTGCCTTTAAACTTGCCATTAGCATCTGAAGACCTTTACCGCTAGTTGGAAGCGGTCAGGCCTTTGCTCCTCGGTGGCTGCGTTGGCAGCAGAGCACTGTATGAGAAATTCCTGGCGGAGCTGTAATGACAGGACTTCTCTGTATGAAAAACGCCATCCCAGCCCCTCGCTAAGAGGCCTTTGAAGAGAGGCTTTCCAGGCCGAGCTGGGTGGATCAGTATTCGCTGCAGGACTGAGTTGTGCTGGTCTGAAGCCATCGGCTTGCCCTTGGCACAGAGGACCCTATTGCGGAGGAGCGGTGGCCCAGGCACAGGAGGCACGGCTTTGTTTGGGGACACAGCACGGGTTTGTTGGGAAAGTGCTGGGCTGGAACAGCCTGGCTCGGAGGGCAGAGCGGGCGCGCTGAGCCCCGGCCCCCCAGAACGTGGGCGGGGAGTAGGGACAAGGCATGGCTGTTCCGAAGTCGGGTTAGATTTTGGGTTACCAACGTGTTTGCTCTCGGACCCCCGTTTCCCTGTGGAGCTTGAAGCATGAAAGGGAAGAACAGCCCCGGGTCAAGCAGAGGTTGGAAGCCGAGGAGATGTGTTTTGTACCGAATCATAAGTTTGCATCTTAATACCGTAGACCGTTAGACAAACGACAAGGTGCAGTGAAGTCAGAAGCTAAATTTTTGCCCCCACACTGATGGCGCTAGAACCGGTTACACAAGGGAAAAGGACTTTAGACTACAAGACTTTGTAAATGAGTAAAAGCAAGTAAATGTTTACAAATAGTATTGTGTAAGCCCTTCTGACAGGGTTATTTGGAGGGCTCATGTAGTAAACTATGTCCTGAGATGCAACCGCTCGCACTGCTTTCCTCCTGGCTTCAATAACCCACTTGGAATCAGGCCTGCGCTGCTTCGGTTCCAGGCGGAGTCGACATCTGAGCAGGCTAGGTACCCTTACCTACAACAAAATCCGATAAAACCTCAGTGTACAAGCCGCTAGCGTGCTGGTGTTTCGCTCGCATGTAGCTCAGCCCCAGTGTTCCCAGGCATGCTGTGCCCGGCACTGGTGGGTTACTGGGGAGACTTGCCCTGGGCAAACATGGCTTTCCTCCCGGAGCGCTGGTGCTGGTGGCTGAGCCTTCTCAGCCACGTCCCTGGGCTTTCCTGTTATTTTCCCTGTACTGTGTTACGAGGCCGCGGCCTCTCCTGAGAGGAGGAGTATCTTCTCTTCTGCCCCGGCTCACCAAACGTGCTTTCCCTAGAGCGGGGTGTAACTTTGCAGTGGCCTGGGAGTATTTGTACCTCCCAAGGGAGCGTGTTGACCCTGATGGAAAAGCCCTGGCTTGTCTGCTGAGCATCTGCTGGAGATGGCAGCCGGAGACAGTGAGAGCGTCGACCAAATCTGCGTTTAGGATGTGACTAAACCGCCTGCAAACAGCTCTGCTCCAGTTTTGCTCCAACCTAGCCATCCCAGGGCTGGGAATGCTGCCCATGGGAAACCTGCCTCGCCCCGGCACTGAAGGAGCTGAGCTGGCGGCGGTGGCCCTGCCCGTGGTGCCAGTGTCACATGCTGCGCCGACACAAAGGCTGCCTGGCGAGGAAGCCCCGTCCCCTATGGATGTGGGGATGAAAGGCTCTTCTGCTGCTGGAGCAGAGTTTGGGGCGAGGAAAGGAGCGTGAATTCAGGCCGTCCTGCCCCTGCAGCCTGAGATGCATCCCCAGAAGTGCCGTGCTGGCAGCGGGAAGCGTGGCGTTGTCTTTTGGGTCAGGGCTGTTCCTGAGGCCAGTGGGACTCGTTTCCCCCCCAACTTGGTCACCTGCAGCGCAGGGGCTGGGGACGGGGCTCGCTGCTGGGCCTGGCCGCGGGAGCGCGTCTGTTTGTGGAGCTGGAGGCGCAGACTGCCGGCCCGAACAACCATTCCCACAGTTGGAGCGGCGTCCCGAGCAGTGTGTGGGTGGCACTGCTCCGCCAACATCTGTTACCTCATGTTTTCCTTCTTGCTTTTCCGGGAAAGCTGACTTAACCGCACGTAACCCCACGGTTGTGCAAAGCAAGGGGGAGGCTGGCTGCGTCTCCGCCTGCCCCGGGACAGGGCTCCTGCAGGGCTGCCGTGTCTGCGAGGGAGGCAGGCAGTCGGGGCGGTGTGCTGGCCTGCTCGAGTGCCCACAAGCCGCGTGGAGAGCTCAGGCAGCAGACCCTGCCCGACACCGGCTCTTGTTCGGGTCCGGGTAACTTTTTCTTTGGGAAGTGCGTTTCTGGCGTCTGGCAGTTGCAGTCCCGGCCAGGAGGTGTGGTGCCCCGGCACAGCAGGACATTGCTTTTCCCTGCAAAAGCGGATAGTTCTGGCTGGGGAATCTACCTGCCGCTGCGTCATTTCAGGGCAGCTCCCTAGTGCTCGTGGGCACGTCTGCATGTTTGTGCTCCGCAGGATTACTCGCTGTGGGAGCGAGTTGTTTACATGCATCGGACCCAATGAGAGGCTTCTCCACACCTCAGGACTTTATTCAAAACATCGTGTACTTGATGACAAGAGGCTTTGCTTGATAGGAATGTAGCCTTTACCCTCGGTCGTAAGAGCTTGCAGTGCAGATGGACTTTGCCAGGCAGAACACTCACTCATGTACTCCTCCAGCCAGATTGTAGGAGGGTAGGGAGAAGTCATCTGATAAAAACGAACATCCTGGCCAACTCTTCCAGCAAGATTATGTTGCTTACAATTGCCAAGGGGCCCTGCTGGAACATCCTGTGTTGAGACGCTTCTCCCTCCGCTCTTGTGTAATGATGTGGACGATGCAGGGAGGAGGGCGAGCTCGGGCTCCAGGGGAAGTGGCAGTGTTGGGAGGCAGTTGGAAAGGGTCTGTGGTGCTCCTGTCCCACCAATTTTGGGCAGCTTTTGTAGACATGATGGGAGGCAGTTAGCGTTGAGATCTGCCCAAGTTCTGTCTGGGGGGCCATGGTGCCACAGCACTTCAACAAGAGCAGCCGGGGTTCCCTTTCCACCTGGCCAGCAGCTCAGCCAGGGATGGGCATTTGTTCATGGTGTCAGATCTCAGACCCGCAGTTCCGCGCGTCGCTGAGAGCTGCAGGTTCCTTCTACTAATCTGCAGTTTTTCTGTCTTGTCTGATTTTCAAGAGTCCATCGTAGGGAACTGTATGGACAGGAGTTCCCCCGGCCAACCGATGCAGGTGCCTGACCACAACGGACTGGGCTACCCCGCGCGACCCGCCTCCAGCGAGCACCCGCGGCCCAGGACCCTGCAGAGACATCACACCATTCAGAACAGTGATGATGCCTACGTAGGTTTGGAGAGGCCTGTGCCCCTCGGGGCTGGGGGCAGCCCAGAGCTTCCTTGAGGGGTGGGGGTTACGTAGGAGGTGCTGTACAGGAAAGGCGGTGCCTTGCTCTGCAGGGCTGCTGGGAATGAAAAGCCCTGGGGATGCTTCAGTTAGTACGTCCAGTTTGCTTAATACTGAGAAGGTTTTGGGGGAGACCAACGTGGAAGTGCACCTCCTGCGCTCACGGTTTGCCCCAGGGCTGGCTGCTGTAGCCGTGGCGTCTCTTCTCTTCCCCCCAAGGTCCCTGTGATGAAACCGTCTGGGCTGTGGTGTGGCCCTGGCTGTGGCCATGGGGGGCTTTGCAGACACACCGAGCCCGGTTTTGGTCCTGCAGTGCTGCTAAACGAGCTGGCCACGGTAGCCCAGACCTTGATGGAGAGCAGAGGGTGGCTGCTCCGCTTCCCCTGTGTTTTGGGCCCCGGAAACTGCCCTGCTCAAATCTTGGCGCCTGCTTTGCTTCAGCTCCCTTCTGCTAGAAACGAGGAGGGCGCTTCCCTCGTTATTTCAGTGTAGCCTGGAAGGGGCTTGGGCAGTCCAGTATGTTCTCGTGTATTGAGGGGACATCGGCTGCGCCTAAGCTGTCCCCGATGTACGTGCATGTTTATTTGCACTGAGAAACCCTCACTGAAGGCTTGCGGAAGCTCCCCGGGCAGCCTGTCGGAGCTGGGCGAGCAGCGGGATGCCTCGTCCCGAGGCCCCTTTGACCCGTGTCCTGCTGTGTCTCCGCAGGTGCAGTTAGATAACTTGCCAGGAATGAGTTTAATGGCAGGAAAAGCACTAAGCTCCGCTCGGATGTCTGATGCTGTCCTCAGCCAGTCGTCGCTGATGGCCAGTCAGCAGCTGCGCGACAGGGAGAGCGAGGGTAAGGACCCGGCCGAGCTGCAGGGACGTGGCACGGAGGGTGTGGAATGGTCTGGTCAGGAGAGAAGAGGAGGTGAGAAGACTGCCTCGCACTCCGCCTTGCAAAGCCACCTTTGAGCAGGGGCTGGGGGGGTGCGTGGGCTGCGGGGGGAGCGTGTGCTGATTCAGGGCAGCTCCTTGGGGGCTGCTGTCGGCCAGAGCCTGGGCTGGTGGGAGCAGTGATCGGGGCTTCCTGGAGAAACCCCGGAACGCTTTGCCTGTGATGTGACCCTTGCGGCCGCGGCAGCCTGCTGGCCTGACCCCCAGGCTGGAGCTGTAACTCCGTACCGCTCCGTGTGTAAATTCTGATGTCGTTCTTTGACCTTACAGAGTGTGGGGAGAGTTTGGAAGGTCAAGAGCATCCCAACCTAGGTGATGGCAACCAGCATCTAAACACCTCCTGTTACCCATCGACATGTATCACAGACGTCCTATTGAGCTACAAGCACCCCGAGGTGCCCTTTGGGATGGAGCAGGCAGGCGTGTAACCAGGAGGGAGTGAGTACTCGCGTGTCCTTCTCCCTCCAGCCGCACACCTCGGCTTGCCTCGACGGCAGACCCGAAGGTGGAGGGCTGTGGAAGCAGGATGGCTGCTCTCTGGTGTCTCCTAACATCTCCGCTTCTTCTCTCTCTTGCAGGTTTTATGTACAGCTTTGAAACGAAAAGGTCCATTTTAAACCAACAGTATCTAGCAGCATTGCGCCAAATTGCCGTAGTATTTCTGACTAACTGGAATACCATGGCCCCTTTCCTCATAATCAGTTCATCCAGTGTGTTGTTCCTTTGGTTTCTTTAATTTTTGCCACATTTGCCTGTAACTCCAGCTATCACAGAAATAACCAGAGAACCTGAGTCCTACACGTGGGCAGAGGATTCACGGAGCCTGAGCACTGAGTCTGGTTTGGAGGGTTTTTACTGACCAGGGCCAGGCGGGCCCCGGGGGCCGCTCCGGCCCTCCGTCCGCCTCCGCGCTCGGCACAGCGAGCGGATGGGGCCGACGCCTCCCTGGAACCCGCCCCGCCGGGGAAAGGAGCAGGAGCCGGGGTCCGGTGGGATCCCGGGGGCTCCCCAGGCAGCTGGAGGCCATGCTGTCCTTCCACTCTGGAACCCTTTGCACTGGGGAGGGGGCCCAGCGTGACCCGGGCCGGGCGGCGCTGGCGGGGGGCAAGGACGGTGCCAGCCCGGCCACGGCCCTTCCCAGATGGCGCGTCCCAGCCCGGGGCTCCGACTGACCGGCCGGCCGGCGGGGAACAGCCACCCCTGGTGCAATATGCTTCTTGTCTCATCTTTGTCTGCTTTCGTTCCTTCTCTGTCTGTCCGTGTGCTGAAAGGATCACCTCTTCCCCCCCCCTTCTCGCCCTTTCTTTTCCAATCTGCAGACGACTGGGGTTTCTTTTTCCTTTTTCCTGGCTTAATGTAGGGAAGACAGATTTTTCTTTGTTTTCTTAGCTTCTCCTCCTGATCATGTAGGAATTGTTTTTTGGTAAATGTTGTTTTATTATTATTGTTATTAATAAAAGGCAAAAGGAATTTCTGTTTGAGAGAAATTTTTAACTAGATTCTGTTCTATATGAATTGTGACTTGCACCTTTTGTTCAAAGTATTTTATTTCTTTTAATGACATTGTACTTGTGACTGGTTTTCTCTCTCGTGCCAGTGGCGACAGTGGTATTCTCCTTTATACAGTTCAGATGTGCATAGATCTCTTCTTTGTCCTTCTTTCCATCCTTTCCTTGACGGATAGAGCGTGACGCCCCGTCCCAGCCGGGGCTCGGCAGCACTTGGTGTCATCATTGCCTTTGGGACTTTACAAGCTACTGCTCAAATTCTTCTTATTGACACTTTTCTGGAATATTTTTTAAAAAAAATAAAAAAAAAAAGAGGAAAAATCGACCCAGCCCTCCTGAATTTGCACAGAAGGAAGTGTGAAACCAGCACGGCAGAGTTGACTTTGCTATCCGTACCCGTGCCTCTTCCCGGCCTCCCCCTTCTCCCCTTCCCCGGGAGAATAACGCTAAGCGGCTCTGCGATCCCGAGACCCGGAGGGGAGAGGACAGGACAGGACAGGAGAGGAACCCCGCAGCTGCCGAGCGCGTCGCCCAGGCCGGCGCTTCTGCCGGGGTCCCGGTGCCAGGCGGCTCGGCCGGGGCGCCGCCGTCCGCTCGCGTTTCCCGG